>SJXQ01003990.1:83824-253550 GCA_006408695.1 Aepyceros melampus
AACCAGCTTGAACATCAGGGAGTTCACGGTTCACGTATTGCTGAAGTCTGGCTTGGAGAATTTTGAGCATTACTTTACTAGCATGTGAGATGAGTGCAATTGTGCGGTAGTTTGAGCATTCTTTGGCATTGCCTTTCTTTGGGATTGGAATGAAAACTGACCTTTTCCAGTCCTGTGGCCACTGCTGAGGTTTCCAAATTTGCTGGCATATTGAGTGCAGCACTTTCACAGCATCATCTTTCAGGATTTGAAACAGCTCCACTGGAATTCCATCACCTCCACTACCTTTGTTCATAGTGATGCTTTCTAAAGCCCACTTGACTTCACATTCCAAGATGTCTGGCTCTAGATGAGTGATCACACCATCGTGATTATCTGGGTCATGAAGATCTTTTCTGTACAGTTCTTCTGTGTATTCTTGCCACCTCTTCTTAATATCTTCTGCTTCTATTAGGTCCATACCATTTCTGTCCTTTATCGAGCCCATCTTTGCATGAAATGTTCCCTTGGTATCTCTAATTTTCTTGAAGAGATCTCTAGTCTTTCCCATTCTGTTTTTTTTCCTCTTATTTCTTTGCACTGATCGCTAAAGAAGGCTTTCTTATCTCTTCTTGCTATTTTTTGGAACTCTGCATTCAGATGCTTATATCTTTCCTTTTCTTCTTTGCTTTTCGCTTCTCTTCTTTTCACAGCTATTTGTAAGGCCTCCCCAGACAGCCATTTTGCTTTTTTGCATTCCAATCAAAACCCAAGCAGTATTTTTCAGAAACTGACAACATGATTTCACATTTATATTGAAATGGAAAGGGCCTAAAATAACCAAAACAATATTAAAAAAGACCAGAGTTGAAGGAATCATCCCACCTGATTTTATGAGTCTCTATAAAGGTGATCAGTCCTGGGTGTTCATTGGAAGGACTGATGTTGAAGCTGAAACTCCAATACTTTGGCCACCTGATGCAAAGAGCTGACTCATTTGAAAGGACCCTGATGCTGGGAAAGATTGAGGGCAGGAGAAGAAGGGGACGACCGAGGATGAGATGGTTGGATGGCATCACCAACTCAGTGGCATGGGTTTGGGTGGACTCCGGGAGTTGGTGATGGACAGGAAGGCCTGGCGTGCTGCGGTTCATGGGGTTGCAAAGAGTCGGACACGACTGAACGACTGAACTCAACTGAAAGGTACACTAATCGACATTGTGATCTTGGTATGAAGATAAACACACAAATCACTGAAACAGAATTGAAAATGTAGAAATAGACAAATATGCAGGGTAATTTAATGGTAAAAGATAGTCATTCCAACAAATGGTGCTAGAACAGTTTACATGGGGAAAAAAAATGCACCTTGATCCTTACCCCATGCTATATATAAAAACTAAGCTGAAGTGGGTAGTTGACAGTTCTAAGAGCTGAAGTTATAAAGCGTATAAAGGAAAACAGGAGAAAGTCTGTGATTTGAGATGAGGCAAAGGTTTCTCAGGGCAGAAAAAGCACAAGCCTTAAGAAGGAAAAAGTTTGATTTTAACCAGTCCATTCTGAAGGAGATCAACCTGGGATTTCTTTGGAAGGAATGATGCTAAAGCTGAAACTCCAGTACTTTGGTCACCTCATGGAAGAGTTGACTCATTGGAAAAGACTTTGATGCTGGGAGGGATTGGGGGCAGGAGGAGACGGGGACGACTGAGGATGAGATGGCTGAATGGCATCAGTGACTCGATGGACATGAGTCTGAGTGAACTTCTGGGAGATGGTGATGGACAGGGAGGCCTGGCGTGCTGCAATTCATGGGGTCGCAAAGAGTCGGACACGACTGAGTGCCTGAACTGAACTGACCTGAACTGATAAAATATTGAAGTGTTCAATATATTAAGAATTGTAGGAGTACCTGTTTTAAAAAGTGCATTTACTGCCTATTAACTTGAGAATCCGTCTCCTTACACTGTTGGTTTCTTTCTTTTTTGTAAAGGAATGTGTTTCTGATGCCACCTAGTGTCTTTTCAAAGGTATGAGAATAAGGTTTCATCAGTTCAGTTCAGTCACTCAGTCTTGTCCGACTCTTTGTGACCCCATGAACCACAGCACTCCAGGCTAAGTGTTCATCACTAACTCCCAGAGTTTACCCAAACTCATGTCCATCAAGTCCGATGCCATTCAACCATCTCATCCTCTGTCATCCCCTTCTCCCCCTGCCCTCAATCTTTCCCAGCATCTGGGTCTTTTCCAGCTCTTCGCATCAGGTGGCCAAAGTATTGGAGTTTCTCAGCTTCAACCTCAGTCCTTCCAATGAATACCCAGGACTGATCTCCTTTAGGATGGACTGGTTGGACCTCCATAACAGCTTTTAAAATAAAAATTGGGAAACTTTCATGAGATTTCAGCAGAATATTAGCAGTTTGATTGCTTGTTCTCAAGAATATTTTTGAGAAGCAAAAGAATAGGCTAATTATCTTACCTAAACAAATTTTGAGCTGAATTTTATAAACATTTTTATATCTTTGTGATAATTTGTAAAGAATGTAAGATGTACAACTTCAAAAATAGTGGTTTCCATATTTTAAAAAAACATTTAAAATTTAAAAAGTTTTACATAAATTAGTTGATTGATGAGGACTATTGGAAGACATCTTATTACATTTATTAAGAGTTAGAATAAATGACAGTGCTTATGCAAGTAGTTCATAGAGAAAAAAGGATTATTAAATCACCAGTTAAAAGTTATAGCTATAGATTTTGTTCTGTTTTGTTTTTGTTTTAAATTTTTTACAGAAAGTCTTTTAAATTGGACCATTAATGCTATATTATGTATTGCTGTGTATAAGTGTAACAGTGCTAAGGAAAGATTGAAAGGTGTTGATATTGGTACATTCTGTCATGTAAAGAAAATAGAATTACTGGAGATATTTGAGTTGGAGTAGGCTTCCCTGGTGGCTCAGACAGTAAAGAATCTGCCTACGATGAGGGGGATGTGGGTTTGATCCCTGGGTCCGGGGAAGATCCCTGGGTTGGGAATATCCCTTGGAGAAGGGAATAGGGAATGGCAGCCCACTCTAGTATTCTTACCTGGGGAATTCTATGGAGAGAGGAGCTTGGCAGGCTACGTTCTTGGGGTCCAGCGAGTTGGACATGACTGAGCGACTAACACACACATATGCACATCTGAGTTGGGATAGAGAACTAATCTTTACTAGACCTTATACTTGGGTTCTTTTACATATATTATCCTTTATTTTCTCTGGAACATAAATTTTCTTCTTGTAAGGTAGACATAGTTACCTTATTTTATAGGTGAGGAAATTCAAACCTGCAGAGAGATATTCATTTGTCCATTCATTCCATGAATATTTATGAGGTACCCACTGTGTATCACCCCTGTACTGGATGCTGGTAATTCAACAGTGAGCAATACAAAGTACTTTGCTGTAGGCTAGTGGGTGAATATTAGAATAGGGATTCAAAACTGGGTTTGACTCTGAGGTCTGTTTCAAGAGTTGTAGGTAAGTAGAGAGGAAAGTCTTCAGCAAGCTGGAAAATTTGAATTGCATTTTTTTGCTTTGACTTGATACTCTATTTTCTCAACTATTCACACACTGAAGATTTTGATCAGGATTACATATAGGTAAAAATTTTACTTGATTTTGATCACATACAAATTTCTCTTTTAAGCTAAAAAGGACTTTCTCTTCTTTAGAGTATGCAAATGAAGTTGAAAGTATGTTTAATTTTATTCTACATAAAGTGATTCTGACTGGAAAAAGAACAGACAAATTATAATAAAGAGATTTAGGCAAGATGTGAAATGGCAATATATACATGGCAGCTTTTCCTTGATAATAACCTGGTGCTGTTACCAATCCTAGGCCTGAAGGGGTGAGGGGAGGAAGTGACCCTTGGAACTTGGAGACAGAGGAGGCTGTGTACAGAAGGTGACCTGACAGCATGATTTGTCATTGTGTGATACAGCCTAACACAACACTGCGGCGACTAACCCAGCAGAAAAGTCTCCGCTACTCTCTCCCTTACCATCTGTTCTCTCTCCCATCTCCTGCTGGTGCTACCTATTGGCTGAACCCATTTGAATGAAGAGAGCGAGGGAACTTGTTGATGTGGTTCATAATGAGCCTGCATTTGGGGTCAATGAATGATCTGGAGCAACAAATGGATGGTATCTTGTACATCTTGCAAATATTTTAAATGATGAGCCTATTCATAATTTTGACTATGAATTATGTTGTTATATTACAGTTTTATTCAAAGCACTGCTAATTTTCTTTTTGGTAAACTTTTTTTTGAGTGTGTCTTCATCCCAGAAACCTTCTCTTGTAGTTCAGAAATTCTGTCATTGTACAGTTCTCTGGTTCATTAAAATAAATGTAAATGTAGCATTTACTCTGCCTTAAATTTGTGTGTATAAAAACTTAAGTTCTTTTTAAAAAATAATAGCAAATAGCAGTTATTCTGTAAACTTTTCATAAATTCTGTTTTCAAATGGGAAATCAAAGTACTCGATGTGTCTCTTGGATTCATATTTGGAATATATTGTTCCCCTTGCTTAGATTGTTCAGTCAACTTCTGTGCATCTTTTAAGATTCAGTTCAATGATTCCCTCTATTCTGAAGACTTTTGTGACTCCCCCATCCTGAGCAGAGTTTTTAAACTTTATTTTTAGCACAATTAAACCTTATACAACCTTTCTTTCTCTATATAGGTGGTAGGCTCCAAGAATGTGAATGAAGATTGAGAGTGGTTAAACTAGTTGCCACCGATAGAAGATGCATTGCTTTGTACAGATTGCTTTACTTTCTTGTAATGCTTTTTCTTTGTAAAATGGGAATAAAAAATATCTAAAATAGTTATTCTTTTTTTGTCTTAAATATTAATTGAATTTATAGATGTAAAGTTTAGAACAATGTTTGCTGCTGCTAAGTCACTTCAGTCGTGTCTGACTCTGTGCGACCCCATAGACAGCAGCACACCAGGCTCCCTCGTCCCTGGGATTCTCCAGGCAAGAACACTGGAGTGGGCTGCCATTTCCTTCTCCAATGCATGAAAGTGAAAAGTGAAAGTGAAGTTGCTCAGTCATGTCCGACCCTCAGCAGTGCCATGGACTGCAGCCTACCAGGCTCCTCCGTCCATGGGATTTTCCAGGCAAGAGTATGGAGGTGGGGTGCCATTGCTTGGTGCATAGTAAACTCTAGGAGACATTAGATAATGATATGATTATTGTTTAAATCTTCTCTCACCTGATAGTCTTTAAGTGCATGTTTCTTTTTACACTTGGATTCCAGAGCATCACACAGTGTATAGCATGTAGTGGGTTCCTGTAAACGTGTTTGCACAGTGAATTGGTTTTGAGTATTCTGATATTCTTATTGTCTTAAACATTTAATTTCTAAAATAGTTGTTTTACTGAAAGCGTTGTGAAGATTGCTTTCAATTCCTTCTCTCCATGAACATGTCTCTTCATTTTTCTTTCCTCAGGGTTAACATTTGTAAATATTTGCTGGGAATCTTGGTAGAAGATTCCGTCTATCACGAGATTTTATGTATTTTTGAAGTTTATTTATTTTGGTGGTGCTGGATCTTCATTGCTGTGCACAGGCTTTTCTCTAGCTGTGGCAAGCGGGAGCTCCTCTCTGGTGGTGCACAGGCTTCTCATGCTGGTGGCTTCTCTTTGTTGCAAAGCTCAGGCCCTAGGGCATGCAGGTTCAGTGGCTCTGGCACTCAGGCTTAGTTGTTCTGCAGCATGTGGGATCCTCCTGAACCAGGAATTGAACCTGTGTTTCCTGCATTGGCAGGCAGATTGTTAACCACTGGATCACCAGGGAAGTTCTTTTATAAACTTTCTGATAGCAAGGTTAGTTTCTTACAAATATTTCTTTCTATTCACTGCCTCTTGCAACAGTCATCTAACATAATATTTGCTGTTTATCTGTAGTAGTTGAGTCAACAAATGTCAGGTGAAATGAGTTTTTCTAAAAATTATCTGCTTATGGTATATAACTCAGGTCTTTTTATGGTATATAACTCAGAGCTTCCAAGTGAGTTGTCATTCTGCATTTTTGCAATGTGTCTTTTCTCATCTATAGAATACCTAGAGTACAAAACTGGTTCAAGTGTGTGCAGACTGGTGGCCTTGAAAGAGAGGAATGTTAAGAAAGAGTAGTGTGCTGTGCAGAACGAGTTAATCAGGCCTGAGATTGCTGTCCTTAAAAAGGCATGCAGGATTGGCCCTTGGTTAACATCTGGGAACGCATGGTAAACTGCTTCTTACACTGATAAAGTTTTCGCAAAATGATGAGAGTGACTGGCTGTGTTTGAACTATGCAAAGAATGTGAATATCTGTTTTCCTGGAGGGCTGGAATTTTGGTATGCAGAAGGCAGAGTGTACCTACGTAACCAGCTCCAGTAAAAACCTGGAGCACTGAGTCTGATGAACTTCACTAGTAGGCAGTACTTAATGTGCGTTGTCAAAAGCTGTTGCTGGAGGAGTTAAATGTGCCCGTGTATCTTCATCGGGAGAGAACTCTTGAAAGCTTGCCTCCGTTTTCCTCCAGACTTTGTCATGTACCTTTTCTCTTTGCCGATTTTGTTTTGTTTCCTTTTTCTGTAGTAAGTTTTAGTCATGAGTACAAGTATATGCACAGTCCCCTGGGTCCTCCTAGAGAGTTGTTAAACCTAGGGGTGGCCCTAAGGGTCTCTGACAAATGTAGCCTTTGAAGGGTTTGTGGAAATGGCCAAAGGTAGCTCCCCAGATTTACATTAATGGTTGGGGTCAAAGATTGTTTTATGTGCAGTTAACTTTAGATAATTGCATAGCACCCAAGATTGAGCCATCCTTTACTCTACCATTGCCCAGAATTGGCATTATTTGCCTTTCACCCTGAGGATGACATTGCTTCTGCCGTGTCCTGTTTTTTATGGCACATAAAATGGATGGAAAGAGCTGGGCTCTATTTTCTTGATCTATTACCTCTTTGCAGCATATTTTATTTTCATTATTTTTATTCAGTTAATGTTAAATATATGGCCACTGTGTTGAAGTATTATACTGGGAGCTGTGGGTGATTAAAAAATAAAAATAAGATACAATGCTTAAACTGCCTCTGTTTCTTTCATTCTTTCCCCACCCCCCCATACTTCTCCCAATCTTAATATAACCCTCTTCTGTTTTTCCTTTGTCTCAGGATTTCCTGATTATATTTTCTCTTTGTGAATATATTTAACAGTTTTTTGGGCAGTTAGGGAAAAAAAAACTGTTTTGGGTGCAATGAATTGAGAGAGTAGCGTTGACATATATACACTACCACATGTAAAACAGAGAGCTAGGGGGATAGCCTGGCACTCATTGGTGACCAGGAGGGGTGGGATGGGGGGCCGGTGGAGGGAGGCTCAAGAGGGAGGGGATAGATACACACACACACACACACACACACACACACACACACACACTTATGGCTGATTCACATTGTATGACAGAAACCAGCACAACATTGTAAAGCTTTATTTAAGTATAATCTCCAATTAAAAAAATTTGTCTTGGAATTTCCATCTTATATCCCCATACTTGCAAAATTATTTTGTACCACATAAAATGACAACCAAATTTTGGAGCCCATGCTTGTGTGTGGCTGTGTAGAGTAAACATGATTTACTACTGTGCTAAGTGAGGAAGAATTGTAGGAAAAATTGTGACTTAAAATATTCCATCAGTGTTTAACATATGAAATGCATATATAAATAAGCATCTTCATAGTAATGTAAACATTGATAAGTTAAGGTGAACTTGTGGTAATCCAATTGATCTGTGATCTATGTGAAACTAATATGCAGATTTCAGCCTAAGCTGCTTATTACATAGAAGCATGTCTTCATCTGTTATAGACCCTGTGAAATAATCTTGCTCTACAGAATGTTGTAAAGTTAATGGTAAATTGACCAAAGTACACATTCTCTGGGCAGAGAGCTATAAAACAGAGCTAATATAATTTTGAGGATATTGTATATACCTTTAAATCAGGGTAATGTATCTATGGGCTTTCAGGGTCACTTCCAAAATCTCATCTGGTTTAGGTTAGAACTGAAGCATGCTATATCTGCCTATTGTCTGGATTTTTATTTAACAAGTAATGTTTTTTAGTATCCACATGGTGTCAGGATTTGGGATAAATGGGCTTCCCTGGTGGCTCAGACAGTAAAGAATCTACCTGCAATGCTGGAGACTGGATTCAATCCCTGGATTGGGAAGATCCCCTGGAGGGATGCCTGGGAACCCACTCCAGTATTCTCGCCTGGAGAATTCCCATGGACGCAAGAGCCTGGCAGGCTACAGTTCTTGGGGCCACAAAGAGTCGGACATGACTGAGCAACTAAGCACAGCACGTTACAGCTGAGAAAGTAATATATATAAGACATTGTCCTTATTCTTAGAGAACTAAATAATAATTTCTGTATAATTGTTATCAGAGAAGGCAATGGCAACCCACTCCAGTACTCTTGGCCTGCAAAACCCCATGGACGGAGGAGCCTGGAAGGCAGCAGTCCATGGGGTTGCTAAGAGTCGGACACGACTGAGCGACTTCTCTTTCATTTTTCACTTTCATGCATTGGAGAAGGAAATGGCAACCCACTCCAGTGTTCTTGCCTGGAAAATCCCAGTGAGGGAGGAGCCTGGTGGGCTTCCATCTATGAGGTTGCACAGAGTCGGACACGACTAAAGCGACTTAGCATTAGCATGATTGTTATAATAGAAAGCTGTGTGGGTATATTTTGGGCACAATAGGTAGTGATCAGTTCTGAATATGGGTAGGAATGAAAAGCTTAATAATGATAATGCTTGAGCTGGATTTTAAAGAGTGATTAGAAATGATCAAAGGATGGTAAGAGTTGGTAAGAGGTGCCTATGGGCAATAAATAACTTTTTCTAGAGAATGAAGGAAAACTTGATGGAAGAGGCCTGGAAGGGTAAGATTTAAACATGAAAAGCTTTGGGCAGGGAGAAGGCCTTTCTGGAATAGGGAACATGAGATAAAGGTATGGTTGTCTAAAATCTTAGAAATAGCAAGTAGTTCATTTTGGCTGCAGCATAGTTTATGTATTCATATTGTATGGCAGGCACTGTGTTTAGTGCTGACTGTGTCTTACTGACTAAGACAAACATAATCCCTATATTCATGAAGTCTGAGGGAAGAAATGGAGTGATAGATAAAGCTGTAAACAGTAGATGGGTTAAATTAGATTAAAGGCAAAGGAGGTTGAGTGTTAAAGGAGGCATTAGGACCTCATTTTTAGGTAGTGGAGAGCCCTTGAGGATGAACAGACTGAGAGGTTTGATTAAGGTATTGGGGAGTCATAGGGTGGAGGGAGTCTTTTGTGTAGAGGTGATAGCTGGAGTTGAGAGACTGCAGATAAAGAAGTGAGAGAGTGGTTGATGTAGGGGGAGAAGGAGGGAGATAGTGTCTTTTAAGTCTCAGAGGGTGTTTCTTGACTGAATGAGGGTCTGACCATGTTCTTTACTCCCTATGTACATCTCTTGCCTTCCTCGTCAGTTTTTTTTACCTTTCCCCATTTTCTTGACCGTTATTCTGACTCATCTTAATTGGCTTATTTATGAAATATGTTTCAGATTTTTTCTGGAACTAGAGATCTAATAGTTATCCTCTGCTTAGAAGCCTCCAATGATTATTCTTACAATTACAGAGTCTTGATAGATCTTACAGAGTGATTTCATTAATCAAAAACCAAACAAACAAACATCCCCCACTCTCCCCAAACACACTCACAAGACTATGTGAGCCAGGGCAGGTCTGGGTAATGAAAAAAGAACTCTGGCCATAAAGAGTTGTTTTTAAAGCTCAGGAAATTTGTGCTAGAGATAGAGCTTTAAGAGTCAAAGAATCGTCTGTATGAAAATGGTAGTTGAAGCTATGAATGTGGATCAGTTCACTTGAGAAGAACATCAATGGATTAAAAAGGACAGACCTTTAGGGGAATCACACTTCTGTTAGATGATGATTGGCTTTAGGACAGGGATTGTGTCTTTCCAAATTTAATCTTTTTTGACTTCTCTGTGCCAGTTTGTTGTGCCAGGTGCTGGGTGCACAGAGAAGAATGAAATATAGTCTTTGTGCTTAGCAAGATCCCCGGCTTTCAGGACAAAGAGAGATGTGTAGTGAACAGTGCAGAGCAGAGGATGCTATTGGGGAGTGAGAGAAATTGCTGTTGAGCCTTGCATTTTCAGTAACTGTTCCATTATGTGTCACTCAGGTGATTAGGAGGTTAAGGTTTTTGTTCTTTTTTTTTTTTTAGGCAATGTAATTGATTTGTGAATGTTTTATATTGCTGTGTTTAAAGAAAACAACTATCCTTTCAAGAGATTAGTTGCATCTGTTGTCCTTGATTATAATTTTTGTATAGACTAGTACTATTAAGTGGGATGAAAAGATGCTTGCTACTATGCTTTTAGTGAAAATGCCTGGAGAATTAATTATGAGCAGGAAGATTTATATTGAAACAAATCATATAATTTCTCTTAATGAATGATAAGAATTAACTCTTCTTCCTCCTATCCATTTGATAATGTTTAGGAAATACTTATTTAATACTTCTTTCTGACTTGTATGAAAGGTGTTGAGTATACAGGGGTGAAAAAATAAATATGGTTCTTGTCCTTGTGAAATCTAGACCTTCATGGTGGGGTTTAACAATTTTTAAAAGAATATGTGTATAATTATAAATCAGCATTGATGCAGTTGTTGTTGCTTAGTCACTCGGTTCTGTCCAGCTCTTTTTCAACCCCATGGACTGTAGCCCACCAGTGTCCTCTGTTCATGGGATTTCCAAGCAAGAATACTGGAGTGGGTTGCCATTTCCTTTTCTAGGGGGTCAGCCCAACCCAGGGATCAAACCTGCATTGCTGGAGGTTTCTTTACTGCTGAGCCACCAGGGAAGCCCATGGATGCTGTTCAGTTCAGTTCAGTTCAGTTCAGTCAGTCGCTCAGTTGTGTCCGACTCTTTGTGACCCCATGAATTGCAGCACGCCAGGCCTCCCTGTCCATCACCAACTCCCGGAGTTCACTCAGACTCACGCCCATCGAGTCTGTGATGCCATCCAGCCATCTCATCCTCTGTCGTCCCCTTCTCCTCCTGCCCCCAATCCCTCCCAGCATCAGAGTCTTTTCCAATGAGTCAACTCTTCACATGAGGTGGCCAAAGTACTGGAGTTTCAGCTTTAGCGTCATTCTTTCCAAAGAAATCCCAGGGCTGATCTTCAGAATGGACTGGTTGGACTCCTTGCAGTCCAAGGGACTCTCAAGAGTCTTCTCCACAGTTCAAAAACAGGATGCTGTTATATAGCTATGAATGTCAATGAAATAATTAAATTATTATCAGCACTATCAAAGTGTTTAAAATGTATTTTGCCACATATGAGTGAATCTGTGTGTTTTGTTTACCTGGTATGACTGTATGGAATTGTGGTCTGTTGTCTTCTGTACTGTGACTCTTCATCTGTATTTCAGAATGCTGGGATTAAGAGCATCTCTGTCTAACAAAACTTTTTACAAGACATTGTATTGGGTCTTCTATAGTTGTTTATGTTCCTGATTATGAATGCAAATGTAAATTGCTATACTGTGCATATTAAAGGGATGGATAGGCATCTGATCTAGCCTTCTTGTAGATTCATGTGCTATTATTCTACTTGGTACTTGCCTACTTATATAAACAGCCAGAGATTAGCTAAAGAATAATTATATCTTTCCCTTAGAAGTAATTTATTGGAGATATTAATTAGTATTTCCACATCAACTAGCATTTTTTTTATAACAGGGCCAATTTTGAAAGGCTAATTTACCACATGATTAAAAATAATAACATTTGTTAAATACATACTATGTACTAGAGGGTATGCTGAGTATTTGAAATGGATTAGCTTTATTTAATCCTTATACCAACCCTATGAGATAGGCATGATTACTCAATCAGTGTATGAATTGAGGACATGGAGATTTAAAAGTGGGTAACTTGTCCAAGTTCATGCAGATGGTTCATGATAGAAATATGGTTTGAAAGCTCATGTCTCTTTTTGTAGAATGAATGCTCTTAATCTCTGATAATGTTTCTTATTATTTTATGATCATCATATCTGGGAAACTTCTCTGTTGGTTTCATTTGAACCACTTTTGTTGAGAAATTATAGAGAAGCCTCTCCTTTAATGTTCTATAACAACTCCCTTTTCTCATCTAAAACCAGACAGAAAAAAAGGTTAGAGCAGGATAGATTTAACTGGACCTTCTGTATTTTTATTTGTAAACCTAGCAACCCTATAAGAATAATTATATCTTTCCCTTAGAAGTAATTTATTGGAGATATTAATTAGTATTTCCACATCAACTAGCATTTTTTTTATAACAGGGCCAATTTTGAAAGGCTAATTTACCACATGATTAAAAATAATAACATTTGTTAAATACATACTATGTACTAGAGGGTATGCTGAGTATTTGAAATGGATTAGCTTTATTTAATCCTTATACCAGCCCTATGAGATAGGCATGATTACTCAATCAGTGTATGAATTGAGGACATGGAGATTTAAAAGTGGGTAACTTGTCCAAGTTCATGCAGATGGTTCATGATAGAAATATGGTTTGAAAGCTCATGTCTCTTTTTGTAGAATGAATGCTCTTAATCTCTGATAATGTTTCTTATTATTTTATGATCATCATATCTGGGAAACTTCTCTGTTGGTTTCATTTGAACCACTTTTGTTGAGAAATTATAGAGAAGCCTCTCCTTTAATGTTCTATAACAACTCCCTTTTCTCATCTAAAACCAGACAGAAAAAAAGGTTAGAGCAGGATAGATTTAACTGGACCTTCTGTATTTTTATTTGCTAAACCTAGCAACCCTAAACAGGGAGGGACCTCAGAACAGTAGACTTTTTTTTTAACAGATGTGGTATTGGTTTCCAAACTTTGCTACACATTGAAATTATCTGGGAATCTTCAAAACACTGATGCCAGGCTCTTGATCTCAGATATTCAAATTTAACATGTGTGGGTATGACTTGGAGATCAGGATTTTTTAAAAGCTCAGATTGACCGTAATGTGTAGCAGAGTTTGGGGACCACTGAGATGTGGGAAACTCAAGGTTTCAAGGAACTGCCAAAAATCCCTACACAATGTTTTTTAAATCTTTTCTTCTTTTAGCAGATATTGCTAACTGCTGCTGCTAAGTCGCTTCAGTCGTGTCCGACTCTGTGCGACCCCATAGACAGCAGCCCACCAGGCTCCTCTGTCCCTGAGATTCTCCAGGCAAGAACACTGGAGTGGGTTGCCATTTCCTTCTCCAATGCATGAAAGTGAAAAGTGAAAGTGAAGTCGCTCAGTCATGTCCGACTCTTAGCGACCCCCATGAACTGCAGCCTACCAGGCTCCTTCGTCCATGGGATTTTCCAGGCAAGAGTACTGGAGTGGGTTGCCATTGCCTTCTCCGAGCAGATATTAAACATGCTGTAATAAGTACCCATATCCATATATCCTTAAATACTGATGCTTCTCTCTCTCTAAAATAGATCCTTTAAAATGGGGTTGCTGGATCAAAGATTATATGCATATTTTATTTTAATACGTATTACTGTTTTTAATAGTTTACCTTCTACCAGCAATATCTGAATATACCTGTTTTCTTAAATTTCTTTGTTGCTGCTGCTGCTGCTAAGTCGCTTCAGTCGTGTCCGACCCTGTGGGACCCTGTAGATGGCAGCCCACCAGGCTTCCCTGTCCCTGGGATTCTCCAGGCAAGAACACTGGAGTGGGTTGCCATTTCCTTCTCCATTGTGTGAAAGTGAAGTCACTCAGTCGTGTCCGACTCTTAGCAACCCTGTGGACTGCAGCCCACCAGGCTCCTCCATCCATGGGATTTTCCAGGCAAGAGTACTAGAATGGGATGCCATGGCCTTCTCCAAATTTCTCTGTTATTAGATATTAAAACTCTTGTAATTTTTGCCACACTAGTTATTTTTAAAAAATCTTTATTTCCCAGATTATCCATTTATCCATTCTGTCATCCAACTTGATAGTCTTTGTCTTAACTGGAGTAATTTAGTCTGTTTTCTTTTATTGGAATTACTGGTATATGGCCATTTATCTATTGCCTTATTTTGTGCTATTTGTTCATCTTCTCTGTATTTCTTTTTTTCCTGTTTTCTTTTATATGGATTGGTTAATTCTTTCTCTTTTTAGTCTTACCAACCCCAGCTAGTTTAGAAATTTTGCACAATTTCCTTTCTTTAACTTAGTAATTACCGCATGTACCTTGCAGCCTGGTTATTTTTTATTGTCTTTTCCCCATGAATTCCCTTTAGGATAAAGAAGTTTTTTTTTTTCAAATTCATTCATTTTTTAAATTGAAGGATAATTGCTTTACAGAATATAAAGTATTTACAGGGCAGCAATGTAGAGACATAGATACAGAGAATAGACTTACGGACACGTGAGGATGGGAAGAGGCAGGAAGGAGAGGGTTCAAAAGACTGTTTTTTATATATCTGTATCTTCAATATACTCTGATGTTAAGATTATTTGTATTGGTTTTAAGTAACTAAAACCAAATAAAACCATCCATCATATAATGTTTACTAGTAGCAACCATAGTAAATTAATTGCTGGGAAGGGAAAGTCACTCAGTCGTCTCCGACTCTTTGCAACCCCCTGGACTGTACAGTTTGTGGAATTCTCCAGGCCAGAATACTGGAGTGGGTAGTCTTTCCGTTCTCCAGGGGATCTTCCTATCTAGAGATCAAACCCTGGTCTCCCTCATTGCAGGCAGATTCTTTACCAGCTAGCCACAAAGGAAGCCCGAGAAGGGGTAAGAGGAGATTCAAAGAATTATTTGTATCCTTTTGAGATTATAACTTCTAGCTGGGGGTATAAAATGAAGATACAGGGAAAGCTAACTAAATAATCCATGATAATAGAGATTCATATTCCCTTATCTGAAACCATTGAAAGTAGATATGCTTTAGAATTCAGATATTTTTCTTTGTACTTTAGAGATAATGAGGTGCATATACTATATATCACCTAACACAGCAGCAGAATCTGGGGCACTCAAATCATCAAACACATATTTCTATCGCAATAAGTGAATATTTATATTGAGTGGGTGTAAATAAACATTAAAGTTGCCTTAGTTCAGTTTTGCTGCTAAATTATTTTTGGTATCAAAATTGCTTTAAACACACTTTAGATTTTAAAAGAACTTCTTAGGTTTTGGAATTGGAGATAAGGGATTGTGAACCTGCATATTGCCAAGTGATGGTATATCGTTTACATACTTTAAGAGAAGTAGGAAATCTTTGTGGTTCAGGTGATAAGGAAGAAAAGACATCACAGAGATAATAATTTGAACTTGATCTTGAGGAATAGCTAGATCTTGAGGAATAGCTAGAAAGAGTTTGGAATATCTATCTGTCTTACAAGAATAGTTAGGAAGAGAACAGTGGGACTGTGGACTGATTAAGATATATCTAGTTTTGAGTCCTGACTCTGCTGCTGCTACTGCTAAGTCACTTCAGTCGTGTCCGACTCTGTGCGACCCCATAGACGGCAGCCCACCAGGCTCCCCTGTCCCTGGGATTCTCCAGGCAAGAATACTGGAGTGGGCTGCCATTTCCTTCTCCTATGCATGAAAGTGAAAAGTGAAAGTGAAGTCGCTCAGTCGTGTCCGACTCTTGGCGACCCTATGGACTGCAGCCTACCAGGCTCCTCTGTCCATAGGATTTTCCAGGCAAGAGTACTGGAGTGGGGTGCCATTGCCTTCTCCCTCCTGACTCTGTCCCTCATAATTTTGTGACATTAAGCACGCAGACCTTTCCTTCATTCTACTTCTGCTTTTCCTTTCTTCCTTCAACTTCCATCCTGTCTTTTCTTTTTCCTTTCTCTCTCTCCTTGCTTTCACATTTTCCTCCTTTCTTACTTTTCTACTTCATGTTATACATTTATAATATAGATGTTATTTATAAAGTACTTAGCACAATATTAGGCATTTGCTGCTGCTGCTGCTAAGTCGCTTTAGTCGTGTCCGACTCTGTGCGACCCCATAGACAACAGCCCACCAGGCTCCCCCATCCCTGGGATTCTCCAGGCAAGAGTACTGGAGTGGGTTGCCATTGCCTTTTCCAATGCATGAAAGTGAAGAGTGAAAAGTGAAGTCGTTCAGTCATGTCCGACTCTTAGCGACCCCATGGAGTGCAGCCTACCAGGCTCCTCCATCCACGGGATTTTCCAGGCAAGAGTACTGGAGTGGGTTGCCATTGCCTTCTCCATTAGGCATTTAGGTACCAGGAAATAGTAGTTATTATTTGGAAAGCATTTCACAAATTTAAAAATAGAGTTTTATTTAAATTTTATTGTTTGTTCTTCAAGACATCTTGCTGAAGAACATACTGTATTATTAGCTCTGGAAATTGTGACATAGTATAAGGTCCTACTCAAGATGATTAATGCTAAATTTATTTCTGATTCCACTGCTTTCTCTGTTAAATCACAAATGCCTATACAAAGTGTACTTTTTCCTGTTTCATCTGTTATTTGAAGAGAGTCTCAGAACATTTCTTCCCATCATTTGGGCAGGGTTATGTGATTGTGATAATATTTCGTATTGACTGGAATTTTCTACTTAGTTTGCCTCTGTGTAGGCTGCTCTTTTTTTTTTTTTTTTTGGTCTTAATGAATATATTTTCAGTCCTTTTTATTGTTTAGTTGCTAAGTCCTTTCGACTCTTTTGTGAACTCATGGACTGTAGCCCTCTAGTCTCCTCTATCCATGAGATTTCCCAGGCAAGAGTCTGGCATGAGTTGTCATGTCCTTCTCTAGAGGATCTTCCCAACCTTGGGATCAAACCTGCCTCTCCTGCATTGGCAGGTGGATTCTTCATCACTGAACCACCTTTCAGTCCTTCGAGGCAGCATTCAGAAGTTAGCAAATGAATCTAGGAGGAGTCAAGGCATCATGTCAAAATATACAAAGATAGATATTTTCCCCTTAAAAACCATTATTTCATGAGTAAAACTTCCAAATGATAGAATAAGTTTAAATAGATTCTAAGTATTATATAAAATTCTAGTTACGCATGTTTTTCTACTCTTGCCATGGGCTTGAGTCTTTGAAAGCAGAAAGGAAGATGACTTCATTTAGTAATGCAAAAGGCTGTGCAGTTTATATATGAGCTCACACTGCTAGAAAGACCATCTCTTTATGTTTTCACTCTGACGCTTAAGAAGCTTACAAAGTATTTCCCTCCCTTCCTCAGTCAGATGTACCTAACTCTGGCTCTGTCAGTCAGCTTTCTAGACTGTGGTTTTACATATGAAAGAGTTAGAAAGTAATAGTCTTCTCAAATAGAAAGTGGTGGTCAAGGTTTCCCATTTGAAGGTTGTTACTAGTGAGTGAACCCACTCCAGTATTCTTGCCTGGAGAATTCCATGGACAGTGAAGCCTGGTGGCTACAGTCCATAGGGTCACAAAGAGTAGGACATGACAGAAGCGACTTAGTGTGCATGCACACACTATTGAGGGTGGAATGTAGGCAACCATTTATAACTCTTTAGAAGCAAGTTAGTTAGAATGGAAGTTTGACATACTAAAATGATAGACTTGTTCCTTCTTTAACATTCTTCATCTTGTAAATGGTGTCACAATCTTGGTAAAATATGACATCCTTGATTGTTCTGTTTTTCCCATGTTCAGTCCAAGAGCTAGTCTAGTTGATTCTCTGTATGGAATACACTCTGAATCTCTGTATTTCCCTTTTCCCCCAACTCTGCCAAGCTTTATTGCTGGAACCCTACTCCACGCCTCTATTTTTCTAGTCTAAATTGTTCCAGTAACTTATTGGATTTCTCTGCATTCCATTGACCTACTTACAAATCATTCTTCACAAAGTAGTCAGCACATTAAGATAAATTTTAAACGATTTTTAAAGAAAGTAGTACATTAAAAAAAATGTATATCAGGGACTTCCCTGGTCCCCAACTCTGCCAAGCTTTATTGCTGGAACCCTACTCCACGCCTCTATTTTTCTAGTCTAAATTGTTCCAGTAACTTATTGGATTTCTCTGCATTCCATTGACCTACTTACAAATCATTCTTCACAAAGTAGTCAGCACATTAAGATAAATTTTAAACGATTTTTAAAGAAAGTAGTACATTAAAAAAAATGTATATCAGGGACTTCCCTGGTGGTCCAGCAGTTAAGACTCAGCACTTCTGTTGCAGGGGGTGCAGATTCGATCTCTTGTCGGGGAACTAAGTTCCTGCATGCTGCTCGGTGCAGCCAAAAAATAATGTATATCAGATTATGTCATTCTTTTGCTTAACAAACAATGAACTCTAAATTCCTTATCATGGTCTACCAAGTTGCTATATGATCTGGTCCCTGCCTACTTCTCTGAACTCATACAACAAGGTTCTTCTTACTGTTTTCCATCTTAGTGTTCTTTGTATATAATGGACCTGTTCCTACCACAAAGCCTTTGTAATTTAAATTTTTGCTGTAGCTGATAGGCACTTTTGCCTGATTTTTTAATGACTGTGTCTTTCTTTCAAATTTCATTTCAAATGTCATTTCTCCCCCATCACACATTGTTTTCTTCATAGCATTTAGCAATGTGTATATAAGTATGTGTGTATTTATTTCCATGTTTTTATTTGAAAATATAAGCTTCCCTGGTGACTCTGATGGTAAAGACTCTGCCTGCAGTGCAGGAAACCTGAGTTTGATCCCTGGGTTGGGAGGATCCCCTGGAGAAGTAAATGGCAACCTACTCCAGTATTCTTGGCTGGAAAATCCCATGGACAGAGGAGCCTGGTGGGCTACAGTCCATGGGATACAGGAAGTTGGACACAACTGAGTGACCAAGACGCAGACTATCATAGCATACTTGAGGATTTCTGAGTTTTGCCTTGTTCATTAACATCCTGATTGCTCTGCTTGGTGGAAGGACAAATAAGAAATGATGGGAGATTTTGTTCTTTATAATGTCTAGTGCAGACTATCTTTGCATGAGTGCTAAGTTGTTTGAGTCATGTCTGACTCTTTGCAACCCTATGGACTCATGGAACCCATGAAGCTCCTCAGTCCATGGAATTATCCAGGCAAGAATGCTGGAGTGGTCTGCCATGCCCTCCTCCAGGGGATCTTCCAACACCAGGTGATCTTTGCGACACCACTTATGGATGACACTTCTAAAGTAGTGTACCATTTTACATTTCCACCAACAGTGTATGAGAGTTGTAGTTGTTCCACATCCTTGCCAATGCTGACTTGTGTCAGTGTTTTTAACCATAGCCATTCTAACAAGTTTAATTTGGGGTTTTAAAGTCTTAGAATCATTTTGTCAGATGAGTTTTTTAATAGGTATTTTAATTAATTGAACTAACTAATCAATGTTTTAAGGTAGTTTATGGCCCTTATAAAAATTACTCATGCAGTAGGTTATCTTAAAATGAACAGTGTAGGAATGGATGTCAGAAATGCCACTGTTAAAGAATAAAGAACTTCTAGCAATATGGGGTTGCACAGAGTTGGACACGACTGAAGCGACTTAGCAGCAGCAGCAGCAATATGGCAGACTAACCTAAAAAGGTGAAGAGTTCTTCTTGTCTAAAGGCATAGAAATGCTGGATAAAATGTACTTAAAAGTAATAAATACCATAGAAAACCACAGCTGAGCACAGATAAAGAAAAAGGAAAACCCCCATTTGCCAAGATCAGAAGGAAAATTAAAAGCCAGATTAATAATTCTTTCGTAGTCCATGGTGTGCTTGGACTTGTATATGAGCCTTAGAGTTTGCTGCTGCTGCTGCTGCTAAGTCGCCTTAGAGTTTGGGATTGGTTAAAAACATTTTTTTGTTGTTTTGGTTATTTTTACACAAAGTAAATGCTTTAAAAATAATACTTTACTGGAGTATAATTGGCATACAATCAGTTGTACATATTTAAAGTATACAGTGTAAGTTTTAGCGTATGTATACATCTGTGAAACCACTATCCCAACCAAGATAATGAATATATCCATCACTTTCAAAAGTTTCCTTTTGTTCGCATGTGAACCTTCCCTCCTATACTTCTCTCTCCTGTTTACATACCCAAACAACCATTCTTTAGCTTTCTGTCATTGAAGATTAATTTACACTTTCTAGGTTTTTGTATAAGTAGAATTATCCAGTATGTACTATTTTGTTTAATTTTTTCACGTATTTTAATTATTTTGAGCTTGATCCATGTTGTGGCAAGTATCAATAGTTCATTCCTTTTTATTGCCGAATGGTATTTCATTGTATAGCTATACAAGCTTTTTTAAATCCTTTGACTTGATGGTGAACATTTGGGGTTTGTTTCTGTTTCTTGAACAAACTACACTGTGAACATTTATGTAGTATCCTTTGTGTAGACATATGATTTACTTTCTCTTAGATAAATTCACAGGAGTGGAGTGGCTGGATCATATAATAGTTATATTTGAAACTTTTAAATAACAGCGAAACTGTTCTAAAATACTATACCATTTCTCATTCCCACCAGCAGTGTATTAGGGCTCCAGTTGTTCATGTCCTTGCCAGTGCTGACTAATGTCAGCCTTTTTAACTTCAGCCATTCTGACAAGTGTGTAATAGTATCTCATTGTGCTTCTAATTTTCATTGTTCTGGTGATTAATGATGTTGAGCATCTTTTCGTGTGCCTATTTGCCATCCAAATAACTTCTCTGGTGAAGTTTGTTGTAGATGTTCTCCATCAGGTTGAGGAAGTTTGCTTCTTTCCCAGCTTACTGATAGCGTTAACATGAATGGATGATGTATTTTGTCAGCTGCTTTTTTGCATGTATTGAGATGATAAAATTTTTCTTTTTTTTTTAGTCTAGTAATTGGTGAATTATATTGATTTCTTTTTTCATTGGCTGACTTTGAAAAAAAAGATTGGGGGGTGGGGTGGGGGTGGTGCTGTGCTGCAACCAGGGATTGAACTAGGGCCCACAGCAGTGTAAGTGCAGTCTTAACCACTGGACCGCCAGGGAATTTTCTCATTGCTGCTGCTGCTGCTAAGTTGCTTCAGTCGTGTCCGACTCTGTGCGACCCCAGAGATGGCAGCCCACCAGGCTCCCCCGTCCCTGGGATTCTCCAGGCAGGAACACTGAGTGGGTTGCCATTTCCTTCTCCAGTGCATGAAAGTGAAAAGTGAAAGCGAAGTCGCTCAGTCATGTCTGACTCCTATATCCCATGGACTGCAGCCTACTAGGCTCCTCCGCCCATGGGATTTTTCAGGCAAGAGTACTGGAGTAGGTTGCCATTGCCTTTCCCTCAATGGTTGACTTTTAAATGTTAAGCCAACCTTGCATTCCTCACAGTAACCCCACTTGGTCATAATGTGTTGTCTTTTTAATATATCATTGGATTTGATTTGCTAAACTTATTACATTTATTTTCCTAAGGGAGATGTATGGTTTATAGTTTTCTTTTTTTGTAATGTCTTTTGCCTGGTTTTGAAGTCAAGATAGTACTGACATTATAGAATGTGTTTGGAAAATATTCCCTCCTCTTTAGTATTTGGAAAGAGTTTTTGAAGAATTTGTTTGTTTTAATGCTTGGTATAATTTAGTATAGTGAAGTCACTTGCAGCTGTCATTTTATTTGTAGGAATATTTTTAAACTACAAATTCAATTGCTTTACTAGATATAGGGATATGTGTATTCATACTTTTTATATTTATTGAGGGGGACTTGGTGTTTTATGTCTTTTAAGGAATTTATCCATTTCATCTAAATTATGAAATTTATTGGTATCAAATTATAAATCTGTCATCCTGATCTTGGTAATTTTTTCCTTCTTTTTTTCCTAATCAGTCTGAATAATGGTTTATCCATTTTCTCAAGATCTAGCTTTTGGTTTAATTGATTTCTCTTATAATAAGAGAAATTTATGTATGTATGTCTATATTTTCTACTTCATTGATTTCTGCTCTCATCTTTATTAATTGTTTTGTCTGCTTACACTGGATTTTATTTATTCTTTCTAGTTTCTTGAAGTGGAAGCTGAGGTCATTTCTTTTCTAATATAGGTGATTTAATAGTAGTAAACATTTCTCTCCTTATACTAATGCTTTAGCTACATCCTACACATCTTTGACTTGAGTTGTTTTTAAATTTTCACTCAGTTTAAATTACTTTTCAATTTTCTTTTTTATTCCTCTGAATGATGAGTTAGTAATGGGTGTTCTCAAATACGAGAGGATTTTAAATATCTCTTTTGTTCTTTGCTAAGTTATTTCCATTGTGGTCCGTTACATATATGACTTGCCTTTTAAAATTTATTGGTTCATGTTTTACTGTGTTTAATATAGTCTACCTTACTGAATGTTTGATGTGCACTTGAATGTATATTCTGCCATTGTTGTGTGAGTCCTATACAAGTGTCATTTAAGTCACGTTGGTTGATAGTGTTTAGGCTTTTTTTTTTTTTTTTGGTCCTTACTGCTTGCTATATCAGTTGTTAAAAGTATTTTGGAATCTCAAAAGGGGCAGGAGGTCAATGCATGTGCTATCTGTTTTTATTTTTTAAGTCATTGATTTTCTAGCTTTGATTTTGTACTAAATTACTTTGGACAGTTTTCACAGCGAAAATCATTTTAGGTCATCTAAGCCTTTAAGGTGAAGGAGATACATAATTTAGGAATTAGAATTTAGTGATAAGATTTCCAGTTTCTATAAAAGTTTTGATTTATTTATGTCAGTGTTTAGATTGAGAGACTGAATTTTTGGGCATATCTTTTGGAATGTGAATATGACTTTTAGTTTTATCCTTTAAAAAAATAGAGAAAACAAAACCTCTAAAAACAATATAAAGGAATGAAAAAATGCTTTTCTGTTTTTGAAAGTTGTTGGAAAGTTTTCTGTTTTTTAGTTTTTTGTTTTGATAGTGCAAAAATTTACATTGTAATAAGCAAAAGACATAAAAATGATACTGCTTTTCTATTCTGTGATTGCTTATAACTTTTGCCTGCCTTTTAAAAGATGACATCAATTTTTTCAGTTTTCATGCCCCACTTTATGCCCTATTTTCCTCACCATTTGACCTCTGTTAATTTTCAGCCCCACATGAAATAAGTTACCTGATCTGAGGGACTGAGATTGCTTCTGGCAAACACAGTTAATGGGCTGTTTTTCAAAAGAGGGCACAAAACTTCAAACAATAGGTCCCTCAGATATATGGGCATCTTGGAAACCAAGTAAAGTGCATTAATAGGATATGGTAAAATGGAATATAGAAATCAAGCAAGTTTCAGCTGGCTTATTTAACTTTCTATTTTGAAATAGTGACAGTGTTTCTTAAGGTTTGAGTGGGGAATCTTAACTGTAACACAACATGCATATTGTGAAATGGGGATATCAGTAAAATCATTGTCTTTTTACCTTGAGGAACATATTTTTCCTCATTAAACAGGCCTATTTTGAAGGAATTTTACTTCGCTGGCTGGGTTTCCACTTAAACAGCAAATTAAAAAGAATCCTTTGTTGAGGACCTGTCATGAACCGTAGAGGTTCCAGGTGCTATGCTTTGTACTGCGTGCAGTACTGCATGCCTGGAGAAGTCTCCTCCAAGACTGCCTTTAGGACTTGGGTTTTACAACCAGAGTTAATTTTTTCATTGAGCTTACGTTGGCTTGTTTACCATATAAAGCTCCTTATAGCTTTCCACATAGGGTTAGTCATAAGATATTTTATTCATGTTTGGATAAATGAGAGGTTGATAGTTGTTGGAAAGTGTATGGTTGCAACCTATTCTGAGAACTTATGTATTAAATTTTATTTATTTCTGCAGATGTTCTAGTTTTTAGTTAGTTATTACCAAGTAGTCTTTTTAACACCATATTAATATATGGTAGAGAAGTTGATGAAGTGTTCTGTGTATCCTTTCTAGGACAGGAAAACCTCCTCCATCTGTTCTGTTTAGTTAAAGCTGCATGTTCTAGGTGAAACAGGGGTTCAAGTTACTACTGTGTATTTTCTGAGCAGGTTACATCCCCTTCTTGGGTCCTAATTTATTGAAGTATAAAATAAGGGATTTTGGTTCAATCATGACAACTGTTTCTAAGTCAACTTTATTCAATATAAACTGTTAATTTTTCTTAGCAGTCCCTATGTCTAAACCCTTCCATTCCTGGCTGCTGTATTTACTAACCTCCCAATTATTCCTCCCCTCTCTTGTTGGATACTGTCATCAGGTATAAGTCTTCCTATTCCTATCATTATCTTTATTATCTTCAGCAACCATGTGGATCCTCCACATGGAAGGATTCTGGCATCATAGTTATTTGACTTCATCATCATCATCATTTCTAGCCCACTTATGCACCCTCTTCAGGACCATACTCTGTGCTTTGGAATACTTCTGACATATTTTCCCACTAAAGTCATAAGGCTGGATAACCTGCTCACCATGACTGGATAGATTTTCAGCTCCCTCATTTAATTATTCTTACAGTATAACAATTCTTAGGCTTATCAACATCTCTCTTAGACTCTTCTAATTTTTCCCTATTCTTTAATCTTTTTGCTTAGATTCCACTAACTCTTTAGTTAGTCTTTTGCCCCATTTTTTGTTGATCCATCTGGTAAATTTGTCTAATAGAACTTTTGCCTTTGTGTTACTCTAGTTTACTGAAGAAAGCCTCACATGGATTAGATTGGTGGTTGGCCCTATAAAATTATGATGAATAATGTTTGTTAGTTCTCAACATTGCTTGCCAGTCCTTTTTCTATTTTGGTGGGGTCCAGTGTCCTCCTGTCAATGGTTGTTCAACAGCTAGTTGCAATTTTGCTGCTCTCACAGGAAAAGATGAGCACACCACCAGTCCTTTTTCTTTAAGTGATCTACTTATTCTCCACATTATCCCTTTCGAATTCTCTTTGCTTCTCTCAAAACTCTTCTCTTTGCTGACTTCCTTCTTATTTCACAGAGAAAATAGCTATACTTGAAAACTTTATTAGCTTCTTTACCACTAAGATTATAGATATTTTGTTACCTTTAACTGCTTTTTCTTGTGTTACAATGGAAGAAATATTCCTCCTCTGATCTCTGTAAATGCTGTGAATCCCATCCATTCCTTTTCATGAATAACTTCTTAAAGAGAATTGGCTGTGAAGGATAGAGAAGTGTTAACTGGAAGGTAGAAGAGCTGTCAAGATCTGCCATCTTTATTTCCTCACTTCCTGCTCAATCTGTATCACTTCATGTCAAGTAGATGGGGAAACAATGGAAACAGTGACAGACTTTATTTTCCTGGGCTCCAAAATCACTGCAGTGGTGACTGCAGCCATGAAATTAAAAGATGCTCCTTGGAACAAAAGCTATGACAAACCTAGACAGCATATTGAAAAGCAGAGACATTACTCTGCCAACGAAGGTCTGTCTAGTCAAAGCTATGGTTTTTCTAGTAGTCATGTATGTATGTGAGAGTTGGACCATAAAGAAAACTGAGCACCGAAGAACTGATGCTTCTGAACTGTGGTGTTGGAGAAGACTCTTGAGAGTCCCTTGGACAACAAGGAGATTAAACCAATCAATCCTAAAGGAAATCAGTCCTGAATATTCATTGGAAGGACTGATGCTGAAGCTCCAATACTTTGGCCACCTGATGCGAAGAACTGACCCATTGGAAAAGACACTGATGGTTCAGTTCAGTTCAGTCTCTCAGTCGTGTCTGACTCTTTGTGACCCCATGAATCGCAGCACGCCAGGCCTCCCTGTCCATCACCAACTCCCGGAGTTCACCCAGATCCATGCCCATGAAGTCAGTGACGCCATCCAGTCATCTCATCCTCTGTCGTCCCCTTCTCCTCCTGCCCCCAATCCCTCCCAGCATCAGAGTCTTTTCGAATGAGTCAACTCTTCACATGAGGTGGCCAAAGTACTGGAGTTTCAGCTTCAGCATCATTCCTTCCAAAGAAATCCCAGGGTTGATCTCCTTCAGAATGGACTGGTTGGATCTCCTGGCAGTCCAAGGGACTCTTAAGAGTCTTCTCCAACACCACAGTTCAAAAGCATCAATTCTTCGGTGCTCAGCCTTCTTTACAGTCCAACTCTCACATCCATACATGACTACTGGAAAAACCATAGCCTTGACTGCTGCTGCTGCTGCTAAGTCACTTCAGTCGTGTCCGACTCTGTGTGACCCCATAGACGGCAGCCCACCAGGCTCCCCCATCCCTGGGATTCTCCAGGCAAGAACACTGGAGTGGGTTGCCATTTCCTTCTCCAATGCATGAAAGTGAAAAGTGAAAGTGAAGTTGCTCAGTCGTGTCTGACCCTCAGCGACCCCATGGACTGCAGCCTACCAGGCTCCTCCGCCCATGGGATTTTCCAGGCAGGAGTACTGGAGTGGGGTGACATTGCCTTCTCCCATAGCCTTGACTAGATGGACCTTATTCGCAAAGGCACTGATGGTGGGAAAGATTAAAGGCAGGAAGAGAAGGGGACGACAGAGGATGAGATGGTTGGATGGCATCACCAACTCAGTGGACATGAGTTTGAGCAAGCTTTGGTAGTTGGTAATGGACAAGGAAGCCTGGCGTGCTGCAGCCCATGGGGTTGCAAAGAGTCAGACACGACTGAGTGACTGAAATGGATGAACTGTAACCCATTACTGGTGGGCTTCTGCTCCTCTCACCCATCTACCTCTGAAACTCTTCTTATAGAGGATACCAGTGACTTCCAAGTCAGAAAATTTAAGGGTGTTCTTGAGATATGGGTCTCTTGGCAGTATTTGTTACTGCTCACCTCTCCTTTAACACTCTTTTCCTGGCTTCTTTAATAACATTAGCAGTCTTGATTTTCTTTTCATCTGTCTGTTTATTCCTTTTCAGTCTCCTTCAATTTAATCAGCATTTGTAAATATTATTTTAGTATTAAAAATGAAAGTTTAGGGCTTCCTGGTGGTCCAGTGGTTGAGAATCTGCCTGCCATTGCAGAGGACCTTTCAAGTCTTGCCCCGGGAACATCCCACATGCCACGGAGTGGCTCAGCCCATGCATTACAACTACTGAGCCCATGTGCCCTAGAGCCTGTGCTCCACAACAGGAGAAGCCACCGCAATGAGAAACCTGTGCGCTGCAATTAGGGAGTAGCCCCCTGCTCTCCACAAAGCCCATGCACAGCAACAAAGACCCAGCACAGCCAAAAATAAATAAATGAATCTTTTTTTAAAAAATAAGAGTTTATTAGATTAGAGAGAAGAAAGCAAAATTGGCATGAATTTAGCCAAAACATGAGGCTTTCAAGAAGCCAGATTGTGGCAGGAAATTTTAGGTAGAGTGCGTTCTATTTTGTCTTTAGAAATCCTGAAAAAGGTTAAGAAGCATCAGTATATGTGGCTTAAATTACTCAGCAATCCAGTAAAGTATATGATTGTTTCCTGTTTAACTGCAAAGAATATGAGATGGAGAAGAAGGATGGATGAACTCAGGAAGCAGTGCATTGTTCTTTCTCATGGGAAGGCTAAGGTTGCAGCAGGGTAGTGTGGAGATGAAGTCTGTTGTTTCTGTGTTACAGAGAACATAGGAAGGGGTTTGTTACTGCATTTTTTGATTAGTGAGGACTGGTTGAAGATTTTTAAGCTGTATATACTTTAGATAACAGAGACTGTCTTGGCCAAGGGCTGGTAATCCTATAACATTTGTTTCAGTGACCAGATGGCAATTGGCCCTGGAAGCCTTTTTTGTGGATTTCCCAGTGATGTGAATTGAGTGCTCTTTGATACTCCTTTAGCGCTTTGTCATAATTCTCAGATGGTATCATGATTACTTGTTTGTATTTGGCTTCCCTATTGGATTTGAGCTCTTCTGAAGTGGAATTATTAGTTTATGGGTAATGTTAATCTTGGCAATTTTCCCCCACCACCCATCTCAATGCTTGATATAATATATGATTCCTGAATTAGTAAATGAATGAAGAGTTTGAATTTTTAATCTCTGGCCTGAACAGTTTATCAGAATATATCATTTCTACTTCTACAGGACTGGAGACTCATTCCTACTTCCTCTCTGCTGTTGAATATGTTTTAGTTAATAAAATCTCTTTTGATTGAAAGGTTCTGTAGCTTTAAGAGCCTGTGACTTTGCAGACACTCTTCCACTGGATAACACACCCTATGCAAATCAGCTGTCTGTTCAGGTCTTGTGTTTGTTTTCCCCATAGACATAATCCATCCATTAGTTGTTTAAAGCAGCAGATGGAAGGAGTCCATGGAGATGTGGTTTTATTAGCTCTCACAATGAAAGACCACACTGGTTGTGCTCCAGATTAGAAGGTTTTTGCTGAATGAAAGAGAAATGGATCCTGTTTTCTGTGCTATTTTCAGCAGTGTGGCTAGCTCTTGTGACTGGAGTCAGTTGTAAGAAAGACCAGAAAAAGATTTTGTAAATAGACCTTCCTCAAGCCCCAGACTATTGGTGCAGCTACCATAATTATAGGAGGGGCAGCTTTTTCTCCTCGTTGGGTGCAGACTGAATCTGTCCTAGAGTTGTTGCTATATTTACTCCTTAGAGTAAAGGTATGTATAAAGCATCCTGAGTCAGGGTGTATACATACTTTTAGTTGTCAAATTAGGAAATTTGGATTAATATCTTCTGAAATCCTTTGGAGAGGGAATAATTTGTGTGTGTCCTATGAAGTACTGTGACTGTGAGTCAGTAGATCACGTATTTAACTCTCTTCCTAAGAATGTACTGCTCCCTTTGCTAACAGTTCTTTTGTGACTTATTAGAAAAATCACTCACTTGCCTTGATTTTCCTTCCCTTGTGTTTACTAGAATTCTGGCAACTACTGTAAAATTGGAAAGTTTAAAACATTGCTTATGGAGTGTTTAAGTGATAAAATCATATGAGAGTTAACCTTTCACTCCTGAACTCTATTTTATATATATATATTATATATATATTTACAACCTATATATGTTAAAAAGAGACTTAATCATCTTTAAACTTGGTTGAACTCTTGCTTTGAAAATAACAACCAGTGACCCAAGAAACAATTCTGAGATTATTAAAGTCTGGGTAAAACTAGATTTTTCTCATGCTGTGCCCTTTTAGAGGTCTGTTGGAATGGAGAGCTTTTCCTTTGACAGTACTGTCAGCAATGAATAGATGAATGAATTTGTCCATGCTCAGAACTCACCACACGTGTACAAGCCCCCTCCAGGACATAAAAGAGCATGGAGACTGACCTTAGCAATGATCTAAGCTCCAGAGGAAAGAGGCTTTCGTGACTGTCCAAGAAGTGAAGACCAGCGTATCTAGAGATAAAGAAACAAAAGAGCCTGTGACAGTATCGAAAGAATCTGACATTTGCTTTGTCTGTACAAAGGATGAAAAGAATTTTGCCGACTTAGTCAAAACAATAACTGGTTTTATATCAGCCTGAGCTCAAAATAGAGCCTCAGAATAATATGTTTTTCTTGTATTTCTGAAGAATTATCTTTTTAAAAATGTACGTGGCGTGGTTTTGTTTTGGGAAAGGAAAACGTGACACGGATTTTATAAGCTTAGTAGCTGTAGGTGGAGACGCTCTTGTTTTGTGTGCCAAACCTTTTTAATAAGCAGTGAAGTCAGGATATTAAAGATTGGAATTTTTTTCAGGGAGCTTTGTCCTTTTCTTGCTACTTCAAATGTTTTCAACCAAAAAGGGATATGTATGGAAGAGAAAAACAAATAGGAAAAATTTCCCCCTTTTGTGATGGTGATTCAGATGAGATTTGTCTGGACTGCTGTGAAGAAAGACGTGGCTGTGGTGTGCGGCAGTGATTGTGTACTCACGCTGGACTGAGAAGCCTGGTTTAGCGGCGCGGTGGGCACAGCATGGGGAAAGCTTGATTGTGTGCCTCTTTCCCCAACAGTAAGCAGGTAGGCTGTAGTGGCTGGCTGTCTGGAGAGTGGCTTTTGTTGGTCTGCTATCTATTATGGATGATTCCAGTATTCTACAAAGGAGAGGGTTACAGGTGAGTAACAGAAAGCCTTTTTTACTAATCTCCTTCCTCTTACTGTCTATGGAAAATACACTGAACAGATGGCTTCAATTTTATTTAATTCATTTGAGGCAGGGGAGAATGCAACTAACTTCCTCTATATTCCATTATGTGTAACTTACAATTAAAGAAATCATCTAAGACCTTTCTACTTTAATAGAAAAATTTTGCTGCTGGGGTTTTCTTACCCAAGTGGAGTAATTGAGTCAGACCCATGCACACCTAGTTTTGGACACCAGACGTTTCTGACAGATTGTCTACAGTAAACATATTCTGTTCCTGACCACTGTGCCTGCCCGTCTTTCCCTTAATTAATTCAATTATATGTGTTAATATATGTTTAACCCTACACATAGTTTTAAGAACTTTTCTAAATTATCACTTTGCATACATAATATAATGTAACCATATGTGATAACCATGTATCTGATGCCCGTTTTGGAAGCCTTCTCCTTCTAAGTCATGGATAATTTTCGTACAAGAAGAAGTAAGTAAAATATAACAACGAGGGGGAAATATATTGGTAGACAACCTTCAGCTGAGTTTTAATGAGTACCTTTAGCACTAAAAGAGTACATATTACAACTATTTCAGTTTTATGATTAATTTTTTTATGCTTTGTAAAGCAGATCATCTTGGCTTAGTCTTCATGAAAAAAAATGTGCTGCTTGGGCTTACTTACATTATGTTGAGTGGAGCAATTAAATCAGACCAACACATATCTAATTTTGGACACCAGACATTGCTGACAGATTGTTTACAGTTCATTTAGTTCATCATTGAATGTTTTAAAGGATTGACATAGTAAAGGTTTCAGGATAAAACCTTAGTCAACCTGTGAAGTTCTTGTCATGAAATGTAGCTATTTCTCTTGTTTTTATTTTTATTTATTTATTTATTTTTGATGTTTGTAAAGCACTTTTTTTGACAAAGTACCTAGGGTCTTTTTATTTATTCTTAATTGCCATTATTTTGGTTTCTTTAAAGTGCTCAGAAGGAAAATGTGTAAGATTGGTAAAATTTAAACAAGCGATGATATTTGTAGCTCTTCTTATTTGTGCTTCTGGTTGATGGCATTGAAGGCACTCAGCCTACTGGGAGCAGCCACTGCACCTTCAGCAGCTGTTTAGTATCATCGGGCTTTCAAAGTCAAAGCCTTGTTTAATTTCTCCTTTTTAGTACAATTGATTCTGTAAGATTTGGCATTTAATTACTTGGGAGTATTTTGAGGAGTAGTTATAAAGTACTCAAAAGACCTCTAATAAATAGTGATGTGTGTTCAAGTAGCTGTTAATAAAAAAAATGGCTGGCTTGTAAGCACATTTAATTGCATTACCTATTTATATCTTTATTTCTCTTTAGTTTCCAGGATTCAGAAAAGGAATTTTGGGTTTTAGATGGGGAATGTTTTCAATTATTGTGCTTGTTTTGTGTTAAATCAATTATTTCCTTCCCAGTGACTGAGTCGGTCTCTAATTCTGCTACTCTGTTTACTGATGCCCTTCCTCTCAGTTCTTTGTTTCTATCCAGCAGGAGTTCCAAATCAGATCACAGAGTGCTGTAAAGTGTTTTCTTACAGCCTCTTTTTTTTTTGTTCAATTGCAAGTTTACTCTTTAGAAGGGGGTTCCCTGGTTGCTCGGCCGGTTAAGAATCCATCTGTAATGCAGGAGACCCTAGTTCGATTCCTGGGTTGGGAAGATCCACTGGAGAAGGGATAGGGTCCTCACTCCAGTATGCTTGGGCTTCCCTGGTGGCTCAGCTGATAAAGAATCCATCTGCAATGTGGGAGACCTGGGTTCGATCCCTGGGTTGGGAAGATCCCCTGGAAAGGGGAACAGCTATCCGTGATCAAGTATTTTGGCCTACAGCATTCCATGGACTGTATAGTCCACAGGGTTGCAAAGAGTTGGACACAACTTAGGAACTTTCACGTTACTCTCTAGAAGACGGCACTGGAACATCCTGAAATAGAAGTAATGCTTGAAAAGCAGCAGTTTAGATTATTTGTTTTAAACAGGTAAATTGTTAACATAAAACTTTAAAAGCTGATTTTAGATTTCTTTACATAAACACATAAAAGCTAAAGTGTATCCAGTGGTCCGGACTTCACTGATAGCTCAGTTGGTAAGGAATTTGCCTGCAATGAAGGAGACCCACGTTCGATTCCTGGATCAGGCAGATCCCCTGGAGAAAGGATAGGCTACCACTCCAGTGTTCTTGGGCTTCCCTGCTGGCTCAGCTGGTAAAGAATCCGCCTGCAATGTGTGAGACCTGGATTCGATCCCTAGGTTGGGAAGATTCCCTGTAAAAGGGAAAAGCTACCCACTCCAGTATTCTGGCCTGGAGAATTCCATGGACTGTACAGTCCATGGACTCGCAAAGAGTCGGACATGACCAAGCAACTTTCACTTCACCCAGTGATCCAGATAATCTACTGGGTAACATCGGAGGAGATGAAAATCCAAATGAATATCTGGGCCTTACTAACAGCTTTTTGGGAACAAGTTAGACTTCTTAAAACTTTGCCAGAAAATTGGTGAAGACGCAGTCTACTTTGATCATCCAACTTTCTTTGCCAGGTTTCCTGAGAGATATCTTTGCAACCGCGTGGACTTTAGCCCACCAAGCTCCTCTGTCCTTGGAATTTTCCAGGCAAGAATACTGAAGTGGGTTGCCGTTTCCTACTCCAGGTGATCTTCCCAACTCATGGATCAACTGTGTCTCTTGTGTCTGCTGTACTGGCAGGGGGATTCTTTACCCCTGTACCACCCGGGAAGCCCTGAGATATACCAGTATAGTAAACGGTGCATTCACTGTGTGCCTGTTTTGTTTCTGACATTGTTAGACTATACATTACCTCAGTCAGTCATCATGATGTTGATGACAAATACATATTATCTGCATTTTCAGGTATAGATAATTTTAAAGAAGAAACAGAAAGTTGATTCAAATTACACTTCTGCCCCATGCTAACTGTATAACCATGGTCAAATTTTGAAAAACTCTCAATGCCTCTCTTAAAAAAATATTGAATTAGCAATATGGGAAGAGGGGAGGAGGAGAGGATGAGATGTATGGAAAGAGTAACATGGAAACTTATATTACCATATGTAAAATAGATAGCCAACAGGAATTTGCTGTATGACTCAGGAAACTCAAACAGGGGCTCTGTATCAACCTAGAGGGGTGGGATGGGGAGGGAGATGGGAGGGAGTTTCAAAAGGGAGGGCATATTTGCATACCTATGGCTGATTCATGTTGAGGTTTGACAGAAAACAGCAAAAGTCTGTGAAGCAATTATCCTTCAATAAAAAATAAATTAAAAATTAGTGAAGTATAGTTGATTTGTAGTATTGATATTAGTTTCAAGTGTACAGAATTCAGTATTTTTATAAATTATACTCCATTAAAAGTTACTGTAGAATGCTGACTATAATTCCTTGTGGTATATAATATATCCTTGTTGCACATCTAATTTATACATAGTAAGCTTGTATCTGTTAATCTCATATCCCTAATTGTCCTTTCCCACTTCCCTCTCCCCGTGGGTGACCACAGGTTTGCTTTCTACCTGTGGCTCTGTTTCTGTTTTGTGTAAACTTTCATTTGTATTATTTTTTAGATTCCACGTATAACTGATACCATACAGTATTTGTCTTTCTCTGTCTGACTTTGCTCAGTACCTTTGAGAGTAAAAGGCAAGGGCTGCAGCAGGAAGACCAGTTAGGAGACTGTTGTGCTCCAAAAGGCAAGAATGATTAATAGATTGGGAGAGAATGATAGCATTGGAGGCTTTCTGATTGGCCTTTCTTTTTCAGATTTGTGAAGCTCAGTACCTTCTCAGGGACAGACACCTTGTAAAAGTGACTGGGCTATAGCTATAGGTCAGAATAAGCTGAACTGAAAGTAACAGAAAACTTGACCCTAAGTGGTTGAAGTATTAAAGAAATATATTGACTCACAAGTATGGAAATCCACAGGTCGGATGGGTTTCACAGTTGGGCGATCTTGAGTCTTTTGCTCAGATAGTGGCTTCTTTTTCAACTGGCTTCCTACTTATTAATAATAGAAAAAAGATCTATAGTGGTTTCAGCCCACACATTCACACACTACAGCACCCCTGGGTCCTTTTAGACCTCTGGGAGATTATGTGTGAGCATTTTTCTTTTAAACTTTTAGATTCCACGTATAACTGATACCATACAGTATTTGTCTTTCTCTGTCTGACTTTGCTCAGTACCTTTGAGAGTAAAAGGCAAGGGCTGCAGCAGGAAGACCAGTTAGGAGACTGTTGTGCTCCAAAAGGCAAGAATGATTAATAGATTGGGAGAGAATGATAGCATTGGAGGCTTTCTGATTGGCCTTTCTTTTTCAGATTTGTGAAGCTCAGTACCTTCTCAGGGACAGACACCTTGTAAAAGTGACTGGGCTATAGCTATAGGTCAGAATAAGCTGAACTGAAAGTAACAGAAAACTTGACCCTAAGTGGTTGAAGTATTAAAGAAATATATTGACTCACAAGTATGGAAATCCACAGGTCGGTGGGTTTCACAGTTGGGCGATCTTGAGTCTTTTGCTCAGATAGTGGCTTCTTTTTCAACTGGCTTCCTACTTATTAATAATAGAAAAAAGATCTATAGTGGTTTCAGCCCACACATTCACACACTACAGCACCCCTGGGTCCTTTTAGACCTCTGGGAGATTATGTGTGAGCATTTTTCTTTTAAACTTTTAGATTCCACGTATAACTGATACCATACAGTATTTGTCTTTCTCTGTCTGACTTTGCTCAGTACCTTTGAGAGTAAAAGGCAAGGGCTGCAGCAGGAAGACCAGTTAGGAGACTGTTGTGCTCCAAAAGGCAAGAATGATTAATAGATTGGGAGAGAATGTGTAAGGACTGACATCATTTTACTTGAAGAGCAGTTGAGGTTTGGGTCTTCCATATGGTAAAAATCAGCTGTCATCTTACCGCTGCATTTGGAGCAGCTGCAGTGTGAGAGATTTGAGATTGCAGTTCCTTGTGAATGGAAGAAGGTGCTTTTCTGTTTGTGCTATTTCCCAGGCAACTTTATGGAGGTTATTTTAACTTTGAAGGATCACCTGACTAGACACCATATACAAAACTTTTATTATCAACTCTCCTAGTGTCATCATTTCTGTAACATGGTAAGTAAATATTTGCCTGTAGGACAAACAAAGTAATTGCCCATCATTGTATAGAGTCCAGATTTTGAATTGAGAATATGCTGTGCCTTCAGGCAAAAACTGTGTAATGTTTCTTTCTTGATTTTCTACCTTTGATGTTCAAAAGTGCAAGTGCCATCATTCAGGGGTACCTGTTTTGGAAAACATATGATAGCATAGTACATACTGGGAAGCATTATTGTTCACAGAGCTTTCTTGGGATTTTTAATTTTGAAAATTATGACTATCCTAATAAATTATGATCATCATACAAGATGCAATTCAGTTTAGATTTTAGTTTTAAAAACAAAAATCTTTAAGAACCAACTAGATTTCAAACATTCTTTTTGAAAGTTATTTCATTTTTAAAATGATAGAACAAATGAATAATCATGTAACCTAATAATTTCCTCCTGGTGTTCTAAATTTTGTTATTCTTTATGTGGAAAGTTTGATAAAATAAGAAAAATTACAGTTGTATTCATCAATCCTTAGTACCATTAAATATTTTCATCATGTCAGTAAATCGGATGCCTTTAAAAATTGAGTGATTTATCTATATGCTTTCTTTTTTTGCTCTGTGCTTTATAGTATACTCCTATGTTACAGTCAAAACAGACTTTTTTTTTTGATTATTTTTTCCATATTCATTTATGTTCTCCAGCAGTTTCTCATTCTTCAGTGTTGTTCTCTCCTTTCTGTACCTATCAACCTCCTGGTCATCATCCCCATGTAGCAACTAATGTCATCGTGGATAATTTCGACCTCTTTGCAGAAAATTAAGTCAGCTTCAGAACGTTAGAGTTCTCTTCTACTTCTTAGACTTTATTCTTTTAACAACATACTTTCACTAACAGTACATATTTTTATACATGGAGTTATTATGAATAGAATATCTTATAATATTCTTAAGTTACCACCCCTTGTCATCTCTGAATTAAATTCCTGTGTTCTCCTGTGTGCATCAGGATCACAGTTTGAAGGACTGCAGACCCCTTCCTGTAGATGTGTTTTATTTGACTAATTTTGTAGATTTTAAGAAAAACTGACCATCAAACGTTTCTCATTTTATATTGTGTTGCTTCATACATTTACTGTGTTTTATCATTTTAAGGCTCTCATCTTTTTACTTTTTAAGAGCTCTGAAATGGTAATATGTTACTTTTGATGGTTTGCTATAGTTTAATTGACAGTGGTTATTTTGTTTTGCTTAATTTTTTTTTTTTTGGCTGATACCTAAAATAATGGCATCTGTTACAATGAGCAGTTTTTGAGATTTGATGAAATATGTTACCTTACTGGCCCCTGAAAGTATTTGAGTTTGCAATATTTATATCTCAAAGACCACTGTTGTTCTTAGGTTCCTCCGTTTCTTTTTCTAATGTTTTGAAGATCTCTGTTCTTTGAGTCTTTGGTTTTCTTTTAATAAGCTGTTACTAGTTTGATGTGTTTCCTTTCTGTATTATTTGAGATCTGTTTCACTAGTTTTTCTAAAACCAACTATCCCTTTATTTTAACCTTTCCAGTGTAATTTTGCTCTTGGTGTATCTGTTTCTAATGGCATGCAGTAGCTGCTTTTTGTCCCCCGTCTATACTGATAACTTGTCCATTTACATTTGTCATACATGGTTTCTGCCATACTATTTCTTGCATTCAATGTCCTGCATGTCCATGCTTTACTGCTCTGATTCTTCTTTGCCACTTAAAAATACCGATTAGTTTTTTGGCTTGTGTTCTTGTTTGATTTTTCTAACTCTACTGGTGAGTTAGAACAAATTCAGATTTTAATCCCCCTCCTGAAAAAGAGACTCCTTCTTTCTTATCAGTGAGTGAGTGAGTGAAGTCACTCAGTCATGTCCGACTCTTTGTGACCCCATGGACGGTAGCCTACCAGGCTCCTCTGTCCATAGGATTTTCCAGGCAAGAGTACTGGAGTGGGTTGCCATTTCCTTCTCCAGGAGATCTTCCCAACCCAGGGATCGAACCCAGGTCTCCCACATTGTGGGCAGACGCTTTACCATCTGAACCACCAAGGAAGAGCCCCTCTTTCTCATCAACCCCTCCAAAAATACATGCTGTTTTTTGTTTAGCATTTTAGTTCTTTTTAAAAAATTCTACAAGTTAGTTATTTCTATTTATTGTTGTTATTTTACAGTCAGTACTTATTGAAATTTATGTATCTTTGCTAGTTTTCTTGTTCAGTATTTCTTTTTGGGTCTTAGGCTTCTTATTGGAGCTTCCTTGGTAGCTCAGACAGTAAAGAATTTGCCTGCAATGTGGAGACCTGGGCTCTATAGATACCCTGGAGAAGGGAATGGCTACCCACTCCAGTATTCCTGCCTGGAGAATTCTATAGACAGAGGAGCCTGGTGGGCTATAGTCCATGGGGTCACAAAGAGTCAGACATGACTGAGTGACTGAACTTTAGTCATTATCTCTTCAGATATTATAACACTTGCATTTACTTGTTGCCTTCTGAGATTTGAATTGGACATATGTTGAGCACAAGTGCTGGATGCAGAAAAGGATATACTCTACATTCCATGTAAAGAAGATGTCTAAAAAGCAAACCTGATCTATAAAGTTGAGAAATCAAGATAGTGGTTTTCCTGGGGAGTGTAGGTAGTGACTGGAAGAGGGGACATACGGATGCTTCTAGACTGACGGTTATAATTCGTTTTTTAAAATCCTGGCTGTTGGTTACACTAGTGTGCTCAGTTTTCTAAAATTTGAGTTATATGCTTACATGCATTTTTTCTATATTTAATAGTGTATTTTAAAAAATAACAAAATATTTCTTGTCTTCTTTCATCCAGTTGGTCACTGAAATATAGGATGGTATTGTTATCAGCAGTAGATTCTGAGGGGCCCCTTGAGTAATTTTTCTTCACTTCTACTGTCGCTCCAGTGTTATTTATGTGAGGCACACTATGTGAATTTACTTATAAGTTCTGTGAAGAGATATCTAGTCTTTTAACTGTGGAGAATACCCTCTCCCCCCACCCCCACCCCCCTGTGCTTTTATATGTTAGCTGAGAAGTTGTCTCCAAAACCCAACCCTCTACCCACTTCCAATGGAATGGAAAGTTGAGTTACGTTTCTTGAAAGTGAAAGCTGCTCATTCATGTCCGACTCTTTGCGACCCCATGGACTGTACTGATCTTGCTAAGTCGCTTCAGTCGTGTCCGACTCTCTGCAACTCCATAGACGGCAGCCCACCAGGCTCCGCTGTTCCTCGGATTCTCTAGGCCAGAATACTGGAGTGGGTAGCTGTTCCCTTCTCCAGGGGATCTTCCCAACCCAGGGATCCAACCCAGGTCTCCCACATTGCAGATGGATTCTTTACCAGCTGAGCCAGCAGGGAACTATTAATTTCCTTTTCTGGGAAGGGTGCTGCTACTTAGTAGAAGAGGAATGAATGAATATAAGTGAGAATTCAAATAAAAATGTGAAGGGGATTCTGACTGGGAGCTGCCTTAGGCAGAGATAGCTTTGATCACAGTCATCTCCATGCTGGTGGCTATTGATAGAAAGGACAATCGCCAGCCTTGTGACTCTTGGCTCGCATATTTACTTGTGGGGGTAGTGGTTATTGCCTTTAGACACTTGGCTTTTGTCTTTTCTTTGGAAATACTTTATGGGTTTTGTCATTGTGAATAATGAGTAATGCATATAGACAGTGATTCCTCATGTAAGCAGCACCATCTTGTTTTGTGTGTAATACCTTTAGAAGTTTGCTTTGTGGAAAAGTGAAAGGGAGTGAATAGTTATTTCTTTAGAATTTAGTATTACAGCTTTCTTTGCCACTTAAGAATATAGTTCAAGAAGAGATACACATCATTTTTGGCAGGCAGTGTCAAAGTATGATAACTTGAGGGATCTAAAATGATAATAAAAATTGCAGAGACTGTAAACAATATACCCTTGAGTTTTGGCAGCAGTTAGTATTTGGAGAATAGCAATTCATCCATTAGCTTTTAAACCCTGTTGGAGGTGGGTCAGATTAGAAAAATGCAACTTATTATTAATGATAATTCAACTTATTATTAATGATAATTCAGACTGTCAAACTATACATTATTTTTTTGAGTGGGGAGTTTTTTTAAGAGTAATGTTAGGTTTACAGCAAAACTGAGAGGAAGGTCAGATATTTCTTATGTATTTTTTGCCCCCTACACATACATAACCTTTTCCATTACCAATACCATTCACGAGAATGGTACTTTTTGGTTTGTTTTTTAACCAAGGCTGAACCTACATTAATTTCATCTTAATCATCCAAAGGCCTTAGTTTACTTTAGGATTCACTGTTGGTGTTATATATTCTGTGGGTTGGGACAAATGTATAATGACATATATATGTCATTATAATATACAGAAATTTTCACTGCCCCAAAAGTCCTCTGTGATCTGCCTGTTCATCTCCCCCTCCCCCAGTCTCTGGCAACCACTGATCTTTTTTATGGTCCATAGTTTTGCCTTTTCTAGAACGTCATATAGTTGTAATCATACAGTATGTGACCTTTTCAGATTGATTTCTTTCACTTAGTAACATGCATTTAACTTTCCTTCTTGCTCTTTCATGGCTCAATAGCTCATTTCTTTTTAGTGCTGAATAATATTCCTTGTCTGGCTATACTGCAGTTTATTTATCTGTTTACCTACTGAAGCACATTTTGATTTTTTCCAGATTTTAGCCATTATTAATAAAGCTTCTGTAAACATCTATGTGGAGGTTTTTATGTGGATATAAATTTTCAGCTCCTTCAGGTAAATATCAAAGAGTGCAATTGTTGGGTTAAGAAATAAGAGTATTTTAGCTTTTTTAAAAAATCATTTATTTTTTAATTGAAGGATAATTACTTTGCCATATTGTATTGTCTTCTGTTATACATCAACAAGGATCAGCTGTAGGTATACATATGTCCCCTCCCTCTTGAACCTCCCACCCCATCCCACCCCTGTAGGTTGTCCCAGAGCCCTAGTTTGAGTTCCCTGAGTCATACAGCAAATTCCCATTGGCTATCTATTTTACCTGTGGTAGTGTATGTGTTTCCATGTTACTATCTCCATTCGTTCCACTCTCTCCTTTCTCCCGCCACCCTGTGTCCATATGCCTGTTCTCTATGTCTGCATATCCATTGCTGCCCTGTAATGGGTTCATCAGTACCAGCTTTCTAGATTCCATATATATGTGTTAATATCTGATATTTGATTTTCTCTTTCTGACCTACTTCACTCTGTATAATAAGCTCTGGGTTCACCCACCTCATTAGAAAGGACTTGGATGCATTCCTTTTTATGGCTGAGTAATATTCCATTGTTTATATGTATCACAGCTTCTTTATCCATTCATCTGTTGATGGGCATCTAGGTTGCTTCTGTGTCCTAGCTGTTGTAAACAGTGCTGCAGTTAACACTGGGGTACATGTGTCTTTTTCAATTTTGGTTTCCTCAGGGCATATGCCTAGTAGTGGGATTGCTGGGCATATGGTAGTTTAATTCCTAGTTTTTAAGCAACCTGTGTACTATCTTCTGTAGTGGCTGTATCAATTTATATTCCTATCAACCTTGCAAGAGGATTCCCTTTTCTCCACACCCTCTCCAGCATTTATTGTTTGTAGATTTTTTGATGATGGCCATTCTGATGGGTTTGAGGTGATACTTCAGTATAGTTTTTGATTTGCATTTCTCTAATAATGAGGGATTGGGGGCAGGAGGAGAAGGGGACAATCAAGCATGAGATGGCTGGATGACATCACGGACTCAGTGGACGTGAGTCTGAGTGAACTCCGGCAGTTGGTGATGGACAGGGAGGCCTGGCGTGCTGCGATTCATGGGGCCTCAAAGAGTCGGACACGACTGAGCGACTGAACTGAACTGAACTGAATAATGAGCGATGTTGAGCATCTTTTCATGTATTTATTATCCATTTGTATGTCTTCTTTGGAGAAATGTCTGTTTAGGTCTTTTGCCCACTTTTTAATTAGGTTGTATGTTTCTCTGGTATTGAGTTTGAATGAGCAGTTTTTATATTTTGGAAATTAATCCTTTGTCAGTTGTTTCATTGCGATTATCTCTTCTCATTCTGAGGGTTGTCTTTTCACCTTGTTTATAGTTTCCTTTGCTGTGGAAAAGCTTTTAAGTTTAATTAGGTCCCACTTGTTTATTTTTGTTTTTATTTTCATTTTTCTAGGAGATGGGTCATAGAGGATCTTGCTATGGTTTATGTCATGCAGTGTTCTGCCTGTGTTTTCCTCTAAGAGTTTTATAGTTTCTGGTCTTAACATTTAGGTTTTTAATCCATTTTGAGTTTGTCTTTGTATTTAGTGTTCAGTTCAGTTCAGTCCCTCAGTTGTGTCTGACTTTTTGCGACTCCATGAATTGCAGCATGCCAGGCCTCCCTGTCCATCACTCCCAGAGTTCACTCAAACTCATGTCCATCAAGTTGATGATGCCATCCAGCCATCTCATCCTCTGTCATCCCCTTCTCCTCCTGCCCTCAATCCTCCCAGCATCAGGGTCTTTTCCAATGAGTCAGCTCTTCACATCAGGTGGCCAAAGTACTGGAGTTTCAGCTTTAGCATCATTCCTTCCAAAGAATACCCAGGACTGATCTCCTTTAGGAAAGACTGGTTGGATCTCCTTGCAGTCCAAGGGACTCTCAAGAGTCTTTTCCAACACCACAGTTTAAAAGCATCAGTTCTTTGGTGCTCAGCTTTCTTCACAGTCCAACTCTCACATCCATACATGACTACTGGAAAAACCATAGCCTTGTCTAGGTGGACCTTTGCTGGCAAAGTAATGTCTCTGCTTTTGAATATGCTATCTAGGTTGATCATAACTTTCCTTCCAAGGAGTAAGCGTCTTTTAATTTCATGTATAGTGTTAAGACGGAGAAGGCAATGGCACCTTACTCAGTACTCTTGCCTGGAAAATCCCATGGATGGAGGAGCCTGGTAGGCTGCAGTCCATGGGGTTGCTAAGAGTCAAATGTGACTGAGTGACTTCACTTTCACTTTTCACTTTCATGCAGCGGAGAAGGAAATGGCCACCCACCTTAGTATTCTTGCCTGGAGAATCCCAGGGACAGGGGAGCCTGGTGGGCTGCCATCTATGGGGTTACACAGAGTGAGACACGACTAAAGTGACTTAGCAGCAGCAGCAGTGTTAGGAAGTATTCTAATTTCATTCTTCTACACATAGCTGTCCAGTTTTCCCAGGACCATTTACTGAAGAGACTGTCTTTCCCCATTGTATATTCTTGCCTCCTTTGTCAAAGATAAGGTGCCCATAGGTGCACGGGTTTATCTCTGGACTTTCTGTCTTGTTCCATTGGTCTGTATTTCTGTTTTTGTGCCAGTACCATACTGTTTTGATGACTGCAGCCTTGTTTTATTGTGAAATCAGGAAGGTTGATTCCTCTAGCTCTGCTGTTCTTGCTCAAGATTGCTTTGACTATTTGGTGTCTTTTGTGTTTCCATATGAATTGTAAAATTTTTGGTTCTAGTTCTGGGAAAATGCCATTGGTATTTGAGAGGGATTTCATTGAATCTGTAGATTGCATTTGGTAGTATAGTCTTTTTCACAATACTGATTCTTCCATCCCAGGAACATGGGATATCTCTCCATTTGTTTATGTCATCTTTGATTTCTTTCATCAGTATCTTAGTTGTTGCATGTGGAATCTTTGATTTTCGTTGTGACATGCAGGATCTTTAGTTGCAGCATGAGAGCTCTTAGTTGCAGCATGTGGGATCTAGTTCCCTGACCAAGGGAATCTCGGTCCTCTGCATTGGGAGCATGGAGTCTTAGCCACTGGATCACCAGGATATGACTATGTTTAGTTTTATAAGGAACTGCCAAACTGTCTTCCAAAGTGGCTGTACTAATTTGCATTCCCACCAGCAATGAATGAGATTTCCTGTTGCTCCATATCCTCACCAGCATTTGGTGTTGTCAGTGTTCCAGATTTTAACCATTATTATAGGTGTGTGGTGATGTTGTTGTTCAGTTGCTAAGTCGTGTCCTATTCTTTGTGACCCAATGAACTGCAGCATGCCAGGCTTCTCTGTCCTTCACTATCTCCCAGATTTTGCTCAAATTCACATCCATTGAGTTGGTAATGCTATCTAACCATCTCATCCTCTATTGCTCCCTTCTCCTTTTGCCTTCAATCTTCCCCAGCATCAGGATCTTTTCCAGTGAGTTGGCTCTTTGTGTTAGGTGGCCAAAGTGTTAGAGCTTCAGCATCTGCCCTTCCAATGAATATTCAAGGTTGATATCCTTTAGGATTGACTGGTTTGATCTCCTTGTAGTCCACAGGACTCTCACAAGTCTTCTCCAGCACCACAATTCGAAAACATCAATTCTTTGGCACTCAACCTTCTTTATGGTCCATCTCTCACATCCGTATATGACAAACAGAAAAGCATGTTATTGTTCATTTGCCAAGTTGTGTCTGACTCTATGTGACCCTGTGGACTGCATCATGCCAGGCTTCCCTGCCCCTTACCATCTCCCAGAATTTGCTCAAGTTTGTGTCCATTGCATGATTTTGCCATCCATCTGTTGCTATCTTCTTCTGCTTTCAATCCTTCCTAGCATCAGGGTCTTTTCCAGTGAGTTAGCTCTTTGTATCAGGTGGCCAGAATATTCGAGTTTCAGCTTCAGCATCAGTCCTTCCATTGAGTATTCAGAGTTGATTTCCTTTAAGATTGACTGGTTTGATCTCCTTGCTGTCCAAGGGACTCTCAAGAGTCTTCTCCAGTACCACAGTTCAAAACCATCAATTCTTCAGCCCTCTGCTTTCTCTATGGTCCAGCTCCCACAACTGTACATGACTACTGGAAAAACCATAGCTTTGACTATATGAACCTTTGTTGACAAAGTGGTATCTTTGCTTTTTAACACACTAGGTTTGTGTAAGTTTTTCACAGCTTTTCTTCCAAGGAGCAAGTGTCTTTTAGGCTGCAGTCACCATCTGCAGTGATTTTAGAGCCCAAGCAGGGGAAATCTGTCACTGTTTCCATTGTTTCCCCATCTGTTTGCCAGGAGGTGATAGGACTAGATGCCATGATCTTAGTTTTTTCAATGTTGAGTTTAAGCCAACCTTTATACTCTCCTTGTTCACCCTTGTCAAGAGGTATTTTAGTTCCTCTTCATTTTCTGCCATTAGGGTGGTGGTATCTGCATATCGGAGGTTAACATTTCTCCCAGCAGTCTTGATTCCAGCTTGTGATTCATCCAGCCTGGCATTACAGGCAATGTATTCTGCATAGAAATTAAATAAATAGGGTGACAGTATACACCCTTGTCGTACTCCTTTACCAATTTTGAACCAGTCACTTGTTCCATGTGAGGTTCTAATTGTTGCTTCTTGACACATACAGGTTTCTCAGGAGACAGGTAAGATAGTTTGGTATTCCCATCCTCTTTCTTTTTTTTTTTTTAAGAATTTTCCAATTTGTTGTGACCCACACAGTCACAGGCTTTTGCATTGTCAGTGAAGCAAAAGTAGATGTTTTTCTGGAATTCCCTTGCTTTCTCTATGATCCAATGTATGTTGGCAAATTTTCTTCTACGTTTTCTAAACCTTGTACTTCTGAAAATTCTCGGTTCACATACTGCTGAAGCCTAGCTTGATGGATTTTGAGCATAAACTTTACTAGCATGCAAAATAAGCACAATTGTTCAGTAGTTTGAAAATTCACTATCTCAATATTATTTTGACTTGCATTCCCCTGATGACATATGATATGAAGCATCTTTTTATATGAAAAAACCTTAAGCTTTTAAATGTATTTTCTTCTTTAGCCTTGGAATTACTTTTATGAGATAGGCAAAATAGATGTTTTTATCTCAGGTGTGCAGATAAGAAAAATTAGATTTAGAAAGGTTTAATGACTGACCAGGATTTATGAGCAGAGTAAGTAGTAGAACTGTGTTAAAATATTTTTTTGACTCAGCCCTGAGTTCTTCATACGATGCAGAAATATCTTGTTAGGATCATCAAACTGTTTTTACTATTCTTCACATTCATATGAGAACAACACATATCATCTGTGTCAAAATTTATAGAATAAAATACTTTTGTATACCTTGTTTTATTTGACCTTTGTAAGCATGAAATCTAGCCCTTGTTGTTTTTTAGTTGCCAAATTGTATCCAGTTCTTTTGTAACCCCTTGGACCGTAACCCTTCAAGCTCCTCTGTCTTTTAGATTTCCCAGGCAAAAATACTGGAGTGGGTTACCATTTCCTTCTCCATGGGATCTTTGCAACCCAGGGATCAAATCCACATCTCCTGCATTGGCGAGGCGGATTCTTTACCACTGAGCCACTAGGGAAGCTCATCTACGCCTTAGAAGTAGGTAAAATTCCATAACAAGTTACACGTTATGGAGAATATGAACCTAATTTTCATAAATTCAAATTTTGTGCTCTTTCCCATGTTTCTTAATATTATTGCATAATGTAAATATTCTGTCATTGGAACCTGTTCTCAGGATGAGGACATCTGAATTTAATAAAGAGGAGTGGAAAATTTAGAGTTTGATAAGCATACCATATCTCCATATACACTCATTTCCCCCTTATTCTTGACCTCAGAATATGCCTACACTCAAGTGTGAATAAGTGGAGCTAAAACACCATTATGCCCAGAGCAGTAGTAATGGTACATTTGCTATACAGGAAAGGAAAGTTTTTGTGCATCCCAGCAGAGTGCTTGCTGCCAGAGGAAAAACCTTGTATTTGGGAATAATGGTCTTTTAAGGCCACTTAATAAATGATATAAAAGTGGATTTCCTTTGTAGGTAATGGCTTCTACTCTTTCCCATCCTGAAAACTTAAAAGAAAAAAACAATAAAAATCAGTCAGTGGAATAGCTACCATCCTGAAGACAGTTAGTGTATAAGTAATAGCAGAGCGTATCCTTTCTCCAGTAAAGCCTCTTTTGCTGACATAATTGCATTTGACAGTATATAACTCCAATGAGTAAGACCCTATGTGAGCCTTATAATGATGATAGTGATAATAAAATAGTAAGTAGCATTCACTTACATTACTGATTCATTGATTATTCATCAAATGTTCATTTGGTACCTACTAAACCAGGTTTGTGCTGGGTACTAGTAATATGCTGCTGCTGCTACTGCTGCTAAGTCGCTTCAGTCGTGTCCGACTCTATGTGACCCCATAGACGGCAGCCCACCAGGCTCCCCCGTCCCTGGGATTCTCCAGGTAAGAACACTGGAGTGGGTTGCCATTTTCTTCTCCAAGGCATGAACAAACTTCTGCAAATCCAGTCTTTTTGCTGATAAATACCTTTTCCACTGGGCAATAATATGAGAAGTCATGTTAGGCACAGACAACTGCCTTAATATTGAGGACCTTTAGGATCTAGGGGTTTTATTTATTTATTTCAAATCTCATTACTTTAAAGGGCAGTTAATTGTTTTTAGTACAATGGATTAGGGAACCTACTCAGTACAGTTAAAAACTCTGACTTCCTGGAAGACACTACTTTTATTTTGTTTTCTATGTTCAACTAAATTTCATCCACTAAAGCTACAACCATATTTTATAGAGAAACATGTTATTTAATAGAATGTCAAAATATAATTATAATATAGTAATATAGTTGTGAGCAAGACTATCTCTCCTTCTCCAGCTAACAATCAGTCTGAGAAAACAGACAAGCACCTAATTGCCGTAAAGAGTTGGAATTAAATAGAGGTAGGCTGAGGAACTGGCACCCCACTCTAGTACTCTTGCCTAGAAAATCCCATGGACCGAGGAGCCTGGTGGGCTGCAGTCCATGGAGTTGCTACGAGTCGGACACAACTGATTGACTTCACTTTCACTTTTCACTTTCATGCATTGGAGAAGGAAATGGCAACCCACTCCAGTATTCTTGCCTGGAGAATCCCAGGATCGGGGGAGCCTGGTGGGCTGCTGCCTATGGGGTCGCACAGAGTCGGACACGACTGAAGCAACTTAGCAGTAGCAGCAGCAGGCTAAGAAACAGAAAAGGCAACGGCACCCCACTCTAGTAATCTTGCCTGGAAAATCTGACGGATGGAGGACCCTGGTGGGCTGCAGTCCATGGAGTCACTAGGAGTCAGACGACTGAGTGACTTCACTTTCACTTTTCACTTTCATGCATTGGAGAAGGCAATGGCACCCCACTCCAGTGTTCTTGCCTGGAGAATCCCGGAGACGGGGGAGCCTGGTAGGCTGCCGTCTATGGGGTCGCACAGAGTGGGACATGACTGAAGAAACTTAGCAGCAGCAGCAGGCTGAGGAAACTGTGTGTAGGGAAATCGTCTCAGAAGAAAAAAGACCAAAGGAACAATCAGAGAGAACTATAGCTGTGAAGCCCTAAAGGTGTGTGTGAGAGCGAGTCCGGCATGTTTAACAGATCAAAACTCCAACAAGCCTGAGAATTGTGCAAATGATGATAGAAAGGAAGACAATAGCAGCTAGGTAGTGCCCTCTAGGCATTTAAGACTTTAGACTAAAGGACTTTAGATTTTATCCATTGAAGGGTTTTAAGAAGATAAATCACCTAGTCATTTCTGCATTTTATAAAGATCTTTCTGACTGCACTATTTGTTTTGTTAAATTCATACACTATCATTAGAAAAAAGATACTTATTACATGATATTTGCATTAATAGGGCATTAGGAATCAAGGGGGACAGAACTAAAGTGAAGTCATTTGGGAGGGTGTTACAGGATGATGCTGGCTTGGACTAGTGGACATAGCTGTGGAAGTAAAGTGAAACTGACAAGACTAAAGGTAGATATTTTGGAGGTAGAATTGGCAAGGCTCAATGAATAATTGGATGTGTTGGGTCAGAGAAAGTGAAGAAGCAGAAATATCTCTGGGTTTGATGGTACCATCACTGAAATGAAAAACAGAAAAAGGGCAAGACTGAATAGAAAGATAAGTTGCGCTATAGTTGTAAAACTACATACAACTATTATAGTTGGAGAGAGATCTGGGATGAAGATACAAATCTGTAAAATATATGTAGAGAGGAGTGTTTCCAGGGAGAGCTTTAAGGACCATCAACATTTAAGCATCTTAAATATTGAAGAAAGAGGCTTTAAATGATAAGAGGCAAAACAGAGGAATGTAGTTTAATGGATATAAAAATCATTCAAGACAGAAGAATGATCGATACTGTTACATGCTACTGAGCAGTCAAGTCTGGAAAAGAAGTGAAGAGTGAAAAAAAAAGGGGGGAGAGCTTTCTTGGTGACTCATATGGTAAAGAATCTGCCTGCAATGGAGGTAGATCTGAATTCAACCCCTGGGTCCAGAACATCCTCTGGAGAAGAGAATGGCTATCCACGCCAGTATTCTTGCCTGGAGAATTCCATGGACAGAGGAGGAAAATGATGAAGGAAGAGGCTGCAAATGATTAGAGGTAAAACAGGAGAATGTAGTTTCATGGATAGAAAAGTCATTTAAGACAGAAGAATGAAAGATACCGTCAGATGCTGCTGAATAGTCAAGTACAGAAAAGAAAAGGTACACTAAAAATGTGGTAAAGGTTTTACATGAAGACCTTGGTAACTGGCAAGAATGGCTTAAATGGGGTGTTAAGGAGGGTGAGGGGAAAATGGGGTGCTAGGGTCTTGGGATATCTGCATGTGTTGAAGAAAATAGGAGGCGATATGTTGGAGACAGTGAATGTAGACAATACATTCAAGAAATGTGACTGTGAAGGAGGAAAAAACATTTATAAGGCTAAGTTGTTAAAGAGAGGTGTACAGTGATTAAGGGAAATTGTTTTCTTATATCAAGGTGGGATAGACTGGAATGTGTTCAGAATGCGATAATCAAACGATCATGAAGGATACAGAGTCCAGAGATAACTACTAGTAGGTTCGAGAAGGCTGAATGGAATAGTCTTCACCAGAGGTTGTAATGTATTGTCAGTCATTACCTTGTGCTTTCTAAGAGTAAATGATGAGTCAGAGAATTTATGGTTATTTGCCTAAATGAGTGCTTTTCTTGCCTTAGCCAAATTTCCTGATTAGGCAGCTTTCCTCCTCAGCCTGCTGTGAATATTCCCTGGGAAAGGGAGGTTAGGGAAATCATTGTTCCTTGGACTGCTTTTATCTGATTGGAGACCTTACCTTGTTTCACTTTGCCTTAGGCCTGTCTTTATGGACAACTTGGCACCGGAAGTACTGATCTGGAGCCCTGGGCATCCATCTTGAAAATGTAGGGTTTTGTGTAGGTGCAAGGATTGGTGAGGATTGGAGAAGGGATGGATTTCCATACATTCATTTCCTTATCTAAAAGTGTCTCAGAGAAGGGCACATAGGCATTTCATAGAATTTTTGTTTATTGTTTGTTTTTCTATAGTAGCTCAGTCATGTCCGAATCTTGGTGACCCCATGGACTGAATCCCACCAGGCTCCTCTGTCCATGGGATTTCCCAGGTAAGAATACTGGAGTGGGTTGCCATTTCCTTCTCCAGGTGATCTTCCTGACCCAGGGTTCGAACCTGCATCTCTGGTGTCTTCTGCATTGGTGGGCAGATTCTTTACCACTGAGCCACCAGGGAAGCTTGTTTATTGTTACTGCCCCCAAATATATTAATAAACCCACCCCGTGTCACCTATTTAAACTATTCAAAAAGCCAGAGCTGTCATGTAGATTCAAGAATGATATTCCCAATTTTACATATATTGTTTCAGAATATAGAAAGAGGACACTCTCCTAACACATTTTATGAGGATACTATAACCATGATGCCAAAACCAACAAGACAACTTGAGAAGAAAAAGTACATAGCCCAGTTTTATTTATTAATGTAGAAGCGAAAAGTCCTAAATAAAAGCCTCCAGACGCTGGATGGTTTTATTAGTGAAATAATACCAGTCTTAGACTCATTCAGAAAATAGAGGAGAGGCAGAAACACTTCGCAGTTGGTTTTAGGAGGCTAGCATAATTGTGATACCAAAAATCTGACAAAGGCATTATAGTAAAAGAAAACTGGAGGCCATTATTCCTTATGAACATAGGTGTAAAAATCATTAATAAAATATTAGCAAAGATAATCTTATGGCATATTTTACAAAGTTCGATTTAACCTAGAAATGTAAGATTAGTATTTGGGGTAATACTAATTTGGGGATAATCAAATATTACCCCCACATCAATTCAAAATGGATCATGAACCTAAGCATAAAGGCTAAAATCATAAAGCATTTGGAAATAAAATGTAGGAAAATATTTTTTGTGTCCTTGGCACGGACAAAATTTTCTTAGACAAGATACTAAGAGCACTAACTATTAAAAAAGAAAACTGGCAAGTTGACCTTCATCAAAATTAAAAACTTTTGCTCATAAAGGTACCACTTAAAGGAATTTCCTGATGGTCCATTGGTTAGGACACTACGTCTCTACTGCAGAGTTCAATCCCTGGTCAGGAAATTAAGATCCTGCAAACCACATGCTCCCCACCCCCCAAGGAAAAAAAAAAAGATATCAATTGATAACTCCAGTAGGCGAGCTACAGGCTGGGAGAAAATATTTATCAAAGTATCTAACAAAGGACTTATATCTAGAATATGTGAGGACCTCTTCTACTCAATAGTAAAAAGACAAACAGTTCACTTCTAAAGGGGGCAAAATATTTTATATAAGAATATGTACTGATGACTAATAAGCACGTGACATGCCAACACTCATCAGGAAAATGTCAATTAAACCCACAGTGAGATACCAATACATACTCACAAGAATGGTTAAAATTTAAAATACTGATATCATGTAAGTGGCATGAATGTAGAGCAATTCTTATGTTATTAGTGAGGGTAATCTATATTAGCTAGAATGTGAAGCAATAGAAACTCCCATACATTGTTAATACAAGTATAACATAGTATTAATACAATCACTTTAGAAAAAGATCTAGTAGTTTCTTATAAACTAAACATACACCAATCCTATAACCTAACATCACACTTTTATTTACTCAAGTGTTGGGAGTTTGAGAGATAAGTTTGGAAAGGAGAACTATTAGAAAGTGTTGGTTCAGTTCAGTTCAGTTCAGTTGCTCAGTCGTGTCTGACTCTGCGACCCCGTGGATGGCAGCACGCCACGCTTCCCTGTCCATCAACTCCCAGAGCCTACTTAAACTCATGTCCATCGCGTTGGTGATGCCATCCAACCATCTCATCCTCTGTCATCCCCTTCTCCTCCTGCCTTCTATCTTTCCCAGCTTCATGGTCTTTTCCAATGAGTCGGTTCTTTGCATCAGGTGGCCAAAAGTGTTGGAGTTTCAGCTTTAGCATCAGTCCTTCCAATGAATATTCAGGACTGATTTCCTTTAAGATGGACTGGTTGGATCTCCTTGCACTCCAAGGGTCTCTCAAGAGTTTTCTCCAACACCACAGTTCAAAAGCATCATTTCTTCGGTGCTCAGTTTTTTTTATAGTCCAACTCTAACATCCATACATGACTCCTGGAAAAACCATAGCTTTGACTAGATGGACCTTTGTTGGTAAAGTAATGTCTCTGCTTTTTAATATGCTGTCTAGGTTGGTCAGAGCTTTTCTTCCAAGGAGCAAGCATCTTTTAATTTCATGGCTGCAGTCACCATCTGCAGTGGTTTTCAGTTCAGTTCAGTTCAGTCGCTCAGTCGTGTCTTGACTCTTTGTGACCTCATGAATTGCAGAACGCCAGGCCTCCCTGTCCATCACAACTCCCGGAGTTCACTCAGACTCATGTCCGTCAAATCAATGATGCCATCCAGCCACCTCATCCTCTGTCATCCCGTTTTCCTCCTGCCCCTACTCCCTCCCAGCATCAGAGTCTTTTCCAGTGAGTCAACTCTTCACATGAGGTGGCCAAAGTACTGGAGCTTCAGCTTTAGCATCATTCCTTCCAAAGAAGTCCCAGGGTTGATCTCCTTCAGAATGGACTGGTTGGATCTCCTTGCAGTCCAAGGGACTCTCAAGAGTCTTCTCCAACACCACAGTTCAAAAGCATCAATTCTTCGGCGCTCAGCCTTCTTCACAGTCCAACTCTCACATCCATACATGACTACTGGAAAAACCATAGCCTTGACTAGATGGACCTTAGTTGACAAAGTAATATCTCTGCTTTTAAATATGCTATCTAGGTTAGTCATAACTTTTCTTCCAAAGAGTAAGTGTCTTTTAATTTCATGGCTGCAGTCACCATCTGCAGTGATTTTGGAGCCTCCCCAAAATAAAGTCTGACACTATTTCCACTGTTTCCCCATCTGTTTCTCATGAAGTGATGGGACCGGATGCCATGATCTTCATTTTCTGAATGTTGAGCTTTAAGCCAACTTTTTCACTCTCCTCTTTCACTTTCTTTTTTATTTTTTATTGATGGCATTTTTATTGTCTTCATAATAAAATATGAAGCTCAAAACTGGATCACTTGGCCCTTTCTCTTCTTATCACCTCCCAGCTCAAAATGCTTGCAACTCTTAATAGCCAGCATTCTCTTCGATCTACAGTTGGGCTCAACACATTCAAGCCTCAGTACAATCTTCTTTGTAGTTTTAGCCTTTTTCCAGAAAATCGGCTTAGTCTGCCCACCATAGCCACTCTGTTTCCTGTCATAACGCCGCTTTCCCTGGGCATACAAAGAATCCTTGCCTTTCTTGCACTGTGTCACTTTGTGGGGCTGGTGCTTCCCACGCTTCTTATAGAAAGTCTGGCGGGTTTTTGGAAGGTTCACCATGTTTGTGAGAGCGATACCAGCACAGAAAGTTCTCCTCTTTCACTTTCATCAAGAGGCTCTTTAGTTCCTCTTCACTTTCCGCCATAAGAGTGGTGTCATCTGCATATCTGAGATTATTGATATTTCTCCCAGCAATCTTGATTCCAGCTNTGGCTGCAATCACCATCTGCAATGATTTTGGAGCCCCTCAAAATAAAGTCTGACACTGTTTCTACTGTTTCCCCATCTATTTCCCATGAAGTGATGGGGCCAGATGCCATGATCTTCGTTTTCTGAATGTTGAGAACCATGTTTAAGCCAACTTTTTCACTCTCCTCTTTCACTTTCATCAAGAGGCTTTTTAGTTCCTCTTCACTTTCTGCTATAAGAGTGGTGTCATCTGCATATCCAAGGTTGTTGATATTTCCCCTGGCAATCTTAATTCCAGCTTGTGCTTCCTCCAACCCAGCGTTTCTCATGATGTACTCTGCATATAAGTTAAATAAGCACAGTGACAATGTACAGCCTTGACATACTCCTTTTCCTATTTGGAACCAGTCTGTTGTTCCATGTCCAGTTCTAACTGTTGCTTCCTGACCTGCATACAGATTTCTCAAGAGGCAGATCAGGTGGTCTGGTACTCTCAGCTCTCAGAATTTTCCACAGTTTATTGTGATCCACACAGTCAAAGGCTTTGGCATAGTCAATAAAGCAGAAATAGATGTTTTTCTGGAACTCTCTTGCTTTTTCAATGATCCAGCAGATGTTGGCAATTTGATCTCTGGTTCCTCTGCCTTTTCTAAAACCAGCTTGAACATCTGGAAGTTCACGGTTCACGTATTGCTGAATAAACTAGAGTTTAGCAAATGGTTTATTTAAAAATTTCTGATAGTCTGAAACGATTTAGGTGAACTTGACCTATAGAAACATGGATTTCTTTTTCTTTTCATTGAGCATATCTTAGAGGTCATCTGTTTCAGTGATTGGTAGAGCTTTTGATAAGCATTCAAATATTTTCTTCTGTTAAAGATTTTGCATAGAGGTCTATTATTAAACACGATGTCCAAGATAAATACTCTGATTAGTGGGGGAGGGGTGGGCTCCCTCTACACAAGGATTTCCCAGGTGACTTAGTGGTATAAAGAACCTGCCTGCCAATGCAGGAGATGTGAGTTCAATCCCTGGGTCAGGAAAATCCCCTGGAGAAGGAAATAGCAACCTACTCCAATATTCTTGCATGGAAATCCCATGGACAGAGGAGCCTGGCGGGCTACAGTCCTTGGGGCTACAGAGAGTTGGACACAACTGAGCGACTGAGGACACACGCTCCCTCAACACTGTCCTTGTTCTTTAAGTCAAGAAGATGCTTCCTTGGAGCAAAGTTGGAAAGAAGTTGAGGAACAGGGACAGCTTCACTCTGGGCTAAAACATACACTGAAAAGGCGAAGACCTCCCACCCATATTATATACTAGAGGAGAAGGCCTCCTGATACTTTATGCACTAGGGAAGAAGACCTCGACCACATCACACATGAGAGGGAGCTCCCCTTTCTGCCCACATTATGCACTCATGGCTGCTTTAAAGCTACACACTAGAAGTTACAAAGTTCCTGGGATTATCAGGGAGACCATCCAGAGATAAAGTGCTGGAACACGTTCGAATGGGGCCTTTTATTCTCTACCTTCTCAGAAATGTACTTAGCTGCTGAGATGTCCCCAGGAGCTTTAAAAGTAGACATTGTTGTATGAGTTCTGAGTCTTGTAGCAGAGGCCAAGGGCCTCCAATTTCTTCCAGTCATTTGTTTTTGTCCATTTGCAGTTTCAGCTCTGGCGCCCTGAGCATATGGATTTTAAAGCCTTCCCTCCCCTTCTCCTTCTTGGAGGTAAGAAACTGTTGGCTACTGTTGTACCCAGTCCGCTGTCTGCACACCTGCCTGGCTGCTGAAGGGGAGGTTGACAAAAAGTCAGAGGCGCCTGAACTTGTGTATCTTTGTGCACAAGAAAAAAAAAGAAAAAAACCTGTCACCTTGTTTAAGGTTTGTTGGTTTGTGTCTGGTGATTTGAAACTGCTCCAGGAAAACCGTCTGTCCAGCTTGGAGAATCAGGCTCTAAACTGGCTAAGCCACTTACTGGAGGTGCAGGTGAGGTCGGCATGGGGAAAGGCTATCTGCTTTTGGCTCTTTGGGCTCTAACAGTTTTTAATTAATAAACTTTATTTTTTAGAGAACTTTTAGGTTCACCGCAAAATTAAGAGGAAGGTACCCGAATACACTCTGCTCCCACCCCATGGCTTCCCCCCGTTACCACCCCTCTCCATATGGTACATTTGTCACAGTTGAGGACCCTAGAGTGACGCGTCCCTGTTACCCAGAGTCCGCAGTTTACATCAGGGCTGACTCTTGGTGTTGTCCATGCTGTGAGTTTGGACAGAGGTACACTTGTATCCACCATTGCAGTGTCACACAGAGTATTTCTTATCTTCCATTCTCTGACTTTGCAAATTGTGGCTGCTGCTCTCCTGGGTGTTTCTCTTTGGGTTTGTAGCTTTGCTCTGCTCCCTGGTGTTCCTGACATTGGTGCTTCAGGCTCTGTCTGGCTCATCCTCACCTCGTGCATGGATGGGTGGCTCTGGTGCTCATGCTTCTGCTTTGTTATACTCAGATAACCTCCACACAGAAGCTTCAGAAGGCAGTGGCAGGGGTGGGGCTAGACCTGTTTCCCTGAGATTCTGTAAGATTTGGAGGTTCAAGTAAAGAAAAAGACAACCTCGTTACTTCGGCTTGTTTACATATATGGATTGGACACAAACACTGCTGAGACAAAGTGGACACCATAGGATCTACCAGAATAAATGGCAAAGAAATGGGAACAGTCAGTGGCTGTGTGTAGATGAGCCATTGATGAATGGAGCACACTCTGTAATTTGGACCAGTTGCAGCAGAATAAAAGCTCTACTTCTAAGTGAAGAATCGCACGAGACCAGCAAGCAAAAGCTACTTAGTGCCTCTGTGCCCGGGCCTCCTCCACACAGAAGCTTCAGAAGGCAGTGGCAGGGGTGGGGCTAGACCTGTTTCCCTGAGATTCTGTAAGATTTGGAGGTTCAAGTAAAGAAAAAGACAACCTCGTTACTTCGGCTTGTTTACATATATGGATTGGACACAAACACTGCTGAGACAAAGTGGACACCATAGGATCTACCAGAATAAATGGCAAAGAAATGGGAACAGTCAGTGGCTGTGTGTAGATGAGCCATTGATGAATGGAGCACACTCTGTAATTTGGACCAGTTGCAGCAGAATAAAAGCTCTACTTCTAAGTGAAGAATCGCACGAGACCAGCAAGCAAAAGCTACTTAGTGCCTCTGTGCCCGGGCCAGGTGTACGGGCACAGAATTCCAGTTAGTGATGAAAGTGAAGTAAGTTGCATGTAGCCCAAGATCCATGGAATAGAGAACTGGAAACATTTCCTTAGCTCCTTAGGGGAGGGGAGTGGAGGGGGGAGGAGGGGATGGGGGAGAGGGAGAACACCTCACAGCACTAGCAGCACGTGTTCAAAGCGAGGCAGCTCCTACTGTGGATGGGCAGCGATGGGCTGGCCACGTAGCCTGGAGATGGACAATGCATCACATGAATTGGATACCCAGGAACCGCAGTGCCCGCTGGGAAATCCAAGGATGCAGCTGGTTGACCCAGTGACACCATACCTGGGCAGAGGTAGAACTTGGGTGCCCGTGGTCTAAAAGGGAAGTGAATAGCCCTGTGCACTGGTGGAGAGAAAAGCGAAATTCAGTAAGAATAAAGGAAAACCCATCATCAGCATGTGTGTTTAAAAAGTGTTCTTTGTAAGAGGACTGACTGTCTTTCATTTATCTTTACAAGACCTGGCCTTATTATGCCACTTCTGAATGTTGTGATCATATGATATTCAGAGCACTGGAAGGGGAAATAATATTTGGGTATTTGATATATATGCACAGTATATTTGAAATAAACTTTCTTAATATTGAATTTTTACTCTAAGCACAAACTGAAAAATTAGTTTCTTGAAAAGAATGATAGAATGTGGTTCAGTTTTCAAAATACAGTATGCTGCTGCTATTGCTGCTAAGTTGCTTCAGTCGTGTCCGACTCTGTGCGACCCCATAGACGGCAGCCCAGCAGGCTCCCCCGTCCCTGGGATTCTCCAGGCAAGAACCCTGGAGTGGGTGGACACTTCCTGCTCCAATGCATGAAAGTGAAAAGGGAAAGTGAAGTCGCTCAGTCGTATCTGACTCTTCGCAACCCCGTGGACTGCAGCCCACCAGGCTCCTCCATCCATGGGAGGCAAGAGTACTGGAATGGGGTGCCATCGCATTCTCCAGTATAAGATATAGAAAAGATGAAGCCTTTAAAAACCAAATAATATTAAATTAAAACAAAAAATAATTCTATGTGACTCCTCTTAAGTCACTTTAATAGGGTGTCACAGTAGCTATAGTCAGCTCTGATGGTACTGATAACTTTTCCATTTGGTAATAAAAATGAATGAAATGGCATGTTTTTAAGCTGCCACATACTCAGCCTTTTTATATACACTAGTAAGTGTATGCATTCATGTTGAGGTCTCCGTTTAGTTCAGTCACTCAGTCGTGTCCGACTCTTTGCGAACGCATGAACCCCAGCACACTAGGCCTCCCTGTCCATCACCAACTCCCAGAGTCCACCAAACCCATGTTCATCGAGTCGGTGATGCCATCCAACCATCTCATCCTCTGTCATCCTCCTCTCCTCCTGCCCTCAATCTTTCCCAGCATCAGGGTCTTTTCAAATGAGTCAGCTCTTCTCATCAGGAGGCCAAAGTATTGGAGTTTCAGCTTCAACATCAGTCCTTCCAATGAACACCCAGGACTGATCTTTAGGATGGACTGGTTGGATCTTCTTGTAGTCCAAGGGACTCTCAAGAGTCTTCTCCAACACCGCAGTTCAAAAACAGCAATTCTTCTGTGCTCAGCTCTCTTTATAGTCCAACTCTCACATCCATACATGACTACTGGAAAAACCGTAGCCTTGACTAGATGGACCTTTGTTGACAAAGTAATGTCTCTACTTTTTAATATGCTGTCTAGATTGATCACAACTTTCCTTCCAAGGAGTAAGCATCTTTTAATTTCATGGCTGCAGTCACCATCTGCAGTGATTTCGGAGTCCCCGAAATTAAAGTCAGCAACTGTTTCCAGTTTCCCCATCTATTTCCCATGACGTGATGGGACCAGATGCCATGATCTTCATTTTCTGAATGTTGAGCTTTAAGCCAACTTTTTCACTCTCCTCTTTCACGTTCATCAAGAGGCTCTTTAGTTCTTCACTTTCTGCCATAAACGTGGTGTCAACTGCATATCTGAGGCTATTGATATTTCTCCTGGCAATCTTGATTCCAGCTTGTGCTTCTTCCAGCCCAGCGTTTCTCATGATGTACTCTGCATAGAAGTTAAATAAGCACAGTGACAATATACAGCCTTGACAAACTCCTTTTCCTATTTGGAACCAGGCTGTTGTTCCATGTCCAGTTCTAACTGTTGCTTCCTGACCTGCATACAGGTTTCTCAAGAGGCAGGTCAGTGGTCTGGTATTCCCATGTCTTTCAGAATTTTCCACAGTTTATTGTGATCCACACAGTCAAAGGCTTTGGCATAGTCAATAAAGCAGAAATAGATGTTTTTCTGGAACTCTCTTGCTTTTCCCATGATCCAGCAGATGTTGGCAGTTTGATCTCTGGTTCCTCTGGTCTCCGTTGAAGGCATTTAAATATTCATCACCTACTCTGTGAAAGTTCTTGTGTCAGATACAGTGGGAGGCAAAAGAGATTAGTTTTTGTTTTCATGAAGGTACACGTACAGGGAAGCCTTGATGGATGGGCCAGGGATATCCAGCCCAAGTAAATAAAGTGGGAATAACGTGAGAGGCCAAAGGAGAAGGTCCCAGGAACTCAGTTAAATAGAGAGATGGGCTGATGTGTTGAAGAGATTGAAGTAAGAGCCAAATGGGGAAATGGGGGTCAAGCCAGTCCTCAGAGGAAGAGAAATCTTTAAACTCAGCTCTGAGAGTACGCTGCCACTGGCCCTGGCATGAGGGGGGATTGAGTGAGTCAGAGGTGACTGCTGGGATCAGGTCATGGCAGGCTGACTATGCTTTTGATTCAGGAAACCTAGAGCATGGAGCACTGGTGCTTACGTTTCACCTGTGGCTGATTGGATGGAAAGTCTGGATGTTCTGCTGGTGTTTACCCAATTAAGTCCTGCCTGTCTGAGAGGCCAACCCATAGTCCAGAATCAGATCCACTGCTCAGGTGCCAAGTGGCTGGTGGAGGAGAGCTTGACCAAACACCAGCTGGTGCAGAGAGAAGGAGGAGAGAAAGGACACAAGCTGGTCTGGGGCAGCCACACCGAGTCAAGGTTGCTTCTTGGCTCTGGGGTACACTGCATGGTGATTCGGACAGGGATATCACCGGGGCCTTCTGAGTGGCTGTCAGCCCGGGGCCTTCCCTGTCTTCCAGGTCTTTAGGCTGATTGGAAGGTCCTGAGATCATCACAAACTGGTGATTGTTGGAATGAGTGACCCCTGGTGCAACCAAGCTGACAGAATGGAAGGGCTTGTGGAGTCATTTCTTTTCACACAGTGGGGAGTGAAGACTCAAGAAGGCCACTGTCATTAACATTGGCATTGTACAGTGTGTAGCACTGACTTGGTCAGGACCATAGTCTTTTGTTTTTATATAATTGACGTATAGTGGAACACACATATTTAAAGTATACAGTTTGGTAAGTTTTAACATTTGTAGATACCGTAAAACCATCACCACATTGAACATATCCATCACCCTCAAAGTTTCCCCATGCACCTTTGTAATGCTCCTTTCCTGCCTTCTTTGTGCCCCCTTATCCCCTGCCACCCAACCACCAGGACCCCAGCTCCCCATGCCCAGGTGACCTCTGATCTGCTTTCTCAGATTTCTAGATAAATTTGCATTTTGTAAAATTCTATATGGAATCATATGCATATGATTATCATACATCTGGCTTCCTTCATTCAACATAATTGTTCTGAGATTCGTTGGTTTTTTTAAATTTCTCAATAGTTTGTTCCTTTGTATTGCAGAATAGTATTCCATTGTGTAGATATACCATGAGTTCACCTGTTGGTTAATGTTTGTTTCAGTTAGGCTATTACAGATAACACTGCCATGAACATTCATTCCAAGCCTTTGTGTGGACATATACCTTTATTTCTTTTGAATAAATACCTGGAAATGGAATGACTCAGTCACAAGGTGTGTGTGTGCGTGTGTGCCCAGGCACTCAGTTGTGTCTGACTCTTTGAGACCCCGTGGACTGAAACCTGCCAGGTTCCTCTGTCCACGGGGCGTGGTAGGTGTATAGTTAACTTCTTAAGACATTGCCAGGATGTTTTCCTAAATGGTTGTACCATTATACATTCCTTCTGGTTGTGTGTGAGAGTTCCAGTTCCTCCACATTTTCACCAACACTTGGTGTGGCCAGTCATTTTCAATTTGAGTCACTCTAATAGGTGTGCAGTGATACAGCTTTGTGCTTTTCACATGCATTTCTCTAAAGACTAAACAGTATTGAGTATTTTTTAAGGCACTACTTGCAATCTGTACATCTTTCATAAAATTGTCTGTTCATACCTTTCATGTATTTTTATTGGATTATGTTCGAATTTTAGAGTTTTGAGAGTTCTTTGTTACGATTACCAGTACTTTATCAGGTATATGATTTACAGATGTTTTCTCTGAGTCAGTGGCTTGTCTTTGCATTCTTTTAACAGTATCTTTGAAAGATTAGAAGTTTTAAATTTTGATGAGGGCCTGTGTATCAATTTATTATTTGATGGATTTTCCTCTTAGATATAACACTGTATCTAAGAAGTCTTTACCTAATCCACATTCACAAAGATTTTCCCCTATTTTTATTCTAGAAGTTGTGTACTTTGACATGTACATTTAGGTCTGTGATCCCTTTTGAATGAATTTTTGCTTGTGTGGCAAGAACCCCACAGTCTTGACAAGTGTGCAGTATAGTGAAAGGCACATGGTCTCACTATCCGTATGTGGTTATAAGACTTTTCTACCAATGCCTTCATGTTTCAATGCAAAGGTTAGCCATACATTAAATATGTACATCATTCAAAAAACAGCCCAGTAAAACACATTGCCCAGCTTTCATAATACATTTGACGAAAGAATAATAAGGTCATTAAGGGCAATCAGTGTTTTGTTATATTCTTGATTATGTTCTTGATTATAGTTAGTTGTATATCTTGATATGAACATAGCTGGAGTAAGAAGTAAGCCTCATCCCTCTTACTGGGGACCAACATTGTCCTGGACTCAAGTTTAAAACCTTGACAACAGCATTGATTACACATTGTTTATCTGTCCCCCTCCTGTTGCAGTGATTATGGCACTTGAGAATTCCTGGAGAGGACGCAGTGCTCAATCACGTAATTATGTCCCAAATAGCGTGGGCGCTCTTGCTGCCGTTCATAGGAACAGCGCAAAGAGAAGTTTGTTTGGGTTCTTATCGTGGATATCCAGTGGGAGGAGAGGTTGTGGTGGTGGAAGAGAGCAGCTCAGAGATGGAAGCAGTTGATTTGGAGACTGAATGGGCCACATGGGGATATCAAGGGTTTTGTTGTGCTTGTCTTGTAATTATGGGAGTAATTAGCACCATTCCATTGGCCATAGTATGTAAGTGTATGACTCAGGTTCCACAGCACAGGACTGGAGCTGATCATTTCATCCCTGGGGATTCTTCATGGGCCCTCGTATTCTGCCTTTCAGATATGTGCTCCTAGCCCCTGGGGTGCAGTTCCTTTCTGAGAAGCAGTAGAAGAATACCAGAGGGGCTGTTGGACTCGAGGTTGGCAGATGGAAGGTGTTTGTGTTCTGAGAGACCCTTACATCTGCTGGGGGACCAGGGGTAAGTCAGTGCTAGCCTTTCCTAATACCTTCTCTGCCAAACAAGGAGAGGAGGACCTTTTAGTGTCCTCGTGGGCGTGCTGGGAGAATGTGCTCTCCACCTGTACTGTATTTCTATGAGTAGGTAGGGGCCATATATGTGCTTTTATCTTTTCCTACAGAAAAAAAATTACTTGCACTTTTCTTTTGGAGGCACCATGAGAACCAGTCTTCCCTCCTGTTCCCTCGCCCCCACACCCCGGTCCTGAGGCTAGGCCAGCTCACCCTCCACCTCCCATTCCCCTTTATTTCCCTGTTGCACGCACCCTATCACGATGATGGCTTTTCTCTCTGCCTAGAGTAGGGGTTTCTTTAAGGGCCATGAGCTCTAAATTATCTTTATAACCTCAGTTGCCATTTAGTAAATGCTTGTTGAATCAGCAGCTAAACAGGTAAATATGAAGATGAGCAGGACATTCCGGTGTTAAAGGAACTCATTGCCTAACGCAGGAGATGGACGTGTATGTGAGTGCTTGCCGCCCACTGTTCAGACTACAGCAGCAGTTCATTGATTTAGTTTTAAACAAAATAGGACCACTTCATTCTCATCTGACAAAATAGCTTCTGTTGACACTCAAGACATTTGGGCGGACAGTATGTAACCGAGAAATGGTTTCTAAAAAGAGTAGAAGAGAGAAAGGGAGACATTCCTCTTTCATCCAGTCTGTAATCTCGTACGTCTGTGGCGCCTCCCTCTCCACTCCCTAGCTTAGGTTAGCCCCTGCCTCCAACCCCTTGTATATTCTCACAACGCCATGATTCTCTTTTCTGACAAATTATTTGTTTCCCGTGTGCCTCGGCAGCTGGCTTGCCCCTGCTCGAGCCTTGCCATCTTTCTGTTGTTGTTGTTGCTTAGTCACTAAGTCGTGTCTGACTCTTTCGAGATCTCAGGGGCTGTAGCCCACCAGGCTCCTCTGTCCATGGGCTTTCCCAGGCAGGAATCCTGGCCTGGGTTGCCATTTCCTTCTCCAGTGGATCTTTCTGACCCAGGGACCCTGTGTGTCCTGCATTACAGGCAGATTCTTTACCACCGTGTGTGCGTGCTTAGTCGCTTCAGTCGTGTCCGACTCTTTGCAACCCTATGGGGTGTAGCTCACAAGACTCCTCTGTCCATGGGATCCTCCAGGCAAGAATACTGGAGTGGGTTGCCATGCCTTCCTCCAGGGGATCTTCCCCACCCAAGGTTCAAGCTCACGTCTGCCTTCTCCTGCCCTGCAGGCGGGCTCTTTACCCACTGAGCCACCTGGGAAGCCCTCTTTATCACTGAGCCTAGTTCAAATAGTAAACTCTGCAATTGCTGTTGAATAATTGAGTACATGTGCAAAAATGTTCTGCACCATAAAGAACTGAAAAAAAAAAAACAAAACAAAAAAAGAACCAGCCCTGATGTCAACAGTTGTAGGCCATGACTTCTTTTATACCCGTCATGGGCTTGCAATATGGCTCTGTGACCTAGGATTTCCTCTGAGCAGGGCCATGGGCTGGTCTTCTCCCCAGGCCACAGTAAACCATTTAGAGGATCTCCAGATACCATGCTGAGCTGACCTATTGAGGAGAAGTATTTCCTGTCTTCCTCCTGGAATCCAGGTACAATTGAATTTCTTTGCTTTATCACACAGCTATGTAGCAGAAACTCTTTCCCACCTCTGGGGACCCTTATCTTTAGCTTTCTGGAAAAGGTGCAGCTTTAAATGCCATGGCACAGGCAGAGGCAGCGAACCCCACACGCACTCGCAGGTGCTCCGTTTCTGCGCGTGCATTTGTCTCCAGGTTTGAATGCTTCTCCAGCGTCTTTACTGGCAGCTGAAAATAGAGTCCCAGCCAACGTAGATGCATTGTTACCACAAAATGCAATTTGCTGTCACACGTTGTGTTCAGATAATGGAAAAGAGTAGAATTCATCCAAACAATTGTGCTCAAACAATTGTGCTCAAAGCAGTGATACCACAGAGTGAGCCATGCTTGGTTTTTCTGAATCATTTAAATGGTTTCATTGTAAGACAGCCCTTTGTCAACTATTTTCCAGCGGGAAAATGAAGGCTCAAAGGAATTTCTTTTCTTAAAGAAACAGAACTTTGAGCAAAATCAGGACTACATCAGGTTATATAACCACTTATGAGAAAAGAAGCATGTTACTGATGACAGGATCACTTTCCTAAAGTTGGAACAGCGTTGCTAATTCTTGTTGGCTGGATGCTTCAGGCATGGACTAGTGTGGACCTCAGGAAAGTGTTACCTGTGGGGAGGCAAGGGCACAGTGACAAAAAGCATGGGATTTGAGGCAAAAGACGCGGCCATCAGCTTTGCTGCTCCCGCTTGCTCTCTGTGTGGCCATGGAGAGATTGTCTTTACAGCTACCTTGTGGGTTTGTTATGAGTTTCAAAGACGATGACGCACATGTGTAGAGTATTGTTTAAACAGTAGAGGAGAGAGATTTATTACTATTGAAGTAGTATATTCTTTTTTTAAAAATCTGGTTTTTATTGAAGGATAACTGCTTTACAATATTGGTTTGGTTTCTGTCGTACATCAAAGTGAATTAGCCATAGGTACACATTTGTCCCTGGAGAAGGAAATGGCACCCCACTCCAGTGTTGTTGCCTGGAGAATCTCAGGGACGGGGGAGCCTGGTGGGCTGCCGTCTATGGGGTCACACAGAGTCGGACACGACTGAAGTGACTTAGCAGTAGCAGCAGCATACATATGTCCCTTCCCTCCTGAACCCCCCTCCCACCCTTTTCCACCCCTCTAGATAGCTGCAGAGCCCCTGTTTGAGTTCCCTAAGTCAAACAGCAAGTTTCCATTGGCTCTCTATTTACATATGTTAGTGTGTATGCTTCCGTGCTATTCTCTCCATTTGTCTCGCCCTCTCCTTCCTCCCCCGTCCCCACGTCCATAAGTCTGTGCTCTATGTCGGCGTCTCCATCGCTGCCCTGCAAATTGGTTCATCAGTGCCATCTTTCTAGATTCCATATATATGTTTTCATATACGATATTTATTCTCCTGTGAACTAGAAAACTTGACATTCAAGCTTCACATTGGAGGTTTGTTTTTCTTTTCTTTTTCTATTTTTTGGCTGCACCTCACAGAATGTGGGATCTTATTAATAGATCCCCAACCTGGGATTGAACCTATGCCCACTGCAGTGGAAGAGCGGTATCTTAACCACTGAACTGCCAGGGAAATTCCCTGGTCTTCCTTAAATTTGACATTATCAGAAAAAAATGGTTTGTTATGTATATCTCTTTGGAAGTTTTACTTGTATAGAAGATTCTAAAATAAACATCCGCATATCAATAGCTATTTTTGCTTCAAGGTGATTCACTGAGTTGCAAAATTCAAAATAAAAGGCACCTTATATCCTTTGGTAGAGGGCCAGTTTCTATTTGTTTTCCATAGAAAGATGACAAGTAATAACAAGTATGTCTCTCTTTCTCTCTTTTTTTAAAGAAAACACATAGAAAAAATAATGTATAACTTACCTATTGCCTTATCCATGTAATGGAAATTTTAACCCAAGTTTAATTAGAAAAAATGATAAAGAGAGTTTTACTGATTAAAGACTGGCAGTTTGAAGGCTGTTGCACAACAGATTCATGCTTTAAGACCTAGCTCAAATACAGATTCTATAGTAAAGCCTCCACATGTCTATTTTATGTAGATTTATAAGCCTGTGTTTCAGTCTAAGCTGTTAAGTACCTTAACACAGAGGTTATGTCTTCCTTGTCTCCCAATCACTAGAGACTAATCTAGGAGCTGGTATGAAACAGATATCCAGTAAATGTCTGCTGAGTGAATTAATGCAGTGCTCTGCAGTAGATTTGGGAGAAACTCCACAAGTTAGAAAGTACCAAATTTTAATGTTCTAAATTTAAATATGACTCTAGTCAGAGAATGGGTTTTAGGATTGATATAAGTAACCATGAAGGATGATGGCCTATTCAACAGTAGATTAAATAAAAGCAAAATTATCAAATTCATTCCTTTTTTTTTTTTTTCTGGCTGTGCCCTCAGCATGTAGGATCTTAGTTCTCCAACCAGGGAAGCCCTGGCCCCTACACTGGGAGTGTGGAGTCTTAAACACTGGACTAGCAGGGAAATCCTCAAAGTCATTCTTAAAGACAATTTGTGTACAGATTTGAGATTACAGTTATGACCAAGTTATTAGTCAACAGAATCTGATGTCTGTTGTTTAAGGTATGGTGAGTTATCTTACCAAATTTTATATGCATATGGTTAAAAAGGAAAATAAATCAAAATAAAAATCAAAGTAATATTCCTTTTCCTTATTCTACTCTACTGTAAATCCCACTCCCCAGGAGTCTGTACCTAATTTTGGCTGTTTCTTCTTCTCCGTAGATTAAAATAGTAATTTATACACTCAAACCTTGCTTTACTGCGTTTGCTTTATTGTGCTTTGCAGATTCTGCATTTCTTACAGACAGAATGTTTGTGGCAGTCCCGTGGCAAGCTAGTCTGTTGGTGCCATTTTTTCCAACGGCTTTTCCTCACTTTGTGTCTCTGTGTCACATCTTGGTAGTTCTTGCATTATTTCAGACTTTTTCATCATCATCATCACTGTAATAATAATTGCTATGGTGATCTGTGATCTTTGACGTTATAATTGTTCTAGGGCACCATGAACCATGCCTATCCAAGATGGCAAACTTAATAAATATTGTGTGTGTTCTGAATGCTTCACCAATCAACCAATCCCTGTCTCTCTCCCTCTCCTTGGACTTCCCTGTTCTCTGCGATGCACAATAAAATCACAACCTGATAAAGAGAATTGGGGGCTGACGGTATGATCCTGGATCTAACCAGTTGGATTTAGTGGCTTCCTGTCTATGGATGCACCCTCATGAGCCTTGTGAGAGGAAGCTGTGCATTATTTGAAACTTTTTCTTCTTCTTCATCATCATCATTATATTTGCTGTGGTGATCTGTAATTAGTGATCTTTGATGTTATTATTTTAATTGTTCTGTAATTGTCTCTTCCATGCTCCCAGGTGGCAAGATTTAAAATCATGGCATCTGGCAAAGAAGGGTATTTATACCTCCATTGTCACAAAGTGGGAGGGAAGGGTGACTTTGGGGCTAAGTAGCAATGGCTTAGTAACTGCTACTTCTATCAAATCCAGAAGCCTTCCAACATACTATTGTGGTTAAATTCCAAATGCTCAGTCAGAGGCCTGGGTGTGTGTGGTGGGGGATGGGAGCGTGTTGTTTTCAAATAAAGACCCGCCACGTGAAGTACAAGGTCATTATTGCATGTTGCTCGAAGGGAAGAAGACTAGTGAAAGCGACAGGGAGGCAGATTTTGGCAGATTCCCTGAGGAACTCAGACGCTTGTCTTCAAATGTTATAGTTATCTTGTGACTGAGAACGGTGAAACACAGGCTAGGGTGATCCTTGGTGAAATGTGGGGGTCCACCCAGGACAGGGGGTGGAGCCAGAGCATCTCCAAGGACTGCTCCAATCTGGAGAAGCCATGAGCTTTTCAGGAATACCTGAAGTGTGTGTGTTGTGTGAGGTGCTAGCTATTGTGTGGTATTGTGTCTGCCCACACATACCCCCACTTACTTACCTATCGGTGCATTATCCATCCATCTCTTTTGAGTTGCTTTAAAACTCAATGAAGTTATTTCACTCAATTAAAACTCATATTATTTGGACCAACATTTATTGGTTTGCTTCCTAGGGCTATTACAATAATATTGGAATTAATTGACATTACATATAAATATGTTATTTTCATTTGGTTTAACTATTAGAATGGAGAAGGCAATGGCACCCCACTCCAGTACTCTTGCCTGGAAAATCCCATGGACGGAGGAGCCTGGAAGGCTACAGTCCATGGGGTTGCTGAGGGTCAGACACCACTGAGCGACTTCACTTTCACTTTTCACTTGCATGCATTGGAAAAAGAAATGGCAACCCACTCCAGTGTTCTTGCCTGGAGAATCCCAGGGACGGGGGAGCCTGGTGGGCTTCCGTCTATGGGGTCACACAGAGTCGGACATGACTGAAGTGACTTAGCAGTAGCAGTAACTATTAGAATAAATTTTAATTGCTGTCTTTTCTATTCCAAATGCCCTTTTTTCTAAAAATTTCTTGTAATACGCCAAAAAGCAGGAGTAATATCAACAGAATATTACTGTCATCAGAATAAAAGCACATATACCCAAAGCACTAAGATGAGAAAACACAGCATATTGTACTATAAGGGCTTCCCAGGTGGCGCTGGTGGTAAAGAACCCACCTGCCAATGCAGGAGACACAAGAGACAAAGGTTCGATCCCTGGGTTAGGAAGATCCCGTGGAGGAGGGCATAACAACCCACTCCAGTATTCTTGGCTGGGGAACCCATGGAGAGAGGAGCCTGGTGGGCTACAGCCCATGAGGTCTCAAAGGATCAGACATGAGTGAAGCCACTTTGCACGCTGCATTGTACAATAAACCAGGTGATTCTAAGGTAATTCCACACCAAAGTTTCAGAAATGGTGCCGACAACTGTCTAAGCAGAGGAGCTGGGATCAGGACCGAGGTCACTGTTGTCCCTGAGGGCGTCTTTTTCTTTGTTCAGGCCTGGTCTCGTGATTTTACTGTTTGAAATTGGATGTGTTTTCCTTTCCAACATATGGGACTTGTAAAAACTTGGAGAGCTACAACAAATGCAGTCATGAAAAACTGTTCCTTGGTAGAGGCTCTTCTTTGTTCAGTAGCGAAACAAGTAGTAATAACGATAGTAATTGGAGTGAGGGACAGAAAGTGAAAGTGTTAGTCACTCAGTCGTGTCTGACTCTTTCCGACCTCATGGACTGTAGCTGGCCAGGCTCCTCTGTCCATGGGATTCTCCAGGCAAGAATACTGGAGTGGGTTGCTGTTCCCTTCTCCTGGGGATCATCCCAACCCAGGGATCAAACCCAGGTCTTTTTCATTGCAGGCAGACTCTTTACCATCTGAGCCACCTGGGAAGCCTGTGAGGGACAGAACTAATTTTCAAACCCAGGCATACTGGTCCCAGAATCCCAGCTCCTACCGTGCAGTGGCATCTCCTGATCCGAAGGAAAATGTGTACGTGTGAGGGACGTTTGGAGTCGGTCAGCTCTGCTGTTTGCAAACCATGTAACACTGGACTGGGACCTTGGTTCCATTCATGAAGAAAGTAGGGTCCAGTGAATAAAGTGAGTTGCCCAGCATCACACAGGCAGAGTTGCACATCTGGGATTAGAAATTAGACCTCAATTCACAGCCTAGAACTTGGGTTTTGTTTGTTTTTGAACTACTTTTTCAGTTAGTTGCATAGAAAATCATTCAGATAAATTGCTCAGGAAAATAAAATCCCCCTGCGGCAGACCTGTTCTCAAGAGTTTAGCCCCTGCTGGCTGTCAGATGCTCCGGCGGTCTTTCTCTGTGGGAGCCTATCCAGCCTCTTTGCCCATGTCTGGGTCAGCACAGCCTCCTGTCTGTGGAGGAGCACGTGTAGGATGCCCTCCACTGTGGTGCTTAGGGACCGGCCTTTTTCTAATCGCCCAAAGGAGTGGCTCCTGACTGCTTCCTGCAGCAGCTGCTGGGAGCTCAGTGGCCGGGGGCACAGTTGCAGTGAGTGCATGCCACCCCATCCCGACAGGGAGAGCTGGTTAATCACACAGAGTCCGCTAACAGTGGGCCGCCTTGTGATTGTTCCGGGCCCTTTCAATTTCTTGCAGTTTCCTTTGTCTCAGCAGTTTTGGTTGCATCCTGAAAACTGTCAAGCTTCCTTGTTTCTGTAAGGACTTGACAATTCTGGCCTCACAATGCAGCTTAAATTGGACCAGCTGCTGCCTCAATGGAGCAGTCTGCCCATCTCGAAGGCATTAAGCCCAAAATTATTTTGAAAATTGAAGCCTTTGACTTGCTCTGGATTAATGTGATTAAGTCGGGCTTGCTTTAATTGGTAGCCATCTCTTCCTTTATTAATAACATCTCATCAATTGGAGCAGCACGTATGTACGCTAGACAACAGTAAGTTAGGTTGATTGCAGTTTGTCTGTAAAGAACAGGCTTTCATGTTTCAGTAGCAACTGATACGAGACTTCACTTGTGGGCAGATTTAGATCTGCTTGTTATTCTTAATTTTTTATGGAAACTTAATAAGCAAATGAGCCCTCCCTCCCTCTCTCCCTTTGTCCTCATGCCCCTGAGGTCGACATTTGATTTACAGCTCCCTTTAAGTAATAAAGGAAGGATCTTTTTTTCATTTGAATTGTATCAGCTGGTGAAATCTGGAAGAAATCTCCTTCAGGGTTAAGGAAAGTAGAATTAAAAGGGATTTGATTTTTTTTTTCCTCTGTGTAATTGAAAGTGTATAACTAGTACAATGATTAAAAATAATCTGTTAGCTTTGCTGAATAACAAAGTATATCCCTCATTACTGGAGACCTAGATTTTTGTAACAACAGTGGTAGGTGATAGAAGAAGAAATTAAGGGCAGTGTTTTAAAAATTCTTTAATAATATTTTTAAGCTCAATGAAATTATTCTTATGACATGTATCCTGGCCCACTTAAGACAGTCCAAATTCTAGGTCACATCTCTGTCCTCATAGTATAATTTAGCTAGTCGAAAATACAGTTCCAAGTATTTTTCTGAGGTTAAGTTTGATTTTCCTTCTGTGCTATCAGAGCCAAGGCACTCAAGTCTGGGAGTCAGAAAACCTGGAGTCATTCCATTTTTTTAATTTATTTTTTTCTCACAAAAAAGCTGTGTTATGTTGGGAGAGTGGCTCAACCTCTCTGGGCCTCACTGAGTCATGTGGCCACACTGCCTGCCAGGAAAACCAGGAAACCCAGCAGAGGTGGGCTTCCAAAGATGAGGGGGTACGTTTGTTTCTGGTGAAGAGCCTGCAGGATCTACTGCAGTCTAGGAGTTGCTTTCAGCTCTACCTTCCTGCACTTTTTTAGGAACTCCTGGAAGAAGGTGCTGAAATGATTATCATCTGAGAGTGCAGCTCTTTGTGGAGACCTAGGCATCTCAGGTGTGTTTTTTAAGTTGATTTCAAAGGCCCTAACAAGCTTCTCCAGAGCCCCCTTCTGACTTGTTTGATTTCTGGCTTAGCCTTTGAATATTACTGGAGCTCTGACTCTTACTGGCACCATTTGGGTAACATTATGGTGGCCCGGTTGAGCGTGCTTAGCAACCAGAATAGATTTTTGCCTTGAAGTAGAATTTAACAGGGCTTCCCTTGTAGCTCAGATGGTAAAGAATCTGCCTGCAAGGTGGGAGACATGGATTCGATCCTTGAGTCAGGAAGATCCCCTGGAGAAGGAAATGGCAACCCGTTCCAGTATTCTTGCCTGGAGAATCCCATGGACAGAGGAGCCTGATGGGCTACAGTCCATGGGGTCACAAAGAGTCAGCTATGACTGAGCAACTAACACAGAATTAAACACGTTTTTTCCTTTGGTGGTTGATATTTTTGTATTTTTCAACATAGGGCATGTAAGCCATTGATTATATGGGAATCCTGTATTGTTTTTCATCTTATTTCCTACCATAATTTTTTCCAGACTCAGCTACTAAATGGCTACATGTTCTTGGGTATCTGTTTGAGCCTCTGTAACTTCATTAGTAAAAGTGGGGATACTAATTCTCACCTTAATGGATGGGTGATAATTAAAGAGTGCATTTGTACATGTCTTCTGTATAAACCACTCATTGTAACCCTGTTAAAAGAATTAATTAATATACAACAGCTGGCTTTCCAGACATGTGTGATGGGTAAAAATAGAAAGGAGTATGAGCGTTCATTTAGAAATACAGATCTTCAGAGGTTTAAGAAATCAGTCATATGAAAACTACTTCCCACTGAGAACTCAGTTTAAATGAGTTTAAGTCAGTTTAACTCTTCTTTGGGGCAGTCTTCCCTGACTCCACAAGTTTAGGCTCTACATGTTCTTGGGTATCTGTTTGAGCCTCTGTAACTTCATTAGTAAAAGTGGGGATACTAATTCTCACCTTAATGGATGGGTGATAATTAAAGAGTGCATTTGTACATGTCTTCTGTATAAACCACTCATTGTAACCCTGTTAAAAGAATTAATTAATATACAACAGCTGGCTTTCCAGACATGTGTGATGGGTAAAAATAGAAAGGAGTATGAGCGTTCATTTAGAAATACAGATCTTCAGAGGTTTAAGAAATCAGTCATATGAAAACTGCTTCCCACTGAGAACTCAGTTTAAATGAGTTTAAGTCAGTTTAACTCTTCTTTGGGGCAGCCTTCCCTGACTCCACAAGTTTAGGCTCAATGTTCCTCTGCCCATCCGCCCAGTACATGCCCTCCTGCCGAGCACCTGTCCACTGTATCGTTACTGAGATCTACCTCTCTGAACCTCTCTGACTCTCTCACTACATCATGGTTTCTATTTTCTACTGCATCTGGGTCTAGCTAGGTTGAAACACACAAAATTGCCGTTTTTAGTAAAAAAAAAAAAAAAAAAAAAGATTTGCTGTTATTTAGTCGTTAAGTCGTGCCCAACTCTAAGTGACCCCGTGGACTGTAGCCCACTAGGCTCCTCTGTCCATGGGATTTTCCAGACAAGAATCTGGAGTGGGTTGCCATATCCTTCTCCAAGGGATCTTCCTGACCCAGGGATCGAACCTGCATCTTCTGCACTGACAGGAGAATTCTTTGCCACAGAGCCACCAGGCAAGCCTCCCTCCAAGAAGGTTAGATATTAGCAATTTTGTATGTTTGAAGCCAATACATAGGAGGCATGAGATATTTTGTTGGCTGTTGAGTGATAAATGGGAGCTCCATACTGCCTGGAGTCTAATGCTATATTTAGGCTAATATAGGATATGATTTTTCCAGTAGTCATGTATGGATATGAGAGGTGGACTATAATGAAAGCTGAGCACTGAAGAAATGATGATTTTGAGCTGTGGTGTTGGAGAAGACTCTTGAGAATCTCTTGGACTGCAAGGAGATCCAACCAGGCTATCCTAAAGGAAATCAGTCCTGAATGTTCATTGGAAGGACTGATGCTGAAGCTGAAACTCCAGTGCTTTGGCCACTTGATGTGAAGAACGACTCATTGGAAGAGACCCTGATGCTGGGAAAGATTGAAGGCAGAAGAAGAAGGGGACAACAGAGGATGAGATGGTTGTATGGCATCACCGACTCGATGGACATGAGTTTGAGCAAGCTCTGGGAGTTGGTGATGGACAGGGAAGCCTGGTGTGCTGTAGTCCATGGGTCACAAAGCGTCAGACACGACTGAGTGACTGAACTGAACCGAGGGTATAATCCTTAGTGTGTTTCTTTAGCTATTTCACATACTATAATGACTCAGATTTTCAGGTGAACAGGTTCCTTTCCTTAAGGACAAGCTAACATTTGGTTTGTTGTGTATCACTCACAATGCCAAATAGTTGTGGATGAATGGTTGCCTCTTAATATTTTTAGATTTGTCTTGAAGTTGTGTGATTTAAATTATGGCCTTTATGACTCCTAATTGAGAAATGTTAAGTGATTCAGCCATAATCCTGGAGTCTTTGACAGAATCAGTACTTGCACTCTGTGGCTAGTCTGTTTCCATGATGGCATGGTTGCCTTAGGCTTGTTAAGAATGTCAGGATGATTTGCCAGTGTTTTCTTGCTCTAGGCTTTGTGTGTGTGTGTCATCAGGTTTCATGGGAAGAAACACCAAATTTGGAATCAGACCTGGTTTCAGATCCAGTTATACCATTTATAGACGTGTGACCTTGGCACAGAAGTTTAACTATTTGCTATTTCATTTGCTTCATTTGTAAAATGCCTGTTTCACACCATTGTTGTAAGAATTTAATGAGATCCAATATGCAGATTATTTAGGAGAATTGAGGAGCAAGTAACAGAAATCTCAGCTAAAGTTGGCTTAAAAAATAGGAGCATGTATTCTTTCTCATAATTAGAAGTCAGAAGGTTCCAGGGTAATTAATTCAGTGGCTCAAAAAAAAAAAAAAACATCATCAAGAATTCAGGTTCTTCCTGTCTTTCTACTCTGCCATTCTCAGCTTTGGAAACATCCCTCGTTGGTCCTGGATGACTGCCACAATTTCATGCATTAAGTCCTCAATTTCAGGATTCACTGACAGAGAAAGGGGGTTCATGCTCCATTTTTCTGTCCTTTTTGTAAGAAGAGGAGTTTCCTAGAAGTGCTTCAGATGACATGTGAAGACAGAAGACATCCCTTTAAATCTCTTTAACTGGAATTGCTTCACATGCCTGTGCATAGACAGTCACTGAAAAGAGGAACATGATGGCCACAGAGAGTTTGAATAGTCAAAACTTATACCTGGTAGGTCTGGGGGACCCAGCATGCCGGCAGTTGCCTGACCACCTGACTCCTAAGGTGATTTGGTTATTCAATAAGTAAGGAAAAAGTGAGAGGCAGATGGTTTTCAGAGAGACAGCCAACAGTGTATGCAATACCATGGACCAATGCTTGGCTACCAATAAAATATGACAAGTGCAAGTTTGGGGTTATACTATTTAACTAGCTGGTTCATTACCACCTTGCATGCGTGTGCTATCGTGCCCGACTCCTTGTGACTCCATGGACCGTAGCCTGCCAGACTCCTCTGTCCAAGAAATTTTCCAGGCAAGAATACTGGAATGGATTGCCATTTCCTCCTCCGGGGGACCTCCGGACCCAGAGATTGAACCCATGTCTCCTGCTTTGGCAGGCAGGTTCTTTTGCCATTGCACCACCTGCTGCTGCTGCTGCTAAGTCGCTTCAGTCATGTCCGACTTTGTGCGACCCCATAGACGGCAGCCCATCAGGCTCCCCTTTCCCTTGGATTCTCCAGGCAAGAACACTGGAGTGGGTTGCCATTTCCTTCTCCAATGCAAGAGAGTAAAAAGTCAAAGTGAAGTCGTTACTGGAATGGATTGCCATTTCCTCCTCCGGGGGACCTCCGGACCCAGAGATTGAACCCATGTCTCCTGCTTTGGCAGGCAGGTTCTTTTGCCATTGCACCACCTGCTGCTGCTGCTGCTAAGTCGCTTCAGTCATGTCCGACTCTGTGCGACCCCATAGACGGCAGCCCATCAGGCTCCCCTTTCCCTTGGATTCTCCAGGCAAGAACACTGGAGTGGGTTGCCATTTCCTTCTCCAATGCAAGAGAGTGAAAAGTCAAAGTGAAGTCGCTCAGTCGTGTTCGACTCTTGGCGACCCCATGGACTGCAGCCCACCAGGCTCCTCTGTCCATGGGATCCTCCAGGCAGGAGTGCTAGAGTGGGGTGCCACTGCCTTCTCCTTGCACCTCCTGGGAAGCCCCCAACTGGGTGTGTGTTTAAAACTCCAGATGTGTTCTTTTCCTGTGGCTTTCATTTCATACACACATAAATCAAAGTCCTTGTTCCTTAATCCCATTTCATTTGAAGGTCTATGTCTAAAAATAATCTCTATAAAAATAGAACTTTAAGAATGCAGCAGGATTTTAATACTTAGGGACATCCATTTGGATAAAGCATGTGCTCTCTGGGGCTTTGCAATAAAAATAAACAAGTGGCTATAAAGATGTTTAGACATTCCATTCAATTGCCTTACAAAAGTGAGCATAAAATAGAAACAAGATAAAACCTTTGTCATCCTAAAGGCTGAACTCTTAAGAGAAAGTATTGCTGTAAGATGATCAGATTTCTCTTACTCATTATTGTGAACTTGATATAAGATATGATTGGCTAATAGGGGAATAGATTTTAGAAAAATGTTTCTAAGTTTTTCTATGCATATTTTTGCTTTCTGAAGGAAGAAAAAGCCATTTAAAAAGTCATGACTTTGTTTTACTGTAAAAAGAGAAAATCCGTAAAGCCACACCTGTAAATCAAACCATTAACTCATACATGTTAGCCCTTTTTGTCAGTCTTTCCCGTCACCAAAGAATAAATTACATGCATTGTTAAAACACACGCATGTTATACAAAAATTCTTTCAGCACTTGTTGAGTGCCTTTCTATGGTACTTGTCAGTGTGGGTGCTGTGAATGGTACAGAGGTCCTTAGAACATGAGTGAAAATGAAAGTCGCTTAGTCGTGTCCAACTTTTTGCGACCCCCATGGAATGCTATACAGTCCATGGAATTCTCCAGGCCAGAATACTGGAGTGAGTAGCCTTTCCCTCTCCAGGGGATCTTCCCAACTCAGGGATCAAACCCAGGTCTCCTGCCTTAGAGGCAGATTCTTTACCAGCTGAGCCATAAGGGAAGCCCAAGAATACTGGACTGGGTAGCCTATCCCTTCTCCAGTGGATCTTCCCGACCCAGGAATCAAACTGGGGTCTCCTGCACTGCAGACAGATTCTTTATCAGCTGAGCCACCAGGGAAACCTTAGGACATAACTATATTGTAATCCAAGAAGCTTGTCATCCAGTTGGAGAAGGGAATGGCAACCCACTCAAGTATTCTTGCCTGGAGAATCCCAGGGACAGAGGAGCCTGGTGGGCTACGGTCCATAGGCTTGCAAGGAGTCGGATACATCTGAATGACTGTCACTCATCATCCCATAGAGCAGAGAAGATAATTCTAATCCAAGGTGGTAAGTGCTCAGGGCCCCAGCGCTGATCCAGGTAGCGAGCTCTGAGAACTCAGAGGAGCAAGAGAGGATTTTTGGCTGGGACTCAGAATGGTGTCCGGAGAAGGCAATGGCACCCCACTCCAGTACTCTTGCCTGGAGAATCCCTTGGACAGAGGAGCCTGGTGGGCTGCAGTCAATGGGGTTGCAAAGAATCGGACACGACTGAGCAACTTCCCTTTCACTTTTCACTTTCATGCATTGGAGAAGGAAGTGGCAACCCACTCCAGTGTTCTTGCNCTCCATCATGGGACAAAAGTGTGTACTGTCCCAAATTGGACCCTGCACTAAGGAGCAGCCTGGGATTTTTCACAGAGTATCTCTCCTATGAGAACCACGTGGAGGGGCCAAGGGACTCCCACAGAGAAAATCTATGGGGAGGATTGCTGGAAGCCTAAGGGTTGGGGAGCAGGGAGGGCAGTTAGTTGTAAGTAACCAGCTGGAGCAGATGGGGAGAGGCTCTCCCCACCTCCAGAGAACAGTGGCCAGAGGTTCTCAAAGGGAGGGTCTCCCAGAAACTCACAAAATTACCCAGTGAGGTTTAATTACCCACTTACCACATACAGAGGTAACTCTCAGCAGATACATTAATTTTCTAGGGCCACCATAATAAAATCCATTAACTGGGTGGCATAAACAACAAAAGGCTATCATGTTTAACTTCCTAGCAGAGACCCTCTAAGACTCATTGAACAACCTTTGGGTTTTATTATTTACAAGGCTTCTGAAGAGTAGCTTTTAACAGAATAAGGAGAAAGAGGTTTGAATCATGGCCTCTGTAATGAAAATGATTATTTTCAGTTCTAGATTGACACAGTATAACTTAAAAAAAAATGTAGTAGACTGGTGATTAACTTGTATATGTGTATGTATAATTAAATGCCTAGGAGAGGTGCTCGGAATAACTTGGTCTTAAATGAAAAATAAAAGTTAGTATCCATAGTCTCTTTTAATAAAACCAGGTATAAGGCTGATGTTCTAGAGACATTATAAGTGTCCTTTTTTAAAAAGAATTAAATATATGACCCATGAAAGGGATTATATAAAATAAATTTAAGTTACAAAACCTAAGAATAAAAGGAACCCACCACTCAGCTTAAGAACCAGAGCTTTACCAATGACGTGGATGCCCTCGGCATGCTTCCCCTCTCCCCCAGTGCATTCCTAGGGCTTCTTTTCAGCATCGCCTACTGTGTGAATAAAAATAAAAGTTAGTATCCATAGTCTCTTTTAATAAAACCAGGTATAAGGCTGATGTTCTAGAGACATTATAAGTGTCCTTTTTTAAAAAGAATTAAATATATGACCCATGAAAGGGATTATATAAAATAAATTTAAGTTACAAAACCTAAGAATAAAAGGAACCCACCACTCAGCTTAAGAACCAGAGCTTTACCAATGACGTGGATGCCCTCGGCATGCTTCCCCTCTCCCCCAGTGCATTCCTAGGGCTTCTTTTCAGCATCGCCTACTGTGTGAACAATGGCGTTGATTATTCTTTTGGTTTTTTTTGGGGGGGTAGTTTTGCCACCTGCTTGTGTGTCCTGAAGCAATATGTTATTTAGTTTTTGCCTGTTTAGACCATTTTATGAGTGGTATCATACTGTATGGATTCTTGCAGGAATTATTTTTCTCAGTCAGCAGTGTGTTCCTGAGATTCATCTACATTGAGCCACACAGCTGTAGGTTAGCGCTGCCTTTCTGCCAATGGTATGGCATTGCATGGCCGTGTATTTTTTCATTTTCCTATAGCTGGGCAGTGGGTTGTTGACATTATTTTCCTGTTGTAAACAGTGCTGCTTGGTACACGCTTGCATGTCTCTGGATACCTGTGTGTAAGAGCCTCTCTAGGCGCCTTCTGGAATTTTGAAGAGATCTGTAGTTTTTTATTTCAAAGCAAGATGGGCCTGTTTCAAGGTATACATTTTTTGCCAATTCTGTAAGTATGAAATGGCATCTTGTGATTTTAATTTGCATTTCTTGATTACTAATGTGATAGGAGTAATTTTCATATGTTTGTTGACTGTTAGTATTTCTCTTCTGTGAAATGCCTATGTAGATCTTTTGCTAATTATCCTATTGGGACTTTTGTTTTTTTCCTTCCTGATTTTAAGGAATTCTTGATATATTTTGGATGCTAATCCTTTGACAGTTATATGTATAACAAATGTTTTTCTTGCCTTTGATGGCTTTTTAAAAATTCTTTATTGTTTCTTTTGGTGAGAAGTTTTAAATTTTAATGTGGTTGAATTTATTAAACTTTTTCTTTATGGTTTGTTCATTTTGTATCTTACGTAGATTAATCCAGGATCACTAATTATCTTTCTCTCTGTTGGCAATAAAAACAATAAAGGAGTTTTGCCTTTTATGTTAAAAGCTTTAATGTAAATAGAATTGCTTTTTGTTTGTTACATAAGGATCTGACTTTATCTTTGTTTTTATGAATAATCCAGTGTTCCAGGGATCTAGTGATATAATGTAACCTCTGTCATATAGTAAGTTTTCATACTTGCGTAGGTCTCTTTCTAGGCTCATTGCTTCATTCCTTACCTGTATTTATCTAACACTGTACCAATGAACTATCTTAATTATTAACTACAAAATTGATAAGACAAATCTTTTAAGCTAGATTTTGAGTAGAGTCTTTGCTATTCTTAGCCCTTTGCTGAATTTTCATGAAAAATTCCTGGTCATGTTTTTGATTACATTTTGTGATAAACCCGAGTTAGCCATGAAGTTTTAGTTTTTAAACATATTGCTACGTTCACCTTGGTGTTAATTTTGGTTTGGAGTTTGTATCTTGATTCATGAATGAGATTAACCTATAATTTTCTGTCTAATTTTAGCATCAAGTTATACCAGCCTCACAGAATGTGTTGGGAAGTGTTCACCTTTTTTCTATTAAGAATTTGTAAAAGATTTGGATAATCTGTTCCTTGACTGTTCTATAGCATTTGCCTTTAAAGCCCTTTCAGGCCTCATGTTTCCCTTTTGGTAAGATTTTTTTAAAACTAACAATCCCGTTTTTAAACCATTACAGAAGAGAATTCAGTCTTTCTCTTTCTTTGTGGGTCAGTTTTGGAAAGTTACATTTTCTAAGAAATTTATAAATATGAGGTTATTACAACGTTTTTCTCATCTTTTAAGTGTTTGCTTCATCAGTAGATAGGGTCTCATTTTACTTGTAATAGAATTTATATGTGCTTTCTTTTTTTTTTCCATGTTTTGTTAGCTTATGCTTCTCTCTTTTACCTCCTTTCTTCAAATATCTGTGTTATTCTGTAGTTCTCTTTCTGACTCATTGCTTTGTTCATTGATAGTTTCACCTTTTGCTCCTTCCTCAGAATCCCAGAGACGGTGGAGCCTAGTGGGCTGCCGTCTATGGGGTTGCACAGAATCAGACATGACTGAAGCGACTTAGCAGCAGCAGCAGCATAATATAACTGAGTTAAAGTTATAAATATCCATAAAAGAACCACTTTTGATGCCTCCTAACAGTACTGATAGTAGTATTTTCTTTGTACTTTGGTTTTAAGTATTTAAAAATTTTAATTGTGATGTCTTCTTTTGGAATTATGTATTTTTAAAATTACTTTTTGATACTGATGTCTATTAGTCTTAAGTCAGGAAAGCCTTTGTAACCCTTATACGTTGCTGGAGGGAAGGTACAGTCCCTTTTGAATACAGTCTGGCAGTTTCTCAAAAGATGAAACATAGAGTTACTCCATAATCCAGCAGTCTTGCCCCTAGATCGATACTCAAGAGAAATGCCAATGTATGTTCCCACAAAAGTTTATGCATGCATGCTCATGGCAGCAATATTTGGCTATTTATAGTAGCAGAAAGCTGGAAACAGCTCAAATGCCCATCAGTCAGTGAGTGCATACATAAAATGTGATACATACATATAATGAAATATTATTTGGCAATAAGAAAGAATGCAATACTATACATTTAACAACATGACTGACTTTGGAAACATTATTCCAAGTGAAAGAAGCTAGTCTCAGAAGAACACATAGGTACGGCTCCATGTATTTGAAATGTCCAGAATATAGAAATCTAGAGAGACAGAAATAGACAGATCATTGATTGCCTAGGACTGGAGGGGATGGAGGTTTGGGAGGATAAGAGTTAGAAGATGTGGAGTTTCTGTTTGAAGTCGAAGATGCTTTCAAATTGATTGTGGTGATGGACACCCAACTCTATGAACTTACTAAAACACATTGAACTGTACACTTTACCTGGCTGAATTGTGTAGTATGTGGATTTTCATCTCAATAAAACTACTACCAAAGAAAATATCATTTTCTACTGAAATCACTGATAAATTATAATAGTCCTAAAGGGCTTCCCTTGTGGCTCAGCTGGTGAAGAATCCCCCTGCAATGTGGGAGACCTGGGTCCAATCCCTGGGTTGGGAAGATCCCCTGGAGAAGGGAAAGGCTACCCACTCCAGTATTCTGGCCTGGAGAATTTCATGAACTGTATAGTCCATGGGCTCACAAAGAGTCGGAATGCCTGAGCGACTTCCACTTTTCACTTAGTTTACGTTTGTATATGTCAGTTCTCTTTCTCTCTCCGCTCCCTCCCTCTCTCCCCCTTCTTCTTCCTCCTCTTCCTCTCTCTCATTGGAAATGTTGACTTATTTATCAAAAAGGATCAACTTAATGAAAACTAATGGGGAACACTGATATGAACACAATTTTCCAGTGTACACCCCTATAGATAATCGTATACTGAGAGACAGAGATGGTGCCACCTTGAGAATCTGATGGTACTGACCACTTAGCACAAAGGGCGTAGACTGTATGATTCTGAGTAAGCAGAATCTTAAAACAATACAAGCCCAGGGACCGTAGGAGCAAGTAGGCTGTATGTAACACACCTTAGAAAAATGCCACAGATGAGAAATGGTCCTTAAGAGATGACGTCTGGCCTGTGCCACAGGGGAGAATGGTATCAGATCTCTGCAATGATGGACTGCATGGAGTGGCTCCTTTGGGGAGGATTTCACTTTATTCTCTGTTCCAGAAACCCTGACCCACCCTGGCTGTGAAGTAGGAACTTGCTTTGTAAAGGGGCACTGATCAAGAAGGTGACCATTGTCGAGCTGGGAGCCAAACATCTGAAGCTTATAGCCGAGCACAATGGCCGAGGCTTCTTATCCACGTTTCTAATTATATTCTTTCCTGCTTTTAGATAAAGGGACAAAGAAATCTGGGGCTGACTTTTCAGGGTTTTCAGGCTGCTCTGAAGTGTTCCTTTTTAAAGTAGAGGGATGTAGTTTTGTTTAACAGCAGCGCTGTGAACGGGGTGTGTCCTCCAAGACTGTCCTCTTGTGTACAATAGCACGTCGATGTCAGAGACGCATTAGGGGATGAAGTAATTCATTTGTTCTTTCTAATGAATAGTCATAACTTATAATTGGTACTAATCAAAAACCTTTCATCCACAAAAAACCAACAAGCTTTGCAAACATTATCCTCTCACCAACCTCTGAAGTAAGTGTCTTGCAAGTACAATTATCCCTAATTTGCGGAAGGGCCAGGATAGAGAACATAGTGCAGAAATAGTTATTGGTGTATCTTTCAGCTCGAAATTTATATTTTGAAAGTCTCTTTGAACTTATTTTCATTAGTTATTTCAGTGCTCAGGGAATATAATTTATCCTGAGCTACATAATGGGTATTTGTCAAGCTGGAAACTTATAATGTATCCAGGTGTTTTTGATATTAACAAACTTAGAGGCGCTCCTACTTTGCAGCCACTTGGGAGACAGGTGTCCACTCACTGCCCCACTGGCACCCAGCTCCATCGTCTCTGGAGCCCAGGTGTGTCTTCACGCCGTGAGGCAGTCGTGGTGGCGTCACCTGATGCAAAGCCTTCTAGTCCGTTCTCTGACCACTGAGTGATGGGGAAGGCAGATGAGAGTAAGCCCAGAAGAGTCCTTTTAATCACTGTCTCTGCCTCCAGACTGTATAACCACCAACCGGAACACGCCACACAGGGCTGTAATCTTAAAATAACACAGTCTTAGCAACTCGCTTTGTCTTGTCACAAAATTGTACTCATGGTCCTTGAATTCAGACTTCTCCCTTAAAAAATAGACAAAAACACCTTGCTGCCATCTCTCTCACCTCCTATCATTTGTCGAGGAGAAGACTTCGATATAATTTGATTAACGTCCCACCCCACCTGACCCCCCCCTCGCAAAATTGAGGTCAGAGCTGACCCTTGGAAAACACATAGAACTCGTGTGCTGCCGTTCTTAGTCCCAGGAGTTTCCTTAAAGCTAGCCCAGAGGACTTCCTTGAAAGCTCAGTCAGTTTAAATGGCAGATGCAGACAGCTGGGGTGTATGTTTGTTCACGTTATGTACTGCACAAACGCTTATGCTCGCATGCACGCACGCACACTCTGCTTTCTCTTTGCTCGGTAAAGGCTTCTTACGGGAGTTTCTGTTCCAATCATGCACCGTGTGAGGTGCAGCCAGGCGTTCTCTGAGGGCCCAGGGACACACAGGGCATCTTAGATTCTGTCATATAAAGACGCACACCAGCCTCTGCTGCCTTGAGAGCCCCGCGCCGCGTTTGTCAGGATTTCTAGGATCCTGCGTGCTTGGACTGCTGACCCCGCCCCTTCATGTGGGTTACCAGAGTGGGCGGACAGCATGTTTCCCAGGTTGCAATAGGACCCCAGGTTCCAGTTAGAATTAATACAGTAGAAGTGTCTCATCCACTGCTTTTCTTGGATGATGATTAGTTATTTAGGAAAATTGGTTAAAGAGAGGGTGGATCACTTTTTTTTTTTCTCAAAAAGGTTTACAGAAACCTTAAATTTTTTCGTAGCTAAATGTATCCTGTGCCAGCCTTTAGATTTGGGGCCCCTGTCTTCCTGTCAGTAGTGGGTCCTCTCCCAGAACTGCCTGCTTGTCTCCTTTTGCTAGGACAGTGGGGGTGGGGAAGAGTGCACACGAGTCTGGGGCTAGACTCTTTACTCTGTATTGTGACTCTGCCCATTACTGGTGTTGTGTGTGATCTTGGTTGTGCCCTTTAAGTGCTCCATGCCTCATTGTCCTCATCTTTAAATGGGTATATTAACAGTACCTCTTTTATGGGCTTGCAGGAGGGTTAGATAAGTTAATGTACGTGAACTGTGCCTCATACCGAGTAAGCTCTAAGTGTCCACCATTATTATTATTATTAGTGATTTCTAATGTTGCCTTCTTTCAAATCAGATGAGAACTTAAGGAGAAGTGGGAGCCATCTGAGTACAGCACTTACCTGGATTTTAATGCTTTCCTCCTCAGTCTTCTTTTTCTTTTTCTCTTTAATTGCGGTAAAATATAGGTAAAAGTTACCGACTGAGCCATTTTTAAGGCAAGGAAGCTGCGACTCTGAGAAGTTAGGTGATTCAGTCCTATCAGACAGTCTGACTGCACTGTCAGTGCCGTTGGCTCGGCGTCTCAGCGCCTCACTGCTGAAACCGTTTTTTTTTTCCTTGAGGCCTGTTTCTGGGCTCCTGAGTTAATTATTGGCTGTCACCAAAGACCTGCTAATCAAGACTAAAAGATTCCCAGCATCAATCAGACTCCAGCTGAATCTGAATGTATAGGTAGCCATTGGCAGCCGTCATGTCGGGGTTACCATTAGCCCCGTGTTTATGGGAGAGAGCCTGAGGTCATGGAGCCTGGACTCAAGCCTGCTATGCTCTGCCACCTGCGGAGTGACCTTAATTCAGCACATAATTGGACCTCACAGAGTCTCAGTTTTCTCACTTGTAAAATGGACGGAATGAAACATGGAGTGACTGTGAAGACTTCCTAGTGTTTCATGATCTGTAAAACTATTGCCATCGTCTCCCACACTTCCTGAGGAACCATTCACCGGAAAGTATAAAAGTCCAGGGCAGAGTTTGGGTTAATGTGGAACAAGCTCCCTCAAGTCCCCAGCTGGGACTCTGGTGTTAGTTACTGTAGGAATCCCTGTGGGACATGCACCCTTTTAATGTGATGTGCTTGGTATTAGTGTACAAGATTCATAACTTTTTTTCCCCAAGGCCTTGTTTCCCATAATGGGTTAAAATAACGTAAGGCAAAGGTAGTCTAGTAAATGTTCCCCGTGTTTGTTTTTTATCACCAGGATGTCTGACACGTGAAGTTGCCAAGAATGAGAGAGGCCTCAAGGTCCCGGGAGGCTGTGTTAGAGCTTAGTGTTGAGTACTGGCGTCTTCCCTGAGTCTTCGAGGCTGGCTTTGGTGCTCCTCCCATGTGCTCCTGAGCGCAGCCCGATCCTAGCAGTAGTTGCCTCATCCTGTACACTCCATTTACATGTTCCTCTGCCCTCCTGGACTATGTACGCCTCTAGGCCAGGAACCGTGTTATTCATTGTTGTTTTAGCTGCACCCCAAAGAGTGCCCAGAGCCCATGCTAACTTCTCCATAAATACTTGTTGAATGAATTCCATCTCTGGTGGTCCTATTTCAAACCTCATCCAGAAGTGGAAATGAGGCTATTGGTGGGGATGTAAATCGTGCAGCTACTATGAAAAACAGTATGTAGTTTCCTCAAAAAATTAAAGGTAGCCCTACCGTATGGTTAAGCAATTCCACTCCTGGCTGTTTATCTGAAGAAAATGAAAATACGAGTTCAGAAAGAAACATGCACCCTCATATTTGCTGCAGCATTATTTTCAGTAGGAACAACCTAAGTGTCCACTGATGGATGAATGGATAAAGAAAATGTGATATAATATACAGTAGAATATTATTCTGTTATTAAAAAGAATAAGGTCTTGCTATTTGCAACACTTCTACCTTGGATAGACCTTGAGGGCATTATGCTAAGTGAAATAAGTCAGAAAGACAAATGCCATATGATTGCACTTATATGTGGAATCTTAAAGCCACCAAAAAACCAAAATAAGCTCATAGATATAGAGAATAGAATGGTAGTGGCCGCCTGAGGTGGGGGTAGGGTGTGAGGGAAGTGAGTGAAGACAAGAAAAAAAAAAAACAACCTGGTGGCTCAGTGGTTAAGAGTCTGCCTGCAGTGCAGGAGACGTGGGTTCGATCCCTAGGGCAGGAAGATCCTCTGGAGTAGAAAAGAACAGCACACTTCAGTATTCTGGCCGGAAAATCCCATGGACGGAGGAGCCTGGCGGGCTACAGTTCATGAGGTTGCAAAGAGTCAGACACAACTTAGCAACTAAACAACAACAACATTTCTGAAACCAATTCTAGTGACCAATGATGATACTTTCTAATAGTGATACCAAATGAAGAGAGACATGAGACAACATTTAAAGCAATTGAAGGGAAAATTGTTGAATATGATTGACAGTTTATTGAAAGTATTTTTGTGTTTGTTCGTTCTTAAAGAGAACGTTACATTCTTAAGGAGAACGTTTTTTGGTGAAAAAAAAGCAGGAGAGCGAGTGCTGAGGGAAAGCAGTACTTTCAGGCAGGTTTCAATATAATCAGTTTCAATATAAGTATCAAAGTGTATGTCTCATGCACTTCTCTCTGAGGAAAAAAAGCAACTATAATGTGGTTTGTATGCAAAATGAATAGGCAGTTATTATCTTTGGATGATTTAAAGTACCTCTTCTGGAAATTCTGCATATATGGTGGGAGCTAGCAATGTTGAGCTTCAAATAGGGGTGCCTTTTCTCATCCATGTTATTATGAGTGAGAGCAGTTTTAGAATATGAAAAAATACCTGACTTGATTTTAATGACCCCTTCTGTTGTCATGATTTCAGGGGTTCTCTAGCTGTCTTTTCACTCTGATTTAAATCTGCCCTAGGCAGTTTATCCAGAGAAGCCTATCTTTTCTTGGAAAGCAGTCCATATTGTTCTGTTTGTATTAACTCAGATCCTGAATGTTTGAAAGCTTCCGGCTTTGCTTAGTGAAGTTCTGTTTTGACACATCTCATTCTTAGTAGTGCTACCCAATGTGAGTTTGTGTGCCTGACACATTCAATTCAGTTCAGTTCAGTCGCTCAGTCGTGTCTGACTCTTTGTGACCCCATGAATCGCAGCACGCCAGGCCTCCCTGTCCATCACCAACTCCCAGAGTTTACCCAAACTCATGTCCATTGAGTAAGTGATGCCATCTAGCCATCTCATCCTGTCGTCCCCTCCTCCTGCCCCCATCCCTCCCAGCATCAGAGTCTTTTCCAGTGAGTCAATGTGCCTGACACATAGTAAGGCCAAAAAACTGAAACATCAATGTTTGGAGCAGAGAAAGATTTATTGCAGAGCCATGCAAGGAGAATGGGTAGCTCATGCCTCCCAAACCTTGAACTCCCCAAAGGGTTTCAGCAATGCATTTTTAGAGGCAAGGTGGTGGGAGACATGACAAGTTGTTTCAAACAAACTTCTTGGTGCTAGAATCCTTTTTCTTGCAGCTGACCATATAGGTCAGGCTGCGACGTTCCTGCAAACGTCCAAGAAGACATTATCTGCAACGTTTTGTCTCTATATGCACAGAAACGTGTTACACCTTTAAAACGTGTTACACCTTTAAAACGTGTTACACCTTTAAAGGTCAGAGCCTTGAGAATGGGCTGTATATTTCAGGCTATAGGCAACAATCTTAGCTTGCAACAAAAACAATAGAATACGAAGATTAAAATGGAAGAAACAGAGCTAATATGGTGTCACATTTGTTATTCCCTATTACCATAGTATATGGATATGGAAAGACTAGTAATGATACCATAGATTTGATTACTACAGTCAGGTCCCAGAGTGCTTCCCCCTTTTATGTCTGTTATTTAGTGCTTTCAGCCACACTCCCAGATTGATGGGACAGGTGTAATTTCCCCCATTTTACGGTGAGGAACTTGTGACTAGAAGAGATTAACCAGCTTCTCTGGCAGGCGATGCCTTCAAATTAGGTCTTCTGATTTCAGAGTCAGTGCCCAGTTCACTACTCTGCAACATGCTAAACCTTAAGCCTTCTCAACAGTCATTGTGGCGGAATGAGTAGACCCCAAAAGGCACAGCCTGGACCTGTGAGTAGAGGGAGGTAGGTCTGACTCAGTAACGACAGGCTATTCCAACAATGGCATGGATTACGTTGTGGAATTGCATATACCCTATCACTTGAAACGGTCATTTGGATGTTTCAATGGGGTAAAACACAATATTGCATTAGGCTAGGCGACCTTTGTGTACCTTACAATTCTGAGACTTTGTTAAAATCACCTGATTTCCTCTCCCTTGTTGTAGCCACATATATCAAATGCCCAATTTCATGGTTCCCTTCCCCAGCTTTCCATCAAAAGTACCTGTCAGGCTATGTGAGGGTACATACATATGCCCAGGCCTGACCCAAGACCTCCTGTATCAGAATTCCAGCATGGGTGAAATGTGGAGTGTGGGGTGTGAGAGTATTTTTCCAAAAATTCTATGTGATTCTAAGGTATAGGGTTGTGAACCACTCTTCTGAGTAGCCCACTAATAACAACATACAAGCAGGCCTCACTTTGGACTTTTGGGTGGAATTTGGCAGCTTCAAGGAATCATAGTTTCTCAGCATGCAATACCATTTTTAGTATTAGTCAAGCCATTGAATAGCACTGTGTTTTCTCTTGGATGCAAAGATACTGTGATCTCCACTTGGCAGGTTAGCTTTGCTGACATCTCATATTGCCTACCTGTCTCCGGGGTGGGTGGGAGTTGGTGCCAGTCTAAGAAATAGACATTGATCAACTCGATCACATAAGCCCTTCCATAAGCTTCCTGTTCTGGAACAAAAAAAAACAAACAGTTCAAAAGGGTGAAGGCCAGCCTCTACAATCAGCAAAAGTGTTTGTCGCTCAGTTGTGCTTGACTGTTTGTGATCCCAAGGACTGTAGCCCGCCAGGATCCTCTGTCCATGGAATTCTCCAGGCAAGAATCCTGGAATGGGTAGTCATTCCCTTCTCCAGGAGCTCTTCTCAATCCAGGGATCGAACCGTGGTCTCCTGCATTGCAAGCAGATTCTTTACCGCCTGAGCCACCAGAGAAGCTCCTATGATCAGCAGGTTGGATATGGAAACTAGTGAGCCGCTCACTCCTAGACTCATTACCTCCTGGTTAGCTTTGTAGCATTAAGAAACCTCAGGTAGCATGAAAAACTAATGGTTATAGCTTATTGTCTTCCTGAGGAATTTTCCTGATAAAGTACTCAACCGTGTTTATAGCATTGCCTGAGAGAATGATCTCTGAAGGATTACACACCTCCCACCATGTCTCCCCATGGTGGGCCAGGAAAAAATTACAATTGCTCTAACGGTATTTTTTTTTCCTACTTTTCAATCAATAGGATGCTTTTTAAAGCTTACATTTCTCTCTGGACACTTTAAGTGACTGATGAGACAAAAGGAAAAAAAAAGCCAAGATAAAATGACAGTGGAGACACTCCTCAAGTCCTGTAATGAACTCCACAGGGCATCCAATTTTGATGTATTAGGGATTTTTTTATATAATGAGTACATTGTTGGAAATCACATTTTGTATCTGCAGGAGCTAGAGATGAAACTGAGCTGACATCTTACCTCTTTTGTAGTTAATTAGCAAGAGGAAAGTAGTGGTTTGAATCTTGTGTGGTAAAGGGAGGTATTAGTCATCCACTGCTCCCCTTTCCCCTTCAACCACCTGGATCTTTTTCTGTGCTCTTTGATTTGGTTTGACGGTTTGGATTGGTCTTGTAGGCTGGGAAAGATGAGGGGAATTGAAGAACCGTTATTATTTAATGAAAAAATAACTGTAGCTCACTTCTCCCCTCCATCTTGCCTGTAGGATAAATAAAACAGGTCGGGTCTTTTTCCTCCAAATAGCAGTTCTTTACCTGGACTCAGACAATAAGCAGTACCGGTACTGCAAGAGTCTTTAGCTGTCACTGAGTTAACATTTGCCACCATTAAATCCCTAGCACTTGGTACAGTACTGGAACTTAGTTAGTATTCAGGAAATATTTATTAATTAATGAGTAAACGAAACACTGTGTTGCCCCAAACAGCAAGGTATTCACTTGCATTCATGGTATCTGATCACTTTCTCCAGGTCCTGTTGTGTTGTTCAGCCACTAAGTCTTGTCCGACTCTTTGCAGCCCCAAGGACTGCAGCACGCCAGGCTCCCCTGCCCTTCACCATTTCCCAGAGCTTGCTCAAACTCATCCTACCTACTATGCTTTCTCCTGGGCATCATGCCTCTTCTCAGGGTCTCATATCAGGGAGGGCTTTGTGGAGGAAGCAGCCCCTAAGAGGACCTTGAGAATAGGAGAGGACTTGGATTGCAGATAACTGGAGGGAGGGCACTGTGGGCTTCATGTGAGGGCAGCAGGATCTGGGGGTGGAGGTGGGGTGTGGAGTGCCTGGGTCAGGAAAACAGCATGCGGAAATGAAGTGAGCATACCCCCAGCGATGGAGAAGGAGACCTGTGACCAGGTGGGGCTCGGGAGGGCAGAGGACAGCTGTGGGGGAGGCAGCAGGGAGGGGGTGCCTTGTGCCCTGGCCACATTCTGGTCAGTGGCCTGGAGGCAAGCCCAGTGCTAACTGTGTGACCCGCCAACCTGCAGGCACATGGCTCTGGCCAGAGAGCAGGGCCTCCCACGCTCCCAGCCCAGGTCCAGGGGGCTTCTGCTCACCTCAGTTCAGGCAGCTCCGTGCTGCCTCCTGCCTGCACCAACTGTGATGGACAGAGGTTCTTAGAGGAAGGAAATTGTCACAGCCATAGCACGGCTGTGTCGTGTTGTTCAGTTGCTAAGTCGTGTCTGACTCTTTGCAGCCCCGTGGACTGTAGCACACCAGGCTTCCCTGTTCTTTATCTTCTCCCAAAGTTTGCTCACACCCATGTCCATTGAGTTGGTGATGCCATCCAACCATCTCATCCTCTGTCTTCCCCTTGTCCTCCTACCTTCAATCTTTCCCAGCATCAGTTCTTTTCCAATGAGTCGGCTCTTTGTATCAAGTGGCCAAAGTATTGGAGCTTCAGCATCAGTCCTTCTGATGAATATTGAGGGTTGATTTCCTTTAGGATTGACTGGTTTGATCTCTGTGCTGTGCAAGAGACTCTCAAGAGTCTTCTCCGGTGCCACAGTTGGCAGTATGGTAGGACACAGCTCCTCCAGGAAGACGAGATTGCAGCCTCAGCTTATGCTCCTAGAGCCCTGCTTCGAGAGGTTTCTTTTTACCAAAATTGACCACTCTTTCACTATCATTGTATTCCTGATTCTAAAGTGGGGAATCACATTGAAAGTCACAGTCTTCCTCCACCACCCTACACACGATCAAAAGAGTGAGCACCTGGGTTCTCCATAGTGTAGAAAAACGCAGGACCTCCGTCCCCATCAGGGCGAGAATGTGCCAGCTGGGACTACGTCTCAATACCTGGGTCAGTGGTTGTAGACACTTGACCAATGTTTCTGTTAGTTGAATGGATAAATAAAATCAGAATTATCCACCTGCAGAGATACATGTTTCTTCTGCAGTTTAATCCTTATGAAACTCAGAAAGGTAGCGACACTAGAAGCCTCCTGTCTATGCATAGAGAGCTGGCCTCTTCCCCAGAACTTCCCCATGTGTGACCTCGTTCAGTCTGTATGACTCTCCTGTCACAGAGATTATACTTATTCTCATCTAAAAGGAGATCCATCCAGTCCATTCTGAAGGAGATCAGCCCTGGGATTTCTTTGGAAGGAATGATGCTAAAGCTGAAACTCCAGTACTTTGGCCACCTCATGCGAAGAGTTGACTCATTGGAAAAGACTCTGATGCTGGGAGGGGTTGGGGGCAGGAGGAGAAGGGGACGACCGAAGATGAGATGGCTGAATGGCATCACTGACTTGATGGGCATGAGTCTGGGTGAACTCCAGGAGTTGGTGATGGACAGGGAGGCCTGGAGTGCTGCGATTCATGGGGTCGCAAAGAGTCAGACACGACTGAGCGACTGAGCTGAACTGTACTGAAAATACTAAGAGACCCAGGATCACAGTCCAGAGAGTGTTGAACTGCTTGTGAAAACTGTGGTTTAAGTTATTGCTTGTGGCTTTGATTTTCATTCTAAGAGTTCAGCTTCTAATAAGACATAGAGACTTAGACTCCCGTGTGCCAGGTGCTATTCTGACTCCTCACTTTGCAGATGAGAAACTGAGGCAGTGAGTGGTGAAGTAGATAAAAGGCCTTCGATAGTAGGTGTGGTGGGGAGCTGAGATTTGAGCCCCCTCTCTCCTCCCTCCCGGGGCACACAGTGGCCAGGTAGCAGTGTGCCTGTCCCAGAGCACGACGCTGCCCGCTTGCTGCCACCCCCTGCCTCCTCTGCGCCCCACCAGCCACCCGCCTCTTTTCCGGTCTCGTCTGCTGGGGAGGCCACCTCTCTGCTTTCTCTTCTCCTCACCAACCTCCAGTAGTGACAGTTCATGGGCAGACCTGGAAGAGTTGAAGATAGTGTTTTCCCTATGGGATGGAAAGCAGTCGCAGAAGACTTTCAGAACTGGCTGATTTATCTTGGGGTTCTCTTTAAACATATCTGGTTCTGTGCATGACTTGGCTTCCACAAAGCTCTGGCTGACTCCAGGTGTGGGGTTTTTCTGCTCCTGGAGCACCCCTGTGTGTGTCTTCTGCGAAGGGATAACTGTCCACAGTCTACCCCCTTGGTGTTCTTTCACCTCCCTTTGACATCACAAGGTAAAGCAACAAGGGGACATGCTCAGAAAAGACTTTTGTCCTTTGCATTTTTCCTCTCAAGGTGTTTTGAACGACGACATTAAAGCGCCTGTAATACTACTGTGAATTGTTAACAAGCACATTTGCACATCACGTCTGTCATGCTATTTACACGACGCTATGTGAAGAAATGACTCAAAGTATTTTAAAGATATAGCCTTTCATCTTTGGAAGCACCAGAAACTATTTGCAGATTGGGCTTGGGAATCAAATTAGCCTAGCACATCGGTGAGTTCTTAGAGGCATGGGCATTTCCGTAAGTGGTTGCTGGCCCCCTTAATCCTTTTGATCATTTGCACTGTGTATTTTTATACAGGCTCTTGTACTTTGGAGAAATAAAATAAAGAAACTTAAAGGTGAGTTTGACAAGGGCTTCTCCACACTGTTTGTCAATGCAGATAGATCCTGAATTTTAATAGCAGTAGCTTCTTTTAAACAACCAAGGCTCTTTAAACATCTCTACAAACAGTGTCAGTGCTCAGATTATGTCTGAAAGTGTTTGCTGGCGAGGGGAAATCTTTCCTGACCCTATGTTGCAACCACGAAAGAAGACCCTATCCTGAAAAATAGTTTGACCACCTGGATGTCAGTTATCCCCACAGCTGTGGGTCACTTCGTGTGTAACATTTGCTGTCATTGATGACTTCTGGTGACATCCAGGAGCCGGCTTGGAGTCATAGAGTAAGCCAGACTTACTACCTTCAGTTGAAATGTGGTTGAGTCCTCACTGGATCCTGCCGTTTACTGGCTGCAGGATGTTCTGTGAGAAAACTTGTGCTGAGGCCTTGGTTTCCTCATCTGTAAAACGGGGATGACATCCCTGTTGTGAAATTGGTGGGAGCAACATCTGTGCACCCGTATTCATAGCAGCACTATTCACGAAAGCCTAAAAGTGGAAGCAGCCCAAGTGTCCATTGACAGATAGATGGATAAACAAGTGTGGCATGTCTGTGCAATGACATCTTATTCAGCCTTTAAAAAGGACATTCTGACACAGGCTTCAGCCTGGATGAATCTTGAGGACATTCTGCTGAGTGAAATAAGCCAATCACGAGAGGGAAAATAAAATACGATTCCACTGACATGGGGTTTAGAAGAGTCAAATTCACTGAGACAGAAGTAGAATGGCAGTCATCTGGGACTAGGAGAAGAGGAAATTGGGAAGTTAGTGTTTAATGGATATAAAGTTTCAGTTTTGCGGGATTAAAAAAATTCTGGAGATGAATGATGGTGATGGTAGCTCAATGATATGACTCTACTTCATTCTGAAGGAGATCAGCCCTGGGATTTCTTTGGAGGGAATGATGCTAAAGCTGAAGCTCCAGTACTTTGGCCACCTCATGCGAAGAGTTGACTCATTGGAAAAGACTCTGATGCTGGGAGGGATTGGGGGCAGGAGGAGAGGGGGACGACAGAGGATGAGATGGCTGGATGGTGTCACCAACTCAGTGGACGCGAGTCTGAGTGAACTCCGGGAATTGGTGATGGACAGGTGGACAGGGAGGCCTGGTGTGCTGCGGTTCATGGGGTCGCAAAGAGTCGGACATGACTGAGCAACTGAACTGAACTGAACTGAGTGCCACTGAATTGTACACTTAAAAATGGTCAAGATGGTAAATTTTGGAAAGTGTGTGTGGTGTTTTTTTTTTATCTCAATAGAGAAAAACAAGGGGGGGGGAGTATGAGCACTGAACAACATCCAGTAGGTAAGGTGCCTCCCATATTATCAGTGTTCAGTAAGTAGCAGCAGCTTTCACTAGGATTCAGAGTTGTAACACATGATTCCGTGATACCACCTCGTGTGGCCGTGCCATGGTTGGTTTCTTTTTTACTGAGCAACTGAACTGAACTGAACTGAGTGCCACTGAATTGTACACTTAAAAATGGTCAAGATGGTAAATTTTGGAAAGTGTGTGTGGTGTTTTTTTTTTATCTCAATAGAGAAAAACAAGGGGGGGGGAGTATGAGCACTGAACAACATCCAGTAGGTAAGGTGCCTCCCATATTATCAGTGTTCAGTAAGTAGCAGCAGCTTTCACTAGGATTCAGAGTTGTAACACATGATTCCGTGATACCACCTCGTGTGGCCGTGCCATGGTTGGTTTCTTTTTGTTTGACTTCTGGATTTCTTTTTTTTTTTTTTTTAATTTTTTTATTTTTTTATTTTTTTTAAATTAATTTTTATTTTTTAGTTTGTTTTGCTTTACAATACTGTATTCATTTTGTTACACATTGACATGAATTAGCCATGAGTGTACATGAACTCCCAATCCCGACCCCCACCTCCACCCTCTCGCCCCACACCCTCTCTCTGGATTATCCCCGTGCATCAGTCCCTAGCAAAATCAACACACAGAAATCCCTTGCATTCCTATACACTAATAAAGAGAAAGTAGAAAAAGAAATTAAGGAATCAATTCCATTCACCATTGCAATGAAAAGAATAAAATACTTAGGAATATACCTACCAAAGGAAACTAAAGACCTATATATAGAAAATTATAAAACACTGATGAAAGAAATCAAAGAGGACACTAATAGATGGAGAAACATACCATGTTCATGGATCGGAAGAATCAATATAGTGAAAATGAGTATACTACCCAAAGCAATCTACAGATTCAATGCAATTCCTATCAAGATACCAGCGGTATTTTTCACAGAGCTAGAACAAATAATTTCACAATTTGTATGGAAACACAAAAAACCTCGAATAGCCAAAGCCATCTTGAGAAAGAAGAATGGAACTGGAGGAATCAACCTGCCTGACTTCAGGCTTTACTACAAAGCCACAGTCATCAAGACAGTATGGTACTGGCACAAAGACAGAAATATAGATCAATGGAACAAAATAGAAAGCCCAGAGATAAATCCACACACCTATGGACAGCTTATCTTCGACAAAGGAGGCAAGAATATACAGTGGATTAAAGACAATCTTTTTAACAAGTGGTGCTGGGAAAACTGGACAACCACTTGTAAAAGAATGAAATTAGATCACTTTCTAACCCCATACACAAAAATAAACTCAAAATGGATTAAAGATCTAAACGTAAGACAAGAAACTATAAAACTCCTAGAGGAGAACATAGGCAAAACACTCTCTGACATAAATCACAGCAGGATCCTCTATGACCCACCTCCTAGAATACTGGAAATAAAAGCAAAAATAAACAAATGGGATCTAATTAAAATTAAAAGCTTCTGCACAACAAAGGAAACTATAAGCAAGGTGAAAAGACAGCCTTCTGAATGGGAGAAAATAATAACAAATGAAACAACAGACAAACAACTAATCTCAAAAATATACAAGCAGCTTATGCAGCTCAACTCCAGAAAAATAAATGACCCAATCAAAAAATGGGCCAAAGAACTAAATAGACACTTCTCCAAAGAAGACATACGAATGGCTAACAAACACATGAAAAGATGCTCAACATCACTCATTATCAGAGAAATGCAAATCAAAACCACAATGAGGTACCATTTCACACCAGTCAGAATGGCTGCGATGCAAAAGTCAACAAGCAATAAATGCTGGAGAGGGTGTGGAGAAAAGGGAACCCTCTTACACTGTTGGTGGGAATGCAAATTAGTACAGCCACTATGGAAAACAGTGTGGAGATTCCTTAAAAAATTGCAAATAGAACTGCCTTATGATCCAGCGATCCCACTGCTGGGCATACACACCGAGGAAACCAGAATTGAAAGAGACACGTGTACCCCAATGTTCATTGCGGCACTGTTTGTAATAGCCAGGACATGGAAGCAACCTAGATGTCCATCAGCAGATGAATGGATAAGAAAGCTGTGGTACATATACACAATGGAGTATTACTCAGCTATTAAAAAGAATACATTTGAATCAGTTTTAATGAGGTGGATGACGCTGGAGCCGATTATACAGAGTGAAGTAAGCCAGAAAGAAAAACATCAATACAGTATACTTACACATATATATGGAATTTAGAATGATGGTAATGATAAACCTGTACGCAAGACAGCAAAAGAGACACAGTTGTATAGAATGGCCTTTTGGACTCTGTGGGAGAGGGAGAGGGTGGGATGGGTTGGCAGAGTGGCAATGTAACATGTGTGATATCATAAGCGAAACGAATTGCCAGTCCAGGTTTGATGCAGGATGACTTCTGGATTTCTTATGGTACTTCACCACTGTATTAACATAATGACTGAACGAGTTTTTGTGTTTGTGTATGCCTTTTCTTTTCTTTGGGTTTATATCTTTGAGGTTGATTTCCCGGGTCACTGTTAATCAAGGTGAATTCATCTTTGAGGCACTTGCTTCATATGTCCATGGGGTTTCAGAAGGGTCCTGTCATCTTCACTGTCACCCGCCAAGGACACCTCACAGTGTCCTCGTCAGCACTAGGCGTGATCTTAAGCAGTTTTTCAAAGTGGCGTGAGTAGGAGATGGTATTCTAATGTCTAAGCTGCATTCATTCGCGTTCATCTGATCACTGAAATGCTGGCAACTTTTCATGTCTTGATCTGCATTTATTGTTTTCAGTGTGTGTTGCCTGTCTACCTCTTTTGCCTGTATTTCTAGTGTGGTTTCAGTCCTTTTTGTTTTATTATTTTTATTTATTTTAAAATTTTATTGGATTATAGTTGTTTTACAATGTTGTGTTCATTTCTGCTCTGTAGAGCTATATGTGTACACGTGTTTGTGTTAGTCGCTCAGTCGTGTCCGACTCTTTGTGACCCCATGGACTGTAGCCCGCCAGTCTCCTCTGTCCGTGGAATTCTCCAGGCAAGAGTACTGGAGTGGGTAGCCGTGCCCTTCGCCAGCGGATCTTCTCGACCCAGGGAGAGAACCCAGATCTACTGCATTTTGCAGGCAGATTCTTTACCATCTGAGCCACCAGGAAAGCCCCTTAAGTTTATGTATATCCCCTCTTTCTGGATTTCCTGCTCATTTAGGTCACTGCAGAGCACTGAGTAGAGTTCCCTGTGCTATGCAGTAGGTTCTTGTTAGTCATCTATTTCAGTGTTTTTCTTATCTAAGTATTTTGTCACGTTTGTAACATGTCATTTTTAATATTCAGTTTTGCTAGTTATGTAGTTGAACATCATTCAAAATTTCAAAACACAAAATAGTAAGATTTTAAAAGTAGATTTAAAATGGTTTTACAATAACGTGGTTATTATACTTAATGAATCTTCTTCCCATAATCCCCCTGTCATACTGATCTTGTCTATTAGCATAACATCTGTTTAGATGTTAATTTACATGACTGTAGTATCTGAATTAAAATTATGTAGACTGACCAATTAAGAATAAAATATTAATAACCCAACATAAAGAAGGCATAACAAAATTAGAGAAAATAAATGATTAAAATTATTAACAAGCATGACATTTTACCTCACTAATAATTAAATTCATTAAAAATAAAATGACAGGCTTACTAATATCTTCCATCTATAAATTGGTAGAGATTAAAAACACTGTGATGGTAACTGAGACTGACCCTCAGATATGCTGCCAAAGGGGAGAGAAAACTGGCTCAACATTATTTAATGACTAGCAAGAAACTTAAAAATGTTTATAAACACTGATTTAGAAAATTCACGTATATAACTGAGGCTAGCCTCAGAAATGGAGACTAAATATTTACATTCATAGATAAAAAGAGGATTCAGTACAAATGCCCAATGACAGAGAATAATTGAATAAGTAATAACACAGTCATCTTTGGAGTGTTAAGTATTTATCATATATGTATAAATGGTATTTACTAAAAATTTCAGTGGTGGGGAAAACACTCACAATGTGATTATAGTAAAATAAGCTGTGTGTCACGGTGTGCGTATGTGTGTGTGTGTGTGTGTGTGTCTCATGCATATCTAGAAAGAAATGGATAAAACCACTGAAAGTGCTTACCTGGTCGGAGAATGGATGATTTTCATTTTCTTTTTTATATTTCTGCACATGTTCTGAGCTTCATTTTATTTACAAATCATTGTTTCTACAATCAGAAATATATTTTACTGTTAAGGAAGACTAACGATGGTGAGTAAATCTCTCTCCTGTACCGGACTCATGTTCACTTTGCTCTCAGTGCTTTGATGCACTGAACAGAATCCTGACAAGGAGTCAGGAGGTGTTTTTTCAGGCTGCTGCTAAGTCGCTTCAGTCGTGCCCGACTCTGTGCAACCCCATGGACTGCAGCCCACCAGGCTCCCCGTCCCTGGGACTCTCCAGGCAAGAGTACTGGAGTGGGTTGCCATTTCCTTCTCCAATGCATGAAAGTGAAAAGTGAAAGTGAAGTCGCTCAGTCGGGTCTGACTCTTTGCGACCCCATGGACTGCAGCCCACCAGGCTCCTCCATCCATGGGATTTTCCAGGCAAGAGTACTGGAGCGGGTTGCCATTGCCTTCTCCGGTTTTTTCAGGTTATGGTCCAGAAATTTACTAGGTATATGGCTTTGGGCAAATCTAACTTGTATGTGCTGTTGTTGTTGTTTAGTTGCTAAGTTGTTTCTGACTCTTTGAGACCCCATGGGCTGTAGCCTACCAGCTTCCTCTGTCTGAAGGATTTTCCAACAAGAATACTGCAATGGGTTGCCATTTCCTTCTCTAGAGGATCTTCCTGACCCAGGAATCAAACCCGCATTTCTTGTGTCTGCTGCATTGGCAGGCAGATTCTTTATCACTGAGGCACCTTAACTTGTAAATGGGGATTTCTTCCTTCCCTGCATGTACCATTGGAGGATGGTAAGAATTCAGGTGAAAATACCAACATAGACGAAAAAACTTTGCAAACCAAGATGCAAAGGATTCCTGAAACCACCGTGAGGTTTGATAATTTCTTAGAAGGACTCACAGAGCTCAAAAGCTGTTATCCTCACAGTTACAGTTGGTTACAGGAAAAGGATATAGATCAAAGTCAGCTAAAGGAAAAGTCACACAGGGCAGAGTCTGGAAGGGCTCAGGGCAGAGCCCCTGTGTCATCTCCTTCTTGACCTCTGTGTGTGACACTATGCAGAGCATTGCTACCCAGGAACCTGGTGGTGTCTCAAACTTTAGTGTCCAGAGTTTTTACTGGGGCTTCAGTACATAGGTATGATTGATCGATTGCCTGCATGGTTGAACTCAGGTTCTAGGTCAGCGATACCATGTTACCCCACAGCCCCCTCCCTCAGTCACATGGTTAGCCTTTCTAGCATAACAGCCCCTACCCTAAGACTGTTAGCATAGCAGCCCCTACCCAAACCCTACCCTCAGATTAAGTGTGGCCAGTCTCCACCCTAAGAGCACTGGTGTGGTGGCCCCTCTGTAAATAAAGATGCTCCTATCAGGTACGACCTAGATTACCTCCCAGAGTCAAGGCAAAGACCAACTACCTGTTTTCAGTTCAGTTCAGTTCCGTCGCTCAGTCATGCCTGACTCTTTGCGACCCCATGAACTGCAGCACGCCAGGCCTCCCTGTCTGCCACCAACTCCTGGAGTTTACCCAAACTCATGTCCCTTGAGTCGGTGATGCCATCCAACCATCTAATCCTCTGTCGTCCCCTTCTCCTCCTGCCTTCAATCTTTCCCAGCATCAGGGTCTTTTCCAATGAGTCAGCTCTTCGCATGAGGTGGCCAAAGTATTGGAGTTTCAGCTTCAACATCAGTCCTTCCAATGAACACCCAGGGCTGATCTCCTTCAGAATGGACTGGTTGGATCTCCTTGCAGCCCAAGGGACTCTCAAGAGTCTTCTCCAACACCACAGTTCAAAAGCATCATTCGTCTGCACTCGGCTTTATAGTGCAGCTCTCACATCCATACATGACTACTGGAAAAACCACAGCCTTGACTAGATGGATCTTTGCTGACAAAGTAATGTCTCTGCTTTTGAATATGCTGTCTAGGCTGGTCATAACTTTCCTTCCAAGGAGTAAGCATCTCTTAATTTCATTTTTGACCAGGCTAAAGTCCTTACTAGGACTTCCCAGCAGGTGCAAGTAGTAAAGAATCTACTTGCCAGTGCAGGAGATACAAGAGGCAAGGGTTCCATCCCTGGGTTGGGAAGATCTCCTGGAGGAGGAAATGGCAACCCACTTCCATATGTGACCAAAAAGAGATGGAAAACAAATTTGTGGCGAGGTCTATTATTTACTGAGCTTCCCAGGTGGTACTAGTGGTAAGAACCCCTCTGCCAATGCAGGAGACATAAGAGACGCCAGTTCGATCCCTGGGTCAGGAAGATTCCCTGGAGGAGGACATGACAACCCACTCCAGTGGTCTTGCCTGGAGAATTCTATGGACAGAGGAGCCTGGAGGGCTACAGTCCATGGGGTCGCAAAGAGTCGGACACGACTGAAGCAACTTAGCACGCTATTATTTACTATAACACTGAAATAAGGGAGGATGGGATTTCCACAGGTACAAGTGGCAATGCAAATACATTCTTTGCCGACCCACAGAACCTTGGGGACCACCTTTGAGAAGGGAATGTGCTAACAGGGGTGCCACAGAGAGACATTTGCTACAGTCGTTATTTACTGCAGAGATGAATTAGGCTGGGGAACCACTTACTGGCCCGCCGCGTATAGGAACCTGACCCTCTTCTCAGTGTTAATAGCACAGCAAATATGTCTCTCTGTTAACAAATGTATCTAATGTGAGCGAGTTATAAGCCTGTTTTTACACAGGTTCCTTTATCTGGCACCATCTCCCTCTGTAGTGCAGCTAAGCTTGCTACATACAGCGTACGGCGAGGGGGAGATGATAAAAAGAACCTGGCTCGTTTCCCTTTGCAGAGTTTCAAATCTCTAGCACCATGTCCAGTTGGATCCATAAGGTTTCATAAGAGTGAAATTAGAAAAAGGAAAACCCAAGTTTATTTTCTCATGAAATTTAAAAAAAAATTAGAGCACAATGAAGAGAAAGATCCTCCTCAGAAAACTTGCTCGAGGCCAACCTTATGCTTTTATGGGAAAAGAGCCGGTGACAGAGGCTCAGAATGAAAGTGTACAATTGCCTTCAGAGGGAAGAATTTCAGTCTTTGTCTGGTGGTTTTTGGGAAACAAATAACTGGTCATAAATCGATGTTGTCAGTAAATTGGGGTTGTATGTTCTGTCTCTTTCAAGGAAAAACTGGCCACGCAGAAGTAGTCCGGGTGGTGTACCAGCCAGAACGCATCAGCTTTGAGGAACTGCTCAAGGTTTCTGGGAGAATCATGACCCGACCCAAGGTAGATGAGTGAGCCAGTATTTAATTATCTTACTAATTACAGCTGGGATAATTAGTGTTTGAGCTGCACGGAAGAGATGAACCTTGAAATCACACAGGAGCTCAAGAATATGATTGCAGACATTTATTGACGGAGAAGGGGAGGGGCTGGGGGAAAGAGGGCGAGAGAATAAAGGCACAGCCCCCCATCTGCGCCCCTCCCTCCTTTACAGCTGTCAGGGGTGGGAAAATTCCCACAGAGAAAGACGCCAGACAATAGAGATTCGTTCACCTTTGATTATCGCATTATTCCTCCTTAATGCAGTCTTTTGTCTACAAAATTAAAGTGTCTTTCTAGCAGCTCCAAAGTTTTCCTGATTTATGGTTCCTTTATTTCCCTGAATTTAGGCTTTCTCATCTTTTGACGTTATCAGCCTTTTTTTCCCCCCTTCAAATGTCTGAGGGTGATAAAAAAAAATAAAGGTAAAATGCAGTATGCAATGGGTTCACAATGTTTGGGCTATTTAAATATTTATTTTGTCTTCTTTGGAATTTATTGTATGGAGATATTAATATATTTGGGCTGTAAACAATGGTGGTCAGGAATTTTATTTGAATGCACACACAAGCGAATATCTCACATTGGCAAATATCATTGTAATATTCAATAATGGAGCAGTTTCCAGACTTCAACTTAACAGCCTTACAGGCACTGCTTTGCCAGTGTGATGATCTGATATTATGAGTCTTATGAACTGAAAAGTCCTATATGTCTGATATAATTTTCACAAACCCTGTTCATTTAGCAGGCTTCCCTGGTGGCTCCGACGGTAATGAATCTGCCTGCAATGCAGGAGACTGGGGTTCGATCCCTGGGTCAGAAATGGCTATCCACTCCAGTATTCTTGCCTGGAGAATTCATAACCTACATCTAACTAGGCTGAGAATTCTGTTGGCTTTAACAAAATATTTGGGCTTCCCAGCTGGCACAGAGGTGAAAGAACTTGACTGCCAATCAAGAGATGCCAGAAACGTAGGTTCAGTTCCTGGTTAGGAAAGTCCCCTGGAGGAGGAAATGGCCAGTCACTCCAGTATTCTTGCCTAGAAAATCCCATGGACAGAGGAACCTGGCAGGCGACCATCCATGGGGTTGAAAAAGATAGCTATTGGTCTATTTCAGGAAAATATTTTTCCCTTTGGTGGGAAAAGGGAGTGGCTGGGAGTGGGTGAGTGGTGTTAGCTCTTTCCTGATGAATGGATGTATTCTTCCAAACATGCATTGTGTGTTGGGGTGGAACCTTACCAAGATCCCAGCAACCCCAGCGCCAAGTTGGTATGTCCTGAGTCCTGGTTACACCTGAGTCCAGGGTGATTTCCCAGAAGGCAAAGGTCAGAGCTAAGGCAAGAACAGCAACATGATCAGCCGAGGAGCCAGGGTCAGGCAGGTCCAGGATGCAGGCTCATCCAGCAGGGTGACTGAAGGTGGGAACGAGGCCAGGAGCAGGTTCTCCATGACCGTCAAGTCTGGTTGACGTGGGGGGATGAGTCCCTGGTGGGGAAGCAGTGAGATGGGGGCAGGGGAGGTCTAGGACTGGTAAGGGCAAGAGTACTGTCATCAGAAGGCGCAGGTGCCACCCTGATTTGGACTGCTGCACTGCCACGTCGTATAAGAACGGCAGGCCTGATGGCTTAGACATCCGTGGCTCAATGAGAAACCGGTTGATGAGCTCCATAAAGAAGAGGGGTGACGGCCAGGATCATTCTGAGCAGCCTTTGATTCAGAGGCAGCAGCCTCTTGCTCAGAGCTGAGGGTCAAGGCAGGATGCTGGGGGCTCGAGAGTTCTAAGTGGAGACACCTATCAGGAGCCCAGGTGAGCCTGAAGTCACGGAGCAGACAGGCTCTCTGCGGGCCCACAGGGCTGGGTATGTGGCCTTGGCCTGGCCACCCGTGTCCTGATAGAACCACCTTGTTCTTGGCCTCCACAGCATTTTAAAGAAGGTGAAGTCTGCCGTCTACTTCTCTCTCCTTACTCCTCTTACGTCTTACCCATTTTATCATTTTCAGGGGATGGGGATGTGAACCACTTTTAATGGTCTTTATTGAATTTGTTACAATATTGTTTTCATTATATGTTTGGGTTTTTGGCCCTGAGGCATGTGGGATCTTGGCTCTGGGACAAGGGATTGAACCTGCACCCCCTGAATTGGAAGGTGAAGTCTTAACCACTGGACCGCCAGGGAAGTCCCTGCCCATTTTATCACATCGTTACTAGTGCACCTCAGGTCACTAAGTTCTCACCCCGGATTCTCAGGGGAATTCCACCTGCAAAAGCATTTTATTAGAACCTCTTGTTCTCCCCATCCCATGGATCAGATTGGTCTCAACTTTGGAAATTCTTGGTTTGCTATCGGTATGAATTTGCTAGGGCTGCCATCATGAAGTATCACAGACTGGGTGGCTTAACCAACAGAAATGAATTTTCTTATAGTCCTGGAGGCTAGGAGCTGAAGTGGAAGGCATTTGGCAGGGTTGGCTTCATGTTGACTTGTCAATGGCTGTCTTCTCATATAGCCTTCCCTCTGTGTGTGTCCTAATCTCTTTGTATAAGGTTGGATTAGGGCCCACCCAGATGATCTCACTTAATCTTAATCATTAAAAACCCTGTCTCCAGATTCAGTTACACTCAGATTAGAGCTTCAACATGTAAATTATGAGAGGAGGTGGGACGCACTTTAGCCCATAGCGCTGTCTGATAATGTAATATTTAATAGGTTGATGTGCTGGTTTTTCAGAGGTACTTTTTTTCTGACAGGGTGTTCGTAGGCTTATAGACTGAAAGAGACTGATCATCTGTTTCAACCTCAGCTTCAATTCTATGAGTCAGAAGATGAAATTGCTCATGGTGGGGGTCACAGACAATGGGATTGGAGTATTGAGTGACCTATTCTTACACTAATATTTTGGACAAATTATTCATGTAGGAGGACAGTTTTTCTACCCTTGTGTATACTTGTTTCTGCTTAGAGTAGTGCTTCATACAGTGTACAGTAGTGCTTCATCAGTTAATGCATGACCCCAAGGCATCTGATCATCCCACATTATTATTAGAATTATTTTTTAGCTAGTTCAATGTAATGGGTCATGGTAAGGATCTTTTTCTGCCTTTTAGGGTTTCCTATGACCCTTCTGGAAATAGGGCCCATGGAATGATCTGTATGATCTAGGCCTGATCAGCCACAGTATCTTTTCCTGTTGTTATCAATGTTCAGTCCAAACATCAGGCATGTGACTCCAGCAGAACCAACTAGAATCTTTCCCTGGGAGTGTTGTATGTTGTCACTTGGCTACGGGTGCCGGGGGAATAACCCACACAGAGCACCTGACCATGTGGTCCCCAAACTTCCCCAGACTCCAGACACCGTAGCAGAGCCTGACATTAGATCTGGGTTCTGGCCCCAGTTGGACCTCTCCCCAACCTCGCAACCTTGGCCAAGACACTTAATCTGAAACTCTGTTTTCTCATCTACAGAAAGGGGAAAATAATGGCTATCCTGCCCACTTCTTGGGTTGTCATAGGAATGAAACGAAACCATATGAAAACCACCTGAAAGAACCATGGTCAAAAACCAGGGTCAAGAACCCTACAGGTGGTGGCATTATAGCTGTGTCCTTCTCAACACAATACAGTGTCACCAGAGTTATTTATTTATTTTTGTTTCCTTGATTTCTGTGGGGGACTATTTACCATCTGCCTACTACAGTGTGGGTTTTCTACCACGAAAGCTCTTCTGTGCTTCCTGCTAGTTGGAAAGATTTCTGCATTGCTTGCATTCTCATTTTGTGATGTAACTGTTGGCGGTGATAGTGATGAGGTTGACAGACAGAAAGCTCCTTATCTTTGCTGCTGCTACTGTCCTCAGAAGAACCAGATAAAGTCCCAGCCTCTCATGCATGCTCTGGATCCCTGTAACTCGTATGCTCTGTGCATGAATTCCATCATTTTGGTCCTCCTGTTTCTGCATAGGAATGCAGGTCCCAGACCCTGAACCTTGGGCCAAACCACAAACACACAAGTACACAAATGGAGACTCAGCTTTCCCTTACTTGATTGCATAAACATGACTTCTCTATTCCAACCTGTTTCACTCTCCTCCACCCTGAGGGAAAGGACAACACATTTATGAAGTACCCCTTATGGCCCAGTCTCAGTGGTAGATATGTTATACCCATAATTTCATTTAACCTCTACCATAACCTGAGGAACTGGGGTTTACTGTCTTTACTTGACAGAAGAGGAGAAATGAGATTCCAGAATGCTGACAGTCTTGCTTGATGGTGTTGACAGTATTTGAACACAGCTCTGACCAAAGCCCATATCTGTTTTCTTTCCCCTACACTGGAGGGATCCATGTTTCCTGATGAGGAGGACCTCTTCTAAGGATAAGCATTGTTCAGGATCCCCCATCTAATATAGCTGTGCCCCTAACAACCTTTTTAAAGCAAATATATGAAGATGCTACTACAAATTTAATCATGCTGTAAATTGAATGCCCCTTTTATTAACCAGCACCATGTCACTTACCTCTGCAAAATGGAAGTGCTCCCATGCATAACGTGCTCAACAGTCACTAGATCACACCTGCCGCCCAGTTGGATGTATGGACCTCTGGTAGTAGCTCCAGACCTTCCCAGGGACTGGGACACAGATTGAGAATTTCTCCAGTGTACTACCAAGGGAGCGGTGGCCTTTCTGCAGAGGCCTTCTGGCTGAAACTGTAAACTGAACCCAATATCAGTTTCCCCATTTCTAAACGACTGGAATTTCAGCTGGATGCAGCCACCAATAAAAACAAAATTTCCCAGACTCTGAGTGACTCAGTATAGCCACGTGTCTAAAACCAGACTAGAAGAGCATGAGTGCGAGTGACGGTGTAAACTTCTGGGTTAAGTGCACACAGAGGAAGGGCAGATGATGCCTGACTAGGGCACAGATTGAGAATTTCTCCAGTGTACTACCAAGGGAGCGGTGGCCTTTCTGCAGAGGCCTCTGGCTGAAACTGTAAACTGAACCCAATATCAGTTTCCCCATTTCTAAACGACTGGAATTTCAGCTGGATGCAGCCACCAATAAAAAGAAAATTTCCCAGACTCTGAGTGACTCAGTATAGCCATGTGTCTAAAACCAGACTAGAAGAGCATGAGTGCGAGTGACGGTGTAAACTTCTGGGTTAAGTGCACACAGAGGAAGGGCAGATGATGCCAGCCTCTGGGTCCGGGGCACACAGAAGAAAGGCCGTTCTCCTCTTCTTTCTCCCTTCTTACATACTGCCTGCAGTTGCAGTGATGACTGTCTTGGACCACAGGGATGGGGCCTCACCCTTGTAATTGAGGACCTACAAGACAGAAGTTTCCAGAGTCAGTACCCCAGGCAGGACTCTTTGTGCAAGAACTGTCTTCTCTAAGCTACTGTTATTTTGGTTCATTTTAGGCCTTTTTTTTTTTTTTTTTCTTTTTTTCTCCTACAACAGTTGTGCTAATCCTTACTAAAATAGCTTTCAATATAAGCTGGTGATGAACTCCCAGTCACTTCTCTGAAGATCTTAATTAAAATGTTTCTTAATTAAAACGTCTTTAATCAAATCTGTTAAGAGTATGGACTCTAGGGTTAGAGGATATGGCTTTAACTAGTCGTGCCACATGCTGTCTGTGTGGCCCGGGGAAGTTAACAGTCACTCGTCGCCTCTTTTCTCTGTGCCCGACCACCGGGTCCCAGCTCTAATTGCTCTCATCTGGCTGCCACGCCAGCCTCCACCTGGCCTTACCCTTTCCTGATCTAGTACCCACAGTGACCTGTCAGAAGCACAAAAGGGAACTACGTCCCTCTCCCGACTTTTCTTTGTGATGATATACACACTCTTCAGCTTCCCCGGTACCTCAGTGGCAAAGAATCCGCCTGTAATGCAGAAGCTGCGGGTTTGATCCCTCGGTCTGGAAGATCCCCTGGAAGAGAGCATGGCAACCCACACCAGTATTCTTGCCTGGAGAATCCCATAGACAGAGGAGCCTGATGGGCTACAGTCCATGAGTTCCCAAAGAGTTTGACACGACTGAGCGACTAAATCTTGGAAAGTAAGTTCAGTTCAGTTCAGTCGCTCAGTCGTGTCTGACTCTTTGTGACCCCATGAATCGCAGCACGTCAGGCCTCCCTGTCCATCACCAACTCCCGGAGTTCACTCAGACTCACGCCCATCGAGTCAGTGATGCCTTCCAGCCATCTCATCTCTTTACAGCATCAGACCTTGCTTCTATCACCAGTCACATCCACAGCTGGGTATTGTTTTTGCTTTGGCTCCATCCCTTCATTCTATCTGGAGTTATTTCTCCACTGATCTCCAGTAGCATATTGGGCACCTACTGACCTGGGGAGTTCCTCTTTCAGTATCCTATCATTTTGCCTTTTCATACTGTTCATGGGGTTCTCAAGGCAAGAAGACTGAAGTGGTTTACCATTCCCTTCTCCATTGGAAAGTAAGCTTCATATTAAATAATTTTTCACTGAACAGCTGGATGAATGAACCTCAGTTTTCCCATCTGTACGATGGTTGTTCTCCCTTCAGTGGTGTCAGGATGTATTAAGGAATGTAGTCTGTTGTGCAGAGCCCAGAGCTGGGTGCAGAATAACATTGTATATAATAGCCGCCATCCTCATCCTGCCCATGTCCTAAAGAGCCATTTCACCAGCTCCCATCCATCTGCCTTGCTTTCTCTTGTACTCCAGTACTTCTTTGTTTTTTTCTTTCTCATTTCCCCCATCTCATGTTCTGAATACCCGTGATCATCCCTTACACTTGGTTCCTACCCTTTATCCTCAATCAACATTCCTTTTCCTTCCATGCCCACCCTTCACCCTCCCACAGGGAGCTCCCAGTTGTGCTCAGTAGCTTCATCTGTCTGCCTTCATGGGCCACATTATCTCTGGTGTTGGTTTCATGGAGCCCTAGGACCACATACCCTAGCTTGCTGCCTTCCCCTCAGAGCCAGCAGTAGGGGATTAATGTGGTTTCTCAGCTTGTGGTTGGAACTAGAGACCCTAAGGACACTTCTCCATTCAGTGCCCATGGACCACACATTCCCCCCTCCCAGCCTACTCCCACACTTCCTGTGCAGCATTGTTCAAGGTGCATGGTTCCCAGGAGGTCCCCAGAAGGTCAGGAGTGGGGCTGGGCCACTCCGTCTTTAGCAGGTTTGCTTCATAGCCTCTCTCCAGGTGCATCGTAGAGAAGCCAGTGCCCTGTGCTGTCTACTGAGCAACATTAATTGGAGAGAAAAAAAAAAAAAACCCTCTTGTGTTTTCTCAACAAGTTGCCATTTAAGTGCTGGTGCTTATGTATTTGAACTTGCCAAATTAATATCTGAACTTCATTGTGCTGACCCTTTTAAGTTAGTTTTTTGAAAATAAGTCTCCGGTTTTGAAGGACTATCCCTTTTTTAGCCCACGTACAAGGAATCTATCATCTGCAAATAATTAGACAGTGGGAATTATATTGTATTGCTAATGAGCAGATGTGCATACTTATGGTGGAGGAACAGCTGCACACATACAAAATGCAAAAACGACCCAAACCCAGCATTATGAATTCTGAAAGGGATTGCATTCTTTTAAGAATTTCAGAAACAGGAAAAAAAAAAAAACAAAGAATTTAACTGATACTTTTCTTTATTAATTGTTCTTTCAGTCGTACTTTTCCTTGCATAACATTATCACACATGGACATAGCATCTTTGCTACTTGCAAATGTGCTATTTGCACTTTCAAATCCCTCTCTCATATAATACTATAAAGCTTATATTTAACATTTTTCCTCTTTCTAGTGCTTTAAGGGTTTGGTGCCTACAGACTCAATGACAGACTCCTACTGAGTGTTTACTCTGGGCTGGGCATAATGCTAGGTTCTTAACGTGCATGTGATCCCATTTGATCCTTAAAGCAGCGCAAGAGTAGGCAGTCTTAGACCCATTTTACAGATGAACAGATGGGCCCAGGGAGGTGATATGATTTGCTGTGAGCCAGTTAGTACATTATTGTCAGAGCTGGGATTTGGACCTACCAGTTCAATTTCAAACCTGTGTTACTTCCATTGTATGCTATGTGGTCCTGCATTGTCACAAGATGCTATGGACTGACAGAATACACAGCTGCACCCTAACCTGCAACAGCAGCAAATTATCCAATGAAGCGTGTCTGTCCTCATGAGCACCTTGTAATAGCTCTTACAATTTTGTAATCCTTTTAAGGATTTTCAGTATGAAAAAGTTCAAGTAGACTTTTTTATACTATAAATCAAAATCTGTAATGGATGGTGTGGTAGCAGTGTGTGTGTGTGTGTGTGCGTGCGCGTGCACTTGCTCAGTTATGTCTAACTCTTTGTAGCCCCATGGACTGTAGCCCTCCAGCTCCTCTGTCCACAGGATTTCCCAGGCAAGAATACTGGAATGGAGTGGGTTGCCATTTTCTTCTCCAGAGGATCTTCCTGACCCAGGAATCAAACCCATGTCTCTTGAGTCTCCTGCATTGGCAGGTGGATTCTTTACCACTGACACCACCTGGGAAGCCCTAGAAGAGTTTAGGAATGCTACTATCTTTTGTCAGGCTATACAAAGGGCACGTATCTGAGAATTTCCCTTGAAAGATATGATTGGATCAGTGAATTCAATAGACTTTTAAAGACTTTCAGCCAGGAAGAATTCCACATATTTTAGATTGGAGTGGTTAGGTCATTTAAACTTTGCTGATCAGTTCCTGAAATAATGTAAAATCAGTAAGAAGAAATGAAGTCAGAAGAATTAATTCACATAAAAGAATATTGCCGGGAGAAATATCAATAACCTCAGATATGCAGATGACACCACCCTTATGGCAGAAAGTGAAGAGGAGCTAAAAATCCTCTTGTTGAAAGTGAAAGAGGAGAGTGAAAAAGTTGGCTTAAAGCTCAACATTCAGAAAACGAAGATCATGGCATCTGGTCCCATCACTTCATGGGAAATAGATGGGTCTCATTGGAAAAGACCCTGATGCTGGGAGGGATTGGGGGCAGGAGGAGAAGGGGACAACCGAGGATGAGATGGCTGGATGGCATCACGGACTCAATGGACGTGAGTCTGAGTGAACTCCGGGAGTTGGTGATGGACAGGGAGGCCTGGCGTGCTGCGATTCATGGGGTCGCAAAGAGTCAGACACGACTGAGCGACTGAACGGAACAGAAAAGAATATTAAATTAGATAAGAGGAAAAATTAGAAATGATAACATTGGCAGAAACTAGAATTTCCAGGTTCTTAATGGCAGACTTCCTTGGTGGCTCAGATGGTAAAGCATCTGCCTGCAGTACGGGAGACCCGGGTTCAGTCCCTGGATCGGGAAGATCCCCTGGAGAAGGAAATGGCAACCCACTCCAGTACTCTTGCCTGGAAAATCCCATGGACAGAGGAGCCTGGTAGGCTACAGTCCATGGGGTCACAAAGAGTCAGACACGACTGAGTGACTTCACTTTCACTTTCAACGGCAGACTAGCTATTTGGATCAGCTATCTCATCAAAAGCCACTCAACTTGTTGGATAAGATATAAAAAACATATTAAAAGCATCACATCAAAATACTGATGAAATGATTATGAATTACCATGTTAAAATTGAAGGGAACACAGGAATCTCGAAAGGTAAACAGGGGGCTAAAACCCTTTTGCTCTAGGACGTTTGCCAGTTCCAGAAGAGTTGAGTCTTGAAGGCCTTATTAATCAAACTATGATGAGATGCCCCCTCACACCTGTCAGAATAGCTAACATCAGAAAGTCTACAAATAACAAATGTTGGCTAGGATTTGGAGAAAAGGAAACCCTGTTCACTCTTGGTAGGAATGTAAATTGGGGCAGTCACTAAGGAAAACAGTGTGCAAGTTCCTCAAAAGACTGAAAATAGACCTGCCATATGATCCATCAATTCCACTCTTGTATCTGTATCCCCCCCCAAAAGAAAATTGAAAACATTAACTAGAAAAGATACATGCACCCAGTTTCCATAGCAGCATTATTTACAGTAGCCAAGACATGGAAGTAACCCAAGTGTTCATTAATAGATGAATGGAAAGAGAAGTTGTGGAGTGTGTGTGTGTGTGTGTGTGTATGTGTGTGTGTGTGTACGATGAAATATTACTCAGTCATAAAAATTATATGCTACCATTTGCGACAGTGTGGATGGACCTAGAAAGTATTATGTTTAGTCAAATAAATCAGAGAAAGACAAATGCTCTATGTTGTCACTCATATGGAGAATCTAAAAAATAACACAAACAAATGTGTGTAACAAAACAGAAACAGACTTGCTAACATAGAGAACAAATTAGTGCTTACTGAGACAGGAGGAGAGGGGCAATGTAAAAAGTTAAAGTGCAAACTACTAGGTATAAAATAAATAAGTGCAAGTCATCTAAAACCCCCAGTCCCAACTTCATGGGCCACTAGCCAGGCCTTTGAATGAAGTTTCTGAAAACCAAGCAAAGCTCCAGGGTGAGCTTAACATGTAGGCTGTAAATAAATAATAAAACCTGCCAGCTCCCTGGCCAAGAACTCCAGGCAAATTTGTGCTGCAATTCCATGTGAAATGAATGCATTTTCTACCTCCTAGTCCCTGCTGCACTGTCCAGGTCACTCACCCCTGCGCTCTGGCTTTGACTCAAGGTCAGTAGTTGAAACCACAGTGACAAAGAGTCAGCTAACTTTTGCAGAAGCAAGAGCAAGTACAAACACCCTAAGTAGCTAAGTTGCGTCTGTTTCTGTGATCCTATGGACTGCAAAGTGGAGGACTGGAGGCTCCTCTGTCCTCCACTACTTTCTGGAGTTTGCTCAAATTCATGTCCATTGAGTCTGTGGTGCTATTTAACCATCTCATCCTCTGCTGCCCCCTTCTCCTTCAGTCTTCCCCAGTATCAGAGTCTTTTAAATACAATCCAATGTCAAACAGCCTGAAACCATGGATAATAATGTATGACTGCAGGACAACTTCCTTGTGTTAAGAAGTAAACACCAGGGCTGGCAGAGGGATGGTGGCAGAACCTGTGGGCTAGGTGGGAAGCTCACCCTCCCCGAGGAAGGGAAGTGAGAACTGCTGCTGCCAAGGACTGAGGAGACACCGGAGGCCAAGGGTCAGGCCACCACTGTCTCCTCCAGCAGCAGACACCATAGAGATCAAGCAGCTGGGGGGTGCACTGGCCACCAACAGCGACCCTGCGCACAGGTGGCAGTGTAGCAGCCAAGACGGGAGCTTCCAGAAGTACTTTCAGAAAAATAAGAGTGACCCTCAGTACGCAAACACAGGGAACTGAAAAACCACAGTAAACCTTGTTACTGAGTTTGAGAGCAGAAGAGAATGCAATTACACACTTAACAAATTCTTTCTGTATCTGGACCCCTGCCTGTCTATAATGAATTGTCCTCAGATGGAGGACAGATTTAGGACTCAGATTTTGTCCTCAGATTTAAGACTCAGTCCTAAAGGGTTGCAACATCCTTGAAGTCCTAAAGGTTGCAACATCTTTGAAGTTAGGCAAAGAATTAAAGTAGCATGTGGCTTATCTAGGAGGTAAAGATGGGAATGGCTTCTGCTTGCTTGGTGCCCTCTTGAAGAGAAATACTTTTGCTCAGCTTAAGATCAAGCCCTGAGCCTTTGGAGTGGGAGCACTGACTCCAAGACCCTAGACTACCAGAGAAGTAACCCTAGGGAGTATCAAATAGTGACAACTCACACAAACGAAACCACTTGAATACAAGGCCCAGCATCACCCAACCATCGGTAGCACCCTGGGCAGTCATCCTTGAAGTCCTAAAGGTTGCAACATCTTTGAAGTTAGGCAAAGAATTAAAGTAGCATGTGGCTTATCTAGGAGGTAAAGATGGGAATGGCTTCTGCTTGCTTGGTGCCCTCTTGAAGAGAAATACTTTTGCTCAGCTTAAGATCAAGCCCTGAGCCTTTGGAGTGGGAGCACTGACTCCAAGACCCTAGACTACCAGAGAAGTAACCCTAGGGAGTATCAAATAGTGACAACTCACACAAACGAAACCACTTGAATACAAGGCCCAGCATCACCCAACCATCGGTAGCACCCTGGGCAGGATGCCTCATCTAAGCAAAAATCAAAACAAAAATACAAACCCAATCATCAGCAGACAGGATTACTACCTCACTCACTCTTGCCCATCAGAGGAATAACAAAGAAACAAAAACTCAGCAGAAATCTCACACTATGTAAAGCCTACACAAAACAAAAAGGAAGAAAGAATTCAACCTTCTTCAAGGAAATGTCAACTTTCCTTGAAGCCTGGGAAAAGGAGACTTCAAACACAATAAGTTAAAAAAATAATGAAAAGGCAGAGAAATACTACACAGGTGAAAGAACAAACTAGAAACTCAGAAGTCCAAATAAATGAAGAGGAAATAGGCAAACTACCTGAAAAAGAATTCAGAATAATGATAGTAAAGATAATCAAAAACCTTGAAAATGGAGAAAATGCAAGAATCAATTAACAAAGACCTAGAAGAATTAAAGAATAAACATACAGAGACAAACAACACAATTACTGAAATTAAAAATACTCTAGAAGGAATCAATAGCAGGATATCCAAAACAGAAGAATGAATCAGTGAGCTGGAAGATAAAATGGTGGAAATAATTTCTGAAGAGCAGAATAAAGTAAAAAGAGTGAAAAGAACTGAGGATAGTCTCACAGACCTCTGAGACCATATCAGATGCACAAAATTTGAATTATAGGGGTCTCAGAAGAAGAAAAGGAAAAGAAAGGGTATGAAAAATTTTTTGAAGAAATTATAGTTGAAAATTTCCCCAACATGGAAAAGAAAATAGTCAATCAAGTCCAGGAGGCACAAAGAATCCCATACAGGATATCATATCAGATGCACCAAAATTTGAATTATAGGGGTCTCAGAAGAAGAAAAGGAAAAGAAAGGGTATGAAAAAATTTTTGAAGAGATTATAGTTGAAAATTTCCCCAACATGGAAAAGAAAATAGTCAATCAAGTCCAGGAGGCACAAAGAATCCCATACAGGATAAACCCAAGGAGAAACACACAAGACACATGCCACTCAAACTAACAAAAGACTAAACACAAAGAAAGAATATTGAAAACACCAAGGAGAAGCAACAAGTAACATACAAGGGAAACCCCATATTCTTAACAGCTGATCTTTCAGCAGAAACTCTGCAGGTCAGAAGGAAATGGCAGGATATATTTAAAATATTGAAAGGGAAAAATCTACAACCAAGATTACTATACCCAGCAAGGATCCCGTTCAAAACTGATGGAGAAATAAAAAGCTTTTCAGACAAGCAAAAGTTAAGAGAATTCAGTACCATCAAACCAGCTTTACAACAAATGTTAAAGGGACTTATATAGTCAAGAAATACAAGAGAAGAAAAAAGATCTACAAAATCAACCCTAAACAATTAAGAAAATGGCAATAGGAACATATATATCAATAATTACTTTAAATGTAACTGGATTAAATACTCAAACCAAAAGACACAGACTGGCTGAATGGATGCAAAAACAAGACACATATATATGCTGTCTACAAGAAACTCACTTCAGACATCAAGACACATATAGACTGAAAGTGAGAGACTGGAAAAATATATTCCATGCAAATGGGAAGCTAAAGAAAGCTAGCATAGAAATCTTCATTTCAGACAAAATAGATCTTAAGATTATAATAGATAAGGACACTACATAATGATCAAGGGATCAATCCAAGAGGAAGACATAACAACTGTAAATATCAATGCACCCAACACAGGAGCACCCCAATACATAAGACAAACACTAACAGACATAAAAGGAGAAATCGACAGTAACACAATAATAGTAGGAAACTTTAACACCCTACTTACACCAATGCACAGATCACCAAAGCAGAAAATTAATAAGGAAACACAAGTCTTTAACGACACATTAGATGAGATGGATCACATTGATATCTTCGGACATTCCATCCAAATGCAGAAGAATGCACCTTCTTCTCAAGTGCACATGGAACATTCTCCAGGCTAGACCACATCTTAGGTCACAAATCAAACCTCAGTAAATTTAAGAAAATTGAAATTGTATCAAGCATCTTCTCCAACCACAATGCTATGAGACTAGATATCAATTACAAGAAAAAAACTGTAAGAAACACAAACACATGGAGATTAAACAACATGTTTGTAAGTAACCAATAGGTTACTGAAGAAATCAAAAGAGAAATTAAAGAATTTCTAGAAACAAATAGCAGTGAAAACACAACAACTCAAAACCTATGAGATGCAGCAAAATCAGTTCTCAGAGGGAAGTTTATAGTGATACAATCCTACCTCAAGAAACAAGAAAAACATCAAATAAACAAACTAACTTTACACCTAAAACAACTGGGGGGAAAAAGAAAAGTTCTATATACTAACAATGAAAAATCAGAAAGAACAATTAAGGAATCAATCCCATTTACCATTTCAACAAAGCAATTAAATATCTAGGAATAATGCCACTCCTGCTTTCTTTTGGTCTCTATTTGCATGGATTTTGAATGAGTTATCAAATATTGTTTTCTAAAAACAAAATCTCTTTTCTACAGAAAAGAGAGTTTTGACTGAGTTTGTTCTCTAGATTTTACTGAGGGATGTCAAAGGGATCTGGAGTGGGATGAGTCTGCAAAAACAGGGTGGCAAGCTGCTGCAGGGCAAAGCTTGTGGTAGACATTCTGCACTAGGTGGATAACGAGTCCAGAAAAAGTGTCCTTTCTGGAGTGTACATGCCAATCTATCACATTATTTCAGCAGATCACTTCAAAGTTGTTTTGAGGCAAGCAAGAAATGGATGGGTGGTTTGCTTTTGTCAATTCCTATGAGTAGTTAGACGACTAAATGTTTGGTTACTTCGTTGCATGGTTGGAATCAGGCTTGGGAAAGAAAACTAGATCAAGTTCACACATATTTGGTCATTAAACAGCAAGCATAGGAAGGTTTCTAAGGCAACTGTAGGTAATTTAAACATGAGGGGCCAAATGGGGACAGTTTCATTTAACAGGCTGAGATTGGACTATACAGGTTGCCATAGCTATTGCTAGAAGTAGCTAAAGTAGTTTCAGGCTAGAAGTAGTTGACAAGGAAAGGTTGACACGTAAGGCTGGGGAGGAAGCAATCTGAGCCTGTAATCATTAGCTCTTGTTGGAGCCCAGAAAACAGAAGCATTGGCTCAGTCAGAGTTTGGGGTCAGGGTTCAGAGATAGATGTCATTTGGCGTGAATCAATATTAGCCTTGGGGATGGCAGCCATAACTTCTAAACGAAAGATTTCCTTCTCCCCAGGTGGCAGAGTAATTCATATTTGTTCCAGACTCATGAACCCCATAGGCCCTCTCAGGGCCACCTGTTCTTAGTGGTCACACATGCATCTGGACAAAGAATTATCATCATCGTGCCCATTGACCAGATGAGAATACTGAGGTTAAGGTACTTGATCAAGGTCACACAGCTAAGCATGTGAAAAGCCACAAGCCCAGGGTAAAGTCCTCAAATTGTGTGGTTTTGCTCCACACCCACTGGGAGTGGTGGGTGGTGATCTGGCAACATTGCTTAGGCAGAAGCAAGTAGTATTCAGGCTTAAATTGAAGTAAGTAAGGAAAACGAGTAGAACATTCAGCTATGACCTAAATCAAATCCATTATGATTTTATATTGGAGATGAAAAATAGATTCAAGGGATTAGGTCTGGAAGTCTGAAGAACTATGGATGGAGGTTTGTAACAATGTATGAGAGGTGGTCACCAAAACCATCCACAGGAAAAACAAATGTGAGAAGGAAAAGGGGTTGCCTGAGGAAGCCTTAAAAACAGCTGAGAAAATAAGAGAAGTGAAAGACAAAGGAGAAAGGGAAAGATATGCCCAATGGAATGTGGACTTTCAGAGAATAGCAAGGGGGTATAAGAAAGTCTTCATAAGTGAACACTGCAATAATTAGAGGAAAACAATAGAATTGTAAAGAGTAAAGATCGCTTCGGGAAAATTGGAGCTACCAGAGGGACACTTCATGCAAGGATGGGCACAGTAAGGGGCAGAAAAGTCAAAGACATAACAGAAGCAGATGAGGTTAACAAGAGGTGGCAAGAATGCACAGAAGAACTGTACAAAAATGGTCATAATGACTGGGATTAGTGATGATGCTTGGGTCACTCATGTAAAGCTCGATATACTGGAGTATGAAGTCAAGTTGGCTTTAGGAAGCATCATTAGAAACAGTGATAGGAGAGGTGATGGAATTCCAGCTGAGCTATTTAAAAATCCTAAAGAATGAGGCTGTAAAAGTGCTGCATTCAATATATCAGCAAATTTGGAAAACTCAGCAGTGGCCACAGTGCTGGAAAAGGTCAGTTTTCATTCCAGTCCAAAAGAAAGGCAATTCCAAAGAATGTTCAACCTATCACACAATAGAGTTCATCTCACTTGCTAGCAAGGTAATGCTCAAAAATCCTTCAAGCTAAGCTTCAAAACTACATGAACTGAAAACTTCCAGATGTATAAACTGGTTTGAGAACCAGAGATCAAATTGCCAACATCCATTGGATCATAGAGAAAGCAAGGGAATCCCAGGAAATATTTCCATCTGCTTCACTGATTATGCTAAAGCCTTTCACATAAAGGACCACAACAAACTGTGGGAAATTCTTAAGGAAATGGGAGCACTAGATCATCTTACCTGTCTCCTGAAAAGTATGTATGTAGCTCAAAAAGCAGCAGTTAGAATCAGACACAGAACAACTGAAAGATTTAAAACTCGGAAAGAAGCGTGACAAGGTGTACATTCTCACTCTGGTTATTTAATTTCTATATAGGATACATCATTCAATATGCTGGACTGCATAAATCCCAAGCTGGAATAAAGATTGCTGGGAGAAATATCAACATCCACAGATATGAAGATGACTTTGCCCTAACAGCAGAAAGCAAAGAACTAAAGAGCCTCTTGGTGAGGAGAGGATATTCAAAAACTGGCTTAAAACTCAACATTCAAACAACTATTCACAAAAATATATTCAACATTCATGGTGTCCTGTCCCACCACATCATGACATATAGATGAGGGAAAAGTGGAAACAGTGGCAGATTTTATTTTCCTGGGCTCCAAAACCACTATGGACCTTGACTGCAACCACAAAATTAAAAGACACTTGCTCCTTGGAAGGAAGAAAGGCTATAAGCCTTAAGGAAAAAACCTGCCAGGCTAAGATCATCAAAGTAGACTGAAGGGAATGAGCGAAGGTGAGAGAGAATTGATTTCTTCTGATTTCTTGAGTCTAGTCACTGAGATCATTGTATTTGCTCTGATTCTTCTATCCTGGATTCCCAGAATCATTTCAATGAGTCTCTGTTTTCCTTGAAGCCAGTTGGAGTAGGGCTCCTATCAATTTTGATTCAGACTTGGTTCAAGATCCTTCACTCCCAGACAAAAAGAGGCAACCGTTTGTTTCAGCACCATTAAGGGTGAAACCCTTTATTCTTTACTGAGAATAGGGTGTACAGACCACCAAATACAGTTCACCAGCATCCTGGGAAGAGCGCCCTAGTGTGAGTGAGTGTGTGTTAGGCATGGCCTTACTGATTCCTGAACCACTCCAAGCATTTACACTGCCCGTGTAATTACACTGCCCAGGCCAATCCTGTCATTTCCTCAATCAAAGACCAAGAAATACACCCTCAGGAAGACGTCACCCAGGATCCAGGTCTCTATAGATGAACTCGCTTTGTTCTATCGAAAGACGGTATAGCAGCGGCCTCTAGAACCCTGGGGGAATCAGAGACACACACCAGTCAGCATGAGCCCTTACCATTGACTCCCCCAGTATCCAGACCCAGCACAATTCTTTGTTTTATTTCCCTCTTTTGGTAAGTATCAAGGGGTTTTCTCAGCAGCATGGGATGTAAGAGTTCATCCAAAACCAAAGAGGGCCAAGACATGAGGTTGCCATGAGGAAGGGTGAGGTGAGTGGAGGAGTGGGAGTTGGGGAAACAGAGGAATGAAAAACAACAAAGTCCTATTGTAGAGCATAAGGAACTATATTCAATATTCAGTGATAAACCACATGAAAAAGAATAACAGAAATATATATTTTTATGTGTATAAAGAGTCACATTGTTGTGCAGCAGAACTTAATGCAACACTGAAGATTAGCCGCACTTCAATATAATTTTTTAGAAAAGAACAAGTGTGTCCATAGTTCCCCTCACTCCCTGTTTCTTTCCTTCTGACTCCTGCTCCTTGTTTTCTCTGCAGAGAATCCTGGTTCTCCTCCTGCGTCCCCACAACCTGTACTTTATTTAAAAACTTTATTTTGTATTGGAGTATAGCTGATTAACAATATTCTGAGTTTCAAGTGGACAGTAAAGGGACTCAACCATATGTATCCAGGTACCCTGGTCCCAAGGACACCCCTCCCATTCAGGCTGTCATATAACTGAGCAGAGTTCCCTGTGCTACAAAGTAACTCGTTGTTGGTTGTCCATCTTAAATAGAGCACTGCCCACAACACGTTCTTGAAGACTTAACTCAAGAACTCTGAGAAGCCTCCTTGGCCCATTTCACCATCTTTGGCCACTCCAGGCTTGGGTGGGTAAAGTACTCTGGTTCCTCATTCCCACGAGTCAGTCTGTAGCCCTCATCACCCCAAGTAAATCCCCAGTGCCCCAGTGCAGACCACTTTGAGATGCCATTTGCATGGAACCCAGTGCAGTTTTGCCTAGAACCAAGCAACCCTCCAGATGGCTCAATCAGTTTGTGGTTTTAGAATTCCTGAAATTCCCTCTCTTCCTCAAAGCCTTCTTTGAGTCCATCAGCCTGCTCTGAACTCTCACAGGGAGCTGACATGAAGCCTCCATCCTGAGCCAGAGCTGAGCAGTCACCATGCACCCTTTAACACCTTTGTATCCAACCTCCCCACAGAGGGGTCGGGTACCCCAACTCACAAAGGAAGCACCTGGCTGGAGCAATGGGAAGATGCAGGCGAGGACTAGGCTGACCATGTAATTTATCATCCAAACAAGGAAAACTTTGAGAAGGGAACGGAGAGTGTTAACTTATGTTGGACATCACACTGGGACTGTCCCCAGCCATTCTCCTTGTAACATGGCCTATTTCAGGGACTGCTAGAGTTGAATTTCATGTTCATGAACCTACGGGTTCAGATTGAAGCTCTTTGAGGACTGAGGATCTTAGTGTCCCCTCTCCTTGTGACTCCCACCATGCCATATGGTGTGGCATCTCCACATTTATTTCAGGAAGATCAGTGTCCCACACAGCCCTTACATCTCAAGTGATTGATTTTGTGGGAGGCACTGGCCCAGCCACAGAGTTCAGCAGCATCTGCAATGGTGTGGCATGGCCTCCAGAGGGCGCTCTCCTCCCAGCAGCAGCCCAGGGGTTCCTGCAAGCTCCAGTTTGAGAACCAACCCTCAGTGTTGTCCCCTCAACTTGAGGATGTAGGCTTGAGCTGGCACTGGGTAGCTGATGCCATTGATGGTGAAGATAATAGAGGGCATAGTATTGACCACAGAACATGAAACAGTGCTGTTAGAGAGAGAGGCAGCGAGGTTGGCACTGGAGTCCTTGTTGTGTATGGAGACAGGGAGTGAGCCTGGGGCATGACCCTTCACCTTGGAACCCCGTGGCACCGATGAGCTTCTGTATGTTATTGACCAGTCCTCTTGGGCCTACGATTTGTGATGTCCCTGTGTCCACAAAGGCCTTGCAGCCATCAGAACAAGCAATAACCTCTCGTTTCATGGAGATGCTGAGAGACAATGGAAGAAAGCGGGCATCAAGGTCATTTTGAGTCTCCCCAGAGTTGCCGGCTTCCCGACTGTCTCCTAAGCAGCCCTTCGTCTCTTGAGCTCTTTTCCTTTACTCTCGACAGAGCACTTTTCTTGACATCCTCAAATGCAGTACTTGAATACACCCGGATCCTTTATACCTTGACACAAGCTGGTCTTCCTTCCTAGAAGACTCCACTCCCCTTTGACTAACAAATTTCTTCTCACCTTCCAGATTCCACCTTAATTGTATTGTTTTCGGGGAGTCTCCCCCGATGTTTATCAGTTTCCTGTTTTGGTCACTCTCTGTAGACCCTTCCTCCTGTCTGCTGCTGCTGCTAACTCACTTCATTCGTGTCCGACTCTGTGCAGCCTCATAGAGGGCAGCCCACCAGGCTCTGCCGTCCCTGGGATTTTCCAGTCAAGAGTACTGGAGTGGGTTGCCTTTGCCTTCTCCTCCTCATGTCTAGCATGTACCAAAGTCACAATTCACTATGTGGGCAAGTCACTTCATGTACATCTGTCTTCTTAGATGTGAGGGTGAGTTTTATTGTCCTTGCCTCCCTAAAGTGCCTGGCACAGAGTAGATGTGCCAGGCAAAGCTTGTCTGTTCAATGAGAGAATGGAGACTTACAAAGCAATAAGAAACATCAAGAGACCTGTATCTAGTGGGGAACAAATAACGGGTCTCACACACAGTGAAGATGGAGATTCGCAGGGGCAGCAGATTCTCATAGTAGGGGGAGAGAGGGGCTCCTCTGGGAGAGGGTGTCTGCCAGCACTGCTCCTACAACAAGCTCAGACCCTGAGACCCTGCCAGGAAATACATGACTAGCCCACCAAAACTCCAAAGGACAGGTCAGGTTTTGTCTGAGGGTATCACACAGAATCCTATCAATTATGCCTCTTGTCCTCAGGTCACTCCTGGTTCCCATCTTCCTGATTCTCTGCTCTAGCCCCTGCCCCACTGTGTGCCCAGGTATTTGGGGTATCTTTTTTATTAGTTGCTTTCAAGTCTTAAGACTGCAGCCAACCTCTCTCCACTGCTGGGTAGCTGCTCCTTAAGGAGACCAGTTTTCCCCATTGGCTGAGGACTTTCTCTGTTTTTAAACTGACACTTATCTGTACTAATACCTTCCTTGGTCCCAGGTAGCCCTGGACAGTTGGTCATCTTATAACTCTGTTCAGGTTGATGTAATCATTCCTGATCCTCTGTTTACCCCACTGTAGAGTCCTCTAACCATGCCCCACGTCTCACAGGGAAGTGGGTGCAGCCCTGTACCAGCTGCACAGACCTCTCTGGTCCCTTTTAGGACCCTGGTTAGAGCCCTGCTTGGAAGGCCTGGGGATTATGAACCCATGGGTTGTTTGTGTATCTATGTGCTTGTGTGTTTGTATGTGTGTTTCTATGTGTCTCTGTGTGTGCTTGTGTGTCTCTGACTAGCTATGCATGTTTTTATGTGTCTCTGTGTAGGTTTATATGTGTCTGCTTGTGTGTTTCCATGTGTCCTTGTGTCTCTCTGTCGCTGAAGGTGGTGTATATTTTTGTGTGACTGTGTGAATGCATTTGTGTGTGTCTGCCTGTGTCCATGTACAGTAGTGGGAGCATCACTTGGGCTGACCCTCAGAGGGAGAGGCTTACCAGTCCATGTGTACATTCCAGTCGCCCGCTTGGATCAATGGTACCCAGTTGAGCTCTCTCTCTCATAGTAGTGGTGGTCCACCCCACCAAACATCACCACACTACCCTCCCGCTTGTCTCTGTAGAGAGAAGTGAAGGGCGGATCCTCGGAGGACGGTAACAGCAACACTGCGAACTGTGCTTTTCCACCCATCAAGCCCTAATAAGGTCCCCATGTACAGATGCAGAAATAGCGTCTAGAGAAGATTGAGATCCAGACTGAGGTCTCTTACTGGCTAATGAGTGGCACTGAGGAGGTTAGAAGCTGAATCACTTGGCTGGGCTCCACCCACGATGTCTTCTGAAGATGCCCTGGACTTCCAGTGACCTGAGTGCTCAGACACCCTCAGAGGACAGGGTGCTGAAGCGTTTGGCTTTCCTCTTGTCCACCTTGTCATTTTTCAGGAAAATCAAGGCTTGGGAGTTCTGAGCGTGTGGGTTCAGGTCACCCAGAGTTGGCTCCACTGGCCTATGACCTTCACTGTCCACAGGGCTCCACACTCAGAAGGGACCCCACCTCTGCTCTCCCTGTCTTGAAATGCCTAATATTTCTTGAACAAGGGGTCCCACACTTTTGTGTCCCACACTTTCTTTTCTCACTGGCTCCTACAAATTGAATAGCTGGTCCAGGGCTCCCAGTGGAATGCTAACAAGGAAGGAAAGATATCCACCATCCTTCTCCTTCCTTCTTTATCAAATTCATAAGCAAATCCTAATGCCTTTCCTTCAACTTGTTTCCTGTTGCCTTCCATTAGCCTTCCTCCTCACTCACCCCCTTAGCCCATGTTACTGGTCTTGAGCCCAGGAGCGGGTGTGTTCCAAGAAAATTTTATTTTTAAAATCCAGGGATGAAGCCAGTTGGGTCTGAGGCCATATTATCCTGGGTTAGATTATCTCTCAGGATACTTCTTTATCAAGTGTTCTATAATTTTCGTGCAACTGAAAGCATCTTACAGCTGATTTGGAGAAACGGATTGTCCATCTCAGACTTACTTGCTCAAGTAGAAGGCAAAAACAGGCTCAGAAATGGCACCTTGATTATTCAGCTTGTCAAAGATGGGGGTGGCTCCAGAGAAGGATTTGTTGGGATAGCTCAAGCCCAAGATGCCATCAAAAGCTATGCCGTTAAACCCAGATTCTGCTATGCTTAGACCGAATGACTGGTCAGTACTTACAAGGCCCCAATCTGTGGGAGAGAAGAGTGTTTCCATTTACAGATATATGAAGTGGGGCTAGGACTGGGCTTGGGTGCATTGCCATTAGATCCTCAGAGAAGAATTGAGGCTGGGTTGTGTCTTTAGTGGCCAATAGATGGTTAGATCAAGCTGGGAAGGAAATTTGGGTTACATTTGAGAGAGGCTGTGAATTTTTAAACATCTTCCACTCTGAAAAACACCACCTGAATGAGTCCAATTGGCCTCGTGGCTTCTGTACAGGTGGGACAACCAAGAGTCAGACCAGAACCCATTGGTGCCACCTTAGGGACAAAACAATCGAGAGCAAGATAGCCTTCTCTTTGGCATCACTGTGACCTAATGACAGGAATGGACTGCATTCTCTGTAATGTACTGTGGATTCTGCATCTGTCCAGGAAGACAGAAGCCAAAAACTCAGAGCCAAAACCCTCTTGCTGCAGGGTTCTATGAAATTACTGTCTGGAGAATTCACTTTTTGGGATATGTGTATATTTCTGTGAGTGTGTATGAGAGAGAAGAGAGAGAGATGAACTACTCAAGTATTTTGGGGGAGGCAGGCCATAGGTTTATTAGACTCTCAAGGGTCATCTAGAGTGAGAATTCATTTATCAGGCCCCTTGACTTCTCAGGGCCCCAGTTTCCCACTCTGGATACCTGAAGCCGCTGACTGCCCCCAGGGTCCCCAGATCAGTTTTATCCTTTCCCCAAATGCCCCACAGCAACTTCAGTCCTGAAAAGCCAGCCTAGCTCCTCCACTTATCACATGTGTGCCCTCAGCAAGGCCCTTGCTGTTCACACCTCAGTTTACTCATATGTCTCATGAGCTAATCAGAGTAGCTGCTGTGTGGGATTGTTGCAGGATTAAACCAGTTATCACCTGAAAGTGCCTGGAACAGTTTGTGAATATAAAAGTGGGTGCTTTTATCCCTTCTTCTCACTCCCAGCAAAATGAACCTTGAACGGCTCATGGGCAGAGGAGCTGCAAGTCCTCTCTCAAGCCACTCTTGGGTTAGCTAATTTGTTTGCCCATGTGTTACCATGGGCACTGCCTCCCCAGAGACAGGATCCTGTGGATAAGATGGCCAATATCTATGGGAGTTAGGCTAGGAAGGGTCCTGGCAAATGGTCCTGCATCTCTTTTGCAAGAAATGGTCACTCCATAACCAGTCCTGACTTAGCACTTGTTACACTGTTATCCAAACTGTGTCATGAGCAACAACTCCTTTAATTCTCCCAGATCCATAGGTGATGCTGAAGGTCTTATTGGTAGGCCGGAAGGTGGAAGACTGGACATGTCTGAACATAACGTGTGTAGCTGCAGACACAAGAGGTGAGTGTCATCAATGTCAAGGGTGGAAACAGGGTGGCAGGGCAAGTGAAAGATGGTCTGGGTACAGGGTGTCTGTACTCACAACAGGTTGATCTGTTGCAAAAGATGGAGGGCACCCACAAGTCAAATGAGCCTGTGTCAAAGACAACCTGGAATTCCTGAGGGGGTGTTCCAATGGTGATGTTACCCACGTAGACCAACTAAAGGGAGAAGGAAGGAGTGGGTTAGTGCAGAACTGGCTACCCTCTATTCCCACACTGCTGCCTCCCTCTGGGTGTCACATATCTCTTGAGATCGCTTTCTAACCACCCTGCAGCTCACAGACTTTGGTCACAGACATATCTGCATTTGATATATTTTTCCTGTGCTACATTGTATGCAGGATATTGACTCTATGACCAGGCGTTGAAGTGGTACCTCCTGCATGGGAAGCCCAAAGGCATAACCCATGGGCCTCCAGGACCACTGGAAACCCAGGGATGTCCTGGTGCCTTCATTGGAGAAGCTCTGTAGTCTCTTCAAACCCAGCCTTAGCACCCGCTTCTCCAGGAGGTCCTTCTTGATCAACCTCAACCACTCCCTCTAAACTCAGACCACATCCAATCACCAGCACACAGTTGACCCTTTCATTTGACATGTATTTACTCTTTGCCTATCTCTCAGGCTAGCATGGAAATTTTTGAAGACATCTTGAAGGAAAATAAGCTCTTTTTCTAATCTAAAAACAGGAACCACAGTGATTCTTATGGCCATACTCAGAATACATGTTCAGTAATGTTTTACTGCTGTGGTTCTTGCATCAACTGAATTCCTCTACCTGGGGATTCACAATTGCTTTGCAGTTGGTTCTACCTTTTGATAAATGATGGTTCACTCTTCATCTATAACTGAGTGACTCACTTAGTTCAGAAGGAACAATCACCCTCAAACTAATGACACATCTTTCACACACAAAAGGATGTTTACCTGCCACCTGGTAATTGCCGGGCCCAGTCACAAAGAACAACAGTTGAGGATGAGAGTGCCTTCTCCTCTGGTTGAGGTCCCTGTTTTCCAGTGTCCCTGCCTCTTGCAGGAACCCCAACCCCAACATCCCACCTGGCACCTCCAGATGAGCCCCAGTGCTAGGCTAGAGCACCAGGGGGCGCTGTGGAGCACCATCCTCCCAAAATACATCCATGCTGTTCCTCAACGGATTAAGAGTTAGATTTGAGCCACGAAAAGAAATCTGGGACAGTCTGTAAGGATGCTCCTTCAGGAAATTATTCAGCATGTTTTTTCCACTGATGGTATTTCTCATGGTTTTCACTCTCCTTAGAGGTATTCTTTCACCGAGCATTTCACAAAGAAAACAAAGAAGATGCTACAATTAGCTGTCAGAGTTGAGGTATAACTGTCATTGTAATGGCCCTGTGTGTTTTCTAATCATTTTTATGAGGCACATTATTATCAGAATTCTATGCATATAGCATGGCAAAGACAAGGATTTGAATACAGGTTCTGTTCTGCAATCTTGGGTAAGCCATATGACCATGTGTTGTCTCAGTTTCCCCTTTGGTAAAATGGTGGAATGTAACAATACAACCCCTCCAAATAAAATATCTTGGGGATAAGTGAAGTGATGGATATAAGGTACCTGATAAATAGTAAGTCTCAACAATGACAGCCATTAGCATTGCTGTTGGCATCTCACTCATTCCTTCTCATAGAACCTCAAGGAGGAGGTAGAAGGGAGACTCTTATCCTCTTTTACAAGGGAGCAACTTGAAATGTAAGAAGATTCTGAGTTGGCTGTGTTCACACTGCTTGTCCAACATAAAACAGTGTAAAACAGTGTATCTTTCTCCAAGGTGAAAGAGAATTGAAAGAAGAATCCAAGATCTAGGGAACAAATAAGGGAAATTCAGAGGCTTGAGAAGGAAGGAAGAGTCAAATGAAAAATTAAAAGACAACAACACAGAGAGAAATACACTCCCAGTGACTTCCAAAAAGATGGAGAGATAAATGACAGTGATACAGAGATACAGACATAGGCATATACACAATGAAGTAGACAGGGAAAAAAGAGGATATGTTGAATAAAATGTAGAAAGTGCTATTCCACAGGACCACATTGACATCTGCATAGACTGTGCACTGAACAGTTGCAAGGAGTTGCATTTTCAATAGGTCATGACAAGACGGGACCCCAAGATTTGTGCAACCCAAATCTACACCAAGACCTTGGGATCCACAGTTCCTATAGCAAGTTATTTATCAATAAGTCAGAATTGAACTTTAAGACTCTTAGGGAAATATTTCATTCCCTTCTAAACCTGATGGGTGGAAGACTAATCAGATGCAAAGAAAAATTCAAGAAAGGAACATGATGTGGCTTACAGTCCCCATACTTACTTGACTATGCACTCTGAGAAGCCCACCAGCCCAAGGAGCACAAGCCACTTCATGCTTCTTTCCTGGCTCCAAGTACTCAGGGAAGTTTGGGTTCTTAGCATGTAGTGGTGACTAGAGGCCCCTAGTTATATATGCTCTAACCTACTCTAGTTTTCCCCTTTAGGCCACTAAAAGATTTGAAAAAAAAAGTTCTCCATAAAATCTTTACCTTCATCAGTGTCCTTAGCAAATGGCCTTTGAAGCTTTTCAGAATACAGAGACTTGAACTGTAATCTCTTCCTTGAATCTTGCCTGGAAAATCAAACTGATCTGCATGAACAGCTAAGAAGATGGAGAACCTTGCTACTGGAGAAAAAACTGCTAAGAACATCATGAAAATGGATACTAGGGGGCATGCTCAACACTCGTGATTTCATGTCATCTTCCTAACCACTTGATGAGATATGCATTGCTGTCTACGTTGGAGAGGAGATTGCTAGGAGAATAAGTTGTCAAATAGCAAAGTGAAGACTTCAGGGGCAGCCCAGGGACATACAACTGGCTTTAGGTAGTGGGTCTAATGGCAGACATCAGGGGCACCTATGATGCCAGTCTGCATCAAAGATAGGAAGGAGCAGTACTTCAGTTGCATGGTTTCAGTATTGGAAGAAATGTCATATGCATCCACAAGATATTTTATATCATCTAACAACTATACAAGGAAGAACTGTGTGCTAGGCTCTTGGGTTAAAGGCTTCAAAGTCAAAGTTGATCAAAACAAAAGTAGTAATTATCTTAAGAGAGCTAGAAGTCTAGTTCTCACAAACTCATGGCCCAAGAGGCAGGAGATATGATACTAAGACTAGGTTGCCCTGTTGGAATCTGGACAGCACAGGCCTTACAACTGGGAGCAGCCTTTCCTCCACTTCACCCATGCTGGAAAGCAGGCCAGTTGGCCATGTTTTCAAGAGAATCAGAAGTTTGGATACTTATGTACAATCTACTGATTTTAATGTTAGCCACTATTCTTTTCTTCCAGAAAAAAATATAATGGGAGCTAAATCTACACCACAGTGTATATGGCTGTGGCTATCTCCACCATAGCCTTCAGTCTGTGCCTGTTTTTATTTCTGGCCTAGAGTTGGGAGTGCAGTGGGGATGGAGAGGGATTTAATTCAAGTTGATTGATGTAAAGTGACTGAATGCATATTAAACATGTTATTTTTCTTTCTGTTTATAAAGGAAGATCACCAGGGACATATAAACCAACTAGTTTAATAATGTCCATTTGCTGAAGATAAATGGATATATTTCTTATGTAATTCCCCAGTAGGGTCCATGCCTTAAAATTTTTTGTCCACCAAACCAAACATTTTTTGAAGTATCTTTTAATCAAAGGAGACAAAGCCACTTAAATCTCCTGCTCAGCCTGAGATGAACAGGGCTCCCTGCAAAATGTTACTGCAGCCAAAGTAAAGATGACAGTGTTTTCTGACTCCTTCCAAGACTCCCAGGGTCCATTCCTGCATGAGATCTATCCAGGCCTGTCCCTTGGGTCCAACAAAAGGAGCCTGGCCTGATCGCCAGGTGTGTATATATGGGGCACTGTGTCTTAATCCTCACTTTTGCATATTGTTTAATTTAAGTTTTGGTGTTAAATTATAACAGGGGGAATATAACAGCATCTAATAAATGACACACACTTATACCCTTTAACTCAGCAGTTTTACTTCTATGGATCTATAAAATGATACACTGATGAAAATATAAAAAGCCAATTGCACAAGCTATCTACTGCACATTGTTTTTAAAAGTAGAATATCTTTAGGCCAATTTATTCCTAAGTATTTTACTCTTTTCATTGCAATGGTGAGTAGGTTTGTTTCTTTAATTTCTGTTTCTGATTTTTCATTGTTGGTGTATAGGAATGCACGGGATTTCTGTTTATTCATTTTACATCCTGCAACTTTACCATATTCATTGATTAGCTCTAGTAATTTTCTGGTGGTGTCTTTAAGGTTTTCTATGGAGAGGATCATGTCATCTGCAAACAGTCAGAGTTTTACTTCTTTTCCAATCTGGATTCCTTTTCTTTCTTTTTATTCTCTGATTGCTGTGGCTAGGACTTCCAAAACTACGTTGAATAGTAGTGGTGATGTGGGCACCCAAATATTTAGCAATAAATTTACCTAAAGAAATAAATAACAATAAATTTAATAAATAACATAACAATAAATTTACCTAAAGAAAACCATGAAACACTGATGAAAGAAATCAAAGATGACACAAATAAATGGAGAAACATACCATGTTCATGGACTGGAAGAATCAGTATAGTGAAAATGAGTATATTACCCAAAGCAATCTATGGATTCAACACAATCCCTATCAAACTACCAGTGGTATTTCCCAAGAACTAGAAAAAATAATTTCACAATTTGCATGGAAATACCAAAAAAAAAAAAAAAAACCAAGTAGCCAAAGCAATCTTGAGAAAGAAGAATATAACTGGAGGAATTAACCTGCCTGAGTTCAGGCTCTACTACAAAGCTACAGTCATCAAGACAGTATTGTACTGCCACAAAGACAGAAATATAGATCAATGGAACAAAATAGAAAGCCCAGAGATGAATCCATGCACCCATGGACACCTTATCTTTGACAAAGGAGGCAAGAATATACAATGCAGAAAAGACAATCTCTTCAACAAGTGGTGCTGGGAAAACTGGTCAACCACGACTAAAAGAATGAAACTAAAACACTATCTAACACCATACACAAAAATAAACTCAAAATGGATTAAAGATCTAAATGTAAGACCAGAACAATAAAACTCTTAGAGGGAAATATAGGCAGAACACTCTCTGACATGCATATAGCAAGATCCGCTCTATAATCCATCTCCCAGAGTAATGGAAACAAAAACAAAGATAAACAAATGGGACCTAATTAAACTTAAAAGCTTTTGCACAATGAAGGAAACTATAAGCAAGATGAAAAGACAGCCTTCAGAATGGGAGAAAATAATAGCAACTTAAACAACTAACAAAGAATTAATCTCCAAAATATAAAAGCAGCACATGCAGCTCAATATCAGAAAAATGAACAACCCAATCAAAAAGTGGGCAAAAGAACTAAACAGACATTTCTCCAAAGAACTCATACAGATAGCTAATAAACACATGAAAAGATACTCAACATCACTCATTATTAGAGAAATGCAAATCAAAACCACAATGAGGTATTATCTCACTCCATTCAGAATGGCTGTCATCAAAAAGTCTACAAGCAATAAATGCTGGAGAGGGTGTGGAGAAAAGGGAACCCTTGTATGTTGTTGGTGAGAATGCAAGCTGGTACTTCCACTATGGAGAACAGGGTGGAGATTCCTTTAAAAAGTGGAAATAGAACTGCCATACAACCCAGCAATCCCATGCTTGGCAGAAACCCCAAGGAAACCAGAATTGAAAGAGACACATGAAGTTCAGTGTTCACTGCAGCATTATTTACAATAGCTAGGATACAGAAGCCACCTAGACTTCCATTAGCAGATGAATGGATAAGGAAGTTGTAGTATATATACACAGTGGAATACGACTCAATTTTAAAAAATGGAATGCATTTGAGTCAGTTCTAATGAGGTGGATGAAACTGGAACCTATTATACAGAGTGAAGTAAGTCAGAAAGAGAAATACAAATACTATTTATTAATGCACATATATGGAATTTAGAATGATGGTAACAACCATCCAACATACAGGTCAGTAAAAGAGACACAGATGTAAAGAACGGACTTTTGGATTCTGTGAGAGAAGGTGAAGGTGGGATGATTTGAGAGAATAGCACAGAACCATATGTATTACCATATGTAAAACAGATGACAAGTACAAGTCCAGTGCATGAAGTGGAGCATGCAAAGCAGTGCTCTGCAACAACCCAGAGGGATAGAGTGGAGAGGAAGAAGGGAGGGTGTTTCAAGGTAGGGGGACACATGTGTTCCTGTGACAGATTCATGTCAATGTATGGCATAAACCATCACAAAATTGTAAAGAAATTATCCTCAAATTAAAATAAATAAAATAATTTTTAAAAAGGCAAAATATCAGTAAGATACCAGAAGTGATCATCCACAGGGGCATCCCAACACCTGGGTATAATGTGGATGGAGAGAGGAGTGGAATGGGTGACTTCAAAGTACACTGTGCATTTAGTTTTAAAAAGAAGGTCCAAAAAACATTCTTATAGTTTGTTGCTTCTACATACACATCTATGTTTGTTTTCATTTTTTAAAAGTACAGGAATAAGCCATAAACTACTGAAATATAATTTACAGATGAGGGGCAGGGAAGTGAGATTTTTCTTGTTTTATACTTTGATTTGCAACCATGCAAATGTGTTGCAGAATCAAAAATAGGTAATTACATGTGTCAAAATTGAGAGCAAAGACTAATAAGTTTAATTGTATAAAGTTGGCGATCAGTTGCACATAACAAAACATTACTTAAGTGGCTTTAAAATTCAGAATTATGCCTGTACATTCAGAGTGGAATATCTTCTAAGGACAAAGACAAAAATACTGCCCATCCAAAACAAAGGTGAAAGAAATCCAAAAGCAGAAAAGGAAAGAAATCTGAAACTATATTCAACAACTTGCTGATATTGCTTCTGTTACTGTGACAGTATCGTATGTATTTTACAGGTAAAAGCAAGTCAGTAACTAAAGCTAATATTGTTCTGAAGTAAAATTTTCAATGGTTAGAGAAGAGAGATTCACACATAAAATAAAGAAGCTTAAGTAAAAACCTGCTGTCGTAAATCTTGAACTGAAAGCATAAATTTGTACAGCCAGTTATATTCCTTTTTTGGTTTTTTAAGGAAAATCTGTTTCCTGACTCTGACCATTGAAAAGCCTAGAAGCAATGACAACTTGATTTAACAGTGACTATCCTAAAGCCTAACACATAGCCTCTAAATACATTTCACACCAGACAATCCATGGATTCTTAAAGAGATGGCTGATTTCAGGACTGGTAAAAAAAATGCAGCAAATCATCTTGGGAATCTTCAAAGACCAGTGAGGACTGGACAGAAAGTTTAGGAATCCATTTGAAGAGGCCAAAATTGGGACAATTTTAGCATTGCATCCAATCCATTGAAACAAATTAAATGTATAAATGTCATAAATTCCAAATACTATGCTGTAGTTCAGTCACATAGTCGTGTCTAACTCTTTGCAATCCCCATGGAACCCAGCATGCAAGGCCTCCCTGTCCCTCACCATCTCCCGGAGTTTGCTCAAGTTCATGTTCATTGCACTGGTGATGCCACCCAGTCTTCTCATCCTCTGACACCCTCTTCTCCTTCTGCCCTCAATCTTTCCCAACATTAGGGACTTTTCCTATGAGTCAATTGTTTGCCTCAGGTGACCAAAATACTGGAGCTTCAGCTTCAGCATCAGTCCTTTCAATGAGTGTTCAGGTTAATTTCTTTCAGATTGACTGATTTGATCTCCTTGCTGACCAAGGGACCTTAAGGAGCCTTCTCCAGCACCAGAGTTCAAAGGCATCTATACTTTGGTGATCCACCCTCTTTACAGTCAGGCTGTCACAACCGTACATGACCACTGGGAAGGCCATCAGCTCAGTTCAGTTCAGTCACTCAGTTGTGTCCGACTCTCTGTGATCCCATGAAGGCCATAATCTTGACTATATAGACCTTTGTTGGCAGAGTGATGTCTCTGCTTTTCAACACTCTTTCTACGTTTGTCATAGTTTTCCTGTCAAGGAGCAAACATCTTCTGATTTCATGGCTGCAGTCCCCATCCACAGTGATTTTAGAGGCCAAGATGAGGAAATCTGTCACTACTTCCACCTTTTCCCCTTCTATTTGCCATGAAGTAATGGGGGTGGATCCCATGATCTTAGTGTTTTAATATCTAGTTATAAGCCCACTGAAGGTGTCCAAATGTTAATAGGCAACATCTAATTTGTCACTGTGACAGATTGCTAAGGCATCAATTCTCACCATTCTGAGCACTGAGAAAGGAAAATAATCAGCTATATTTATGCTATTTTTGTTTGTATGAGGCATAGTTAATGTACTATAGACAGTAAAAGGAATCTTATTTTTATTGAAGAATTTCAAGAATTAAATTAGAAGGAATGGTAGAAATAAGAACCTCTATTCTGAAATATCCTCATAAAATGATTCTAGGCAAATGTCGTCAATGAATGCTGAAACTATAAGTGAAAGATAGAAGGTGAGGTTTATAATGTATGCATGAGGATGACAACACCAGAATCCACTGCATTTCAGCATCTCTCAAAGTGAGGCAGAAGGAAATTATGAGCCTCTTGAAGTGGAACCATAAGAAATACATATCTGTATATGAAATATTCCAATAAAAAATTCTGAACTCAAGTATAGATCTAACTACCAGTTTCCAGGAAAAAAAAAAAAAAACAGATAAAGGAATGGAGAAAAAAAATCCTCTAAACAGTAGCCCCACAACTTTTTGGCACCCAGGGCTGGTTTCTTGGAAGAAAATTTTTCCACAAACTTGGGTGGGGGGATGTTTTCTGGATGATTCATGGTTATTTCATTTATTGTGAACTTTATTTCTATTACTATTACATTGTGATATAAAAAGAAATTATTATACAACTGTCCATAAGGCAGAATCAGTGGGATCCCAGAGCTGGATTTCCTGCAACTAGACAGTCCCATCTAGGGGTAATGGGAGAGTGATGGGGAGCAGCTGTAAATAAATATGAAGCCTCATTCACTGGCCTGCTGCTCACCTCCTGCTACGCTGCCTGGTTCCTAAAAGACCAAAGATGGGTACTGGTCCTGGTACCAGTGTTGTGGATCCCTGCTCTAAACCCAATATTGGGACATTGTATAAGACAAACCACCCCCGTTCCTATCAGTTTTTAAACAAATAAATGACATTAAAATTTCAAGAGAAAAATTATTTCATCTTAAAAGAGAATAACTAAGTACAAAATATGAGTACATTCTTTCAATAAACTGTGAAAAGCCATCTATCTTTAGAGAATCAGGGAAATTTGAACATGGACCAGATATAAGATGTTTATTTTCCTTGGAACAAAAGAGTATTTTTTGCACATATCATTTTCTCCCAAATATTCATTATATATAACCTGTGAAATGGTCATCTCTTCCCTAAAATACTTCAGAAAAATGAATAAAGAGTAAAAAGGGAAATTAAATTAGGGTCTGTCTTGATTTAAAAACAGATCTGCATAGCTGCTATGGATTGAATTGTTTGTGTCCACTCCCCAATTCTAACGCTAAATCCTTGACTCCCAATGTGATGGTATTAGGTGATAGGGCCTTTGGGCAGTAATTAAGCTGATATGGGGTTTCAATGGTAGGGCCCATATGATGGGATTAGCCTCTCCCTCTTTTTCTCTTTTATTCTCCCTCTTCCTCCTTTCCTATCCCTACCACATGTGAGAACACAGCAAGAAGAGAACTGAAGAAAGTCAAAAAGAGCATTTCACCAGGGATCCAGTTGTTCAACACCTTGATCTTGGCTTCCAGTCTCCGGTCTATGACAACCTGTGAGACTAAGAGAGTAGTTTTCTACTTATTGACGCCGAATGGTGAAATACAGCATTCACGATACTATTCTTTCTTACTTTTGTTACGTTTGAAATCACTTCACTATAAGAAGTTTACAAAATGTCCATTTTTAATTTTCTGTCTTTAGTGATACCCTACAGGGCCCAAGAAAGCAGATGCAGGAAGGCCCCCAGGGAATGAGTGGTTGGAAACCCACCTGTTCTTTATCCCCCTCTTCTGTCATCTGATCCCCACCCAACCCCTATCTGCATCTCCACGCCCTTGCTAATCTGCTTGTTCATCCAGCTGGAGACTTTGATGAGCCAGATCAGGGCCTGGAAGTAGAAGGAATGTGGACATTATTAGAAAGAATGATTTGGAACACCCCCTCCCTGGCTTTCTCTTCTTTAGTGCCATCTGCAGGTGAAAGGCAGGGCCTGGGTAGGGAGGGAGCCACAAGTGGGGCTGCGGGGATATTTCCAAGGGAAGGGTAAAGTTCACATCCCAGTAACCAAGAGGTGGGCAGCTTGGTCAGGACCCAGGAGGGAAGGAAGAAGCACTAGGAAAAGAATGATGCCTACCAGAGGGCCAGACGCAGCAGGGGTTTCCAGTTAACCTTGCTGGAGATCATGTTCTTCTGGCTGGAGTTCCTCCTCCGGACATGGAATGTCTGGAGTGGAACTCGCTGCTAATGATCCACGCAGAGAGAAACAGTCTCATCCAGGGGCCTTTTGAGTCCACTATAACTGTTGGCATCATCCCAAGCTAGACAACAATATGGCAGGTCATCAGAGAGATGACCTATTCAAAATACTACAAAATTTAACCAAGAATTTTGGCATGTCTTCTGCCCAAAGTTCTTTTCAGTTCAGTTCAGTTCAGTCACTCAATCGTGTCTGACGCTTTGTGATCCCATGAATCACAGCACGCCAGGCCTTCCTGTCCATCACCAACTCCAGAGTTCACTCAAACTCAGGTCCATCAGTTGGTGATGCCATCCAGCCATCTCATCCTTGGTCATTCCCTTCTCCTCCTGCCCCCAATCCCTCTCAGCATCAGAGTCTTTTCCAATGAGTCAACTCTTCACATGAGGTGGCCAAAGTATTGGAGTTTCAGCTTTAGCATCAGTCCTTCCAAAGTACACCCAGGACTGATCTCCTTTAGGATGGACTTGTTGGATCTCCTTGCAGTCCAAGGGACTCCCAAGAGTCTTCTCCAACACCACAGTTCAAAAGCATCAATTCTTCGGCGCTCAGCCTTCTTCACAGTCCAACTCTCACATCCATACATGACCACTGGAAAAACCATAGCCTTGACTAGACGAACCTTTGTTGGCAAAGTAATGTCTCTGCTTTTGAATATGCTATCTAGAATTCTTTTAGTAGAACTGATTCATCAGCCCACCTTGGGTTTCTACTGAGAAACCTACAACCTCCCAGTTAGTAACTTCTGACTTATTATTACCTGATCTCATTCCTCAGAAACCAAGTGGTGGAAAATTCCAGTGGGCAAAGGATCTAAGGTCCTCCATCTCACAGCAGCTGTTTGCCAACTGGTCTACCCTCTCCACCCCGTTCTGAGCCCAGGATCCATGGACACCACCAGGCAATCATAGCTCCCTGCCTATCAGATGCAGTCTCAGCATTCTCAGCAACATGTACCTCTGAGCCACTTGTCCATTGATTGACACTGAGCTTCAGTCTGGACCAAATGCTCTGGAGCAAATCCAGTTTCCTTCATCCAAGAGATGGGAAGCTGAACCCTGGGGTGTATGACTCACTCTCAGGCTTCAAGTGGGGTGGGGAAGTGCTGAGTCTCAGGGTTCCTGGGTCTTGGGTTGGGAGAGCTCCAGAAAGGGAAGTATCATAGAAAGCTCAATTGCATCCACTGCTGAGCAGCTCTCAGAGGTCTGCTGGTGACAGAGTTGAAGTACTTTTCCCTTGCTCCTCAGTCTGGCTCTGATTCTATCAGCAAACCTCCTTCTTGTAGCAGCAGGAAAGCAATACTGGGAGCTGGGTCTTCTGGGTTCCAGGCACAGTGAGGGCAGCCCGCTCCTGAAGTGGCCCCAGGAGACATTGGTGCAAGTGGCGCCTGACTCACTCCCAGCTGAGCAGCCCCAGAGCTCCCTCTCCTCATCCACACAACACAGACCATTGGAAGGCTGGGTTACATGGACCTGCATTCACAGTAAAGAGTGTTTTCTGCTCAGCCTTCTGACAACTTCGATGCAGTGTCTTATTGTTTCATCAGGGAACCCCTGGCTGAGAAAGGTAGGGGTTGCTGAGATTAGCCTGGATTCAAGGGCTGTGTTCCCTCTTTGACACTCAAAAAAGACCTTGGAACTTTGAAGGCCTTGAGAAGGGTTGAAATAGTCATGTTCTTTCAAGACTTTGCTTTATGGACCAAGTTGGAGAAAAAGGACAGACAACAGGACAAGGCTGGATATCTCTGGGTCCCAGATGGTTGCAACTTGAGTTCCAGCCACCAGGCTTCAGAGTCAGGTGCTGATGTTAATTACAAATCACCTTTGGAGAAGGAATAGAGAGGAAGGAGTTTTTGCCCAGAGAGCAGTGTGGCCAGGAGACCATGGGATCACACAGGGAAAGATGAGACAAGGGCGATTGCTTGTTTCTTTGTTCTATCAGTTCCCTGAAAGCTCCACCCTTGAGGACAATCTCTCTGACAGAGATTGTCAGAGTCACTGGTGGTGCCTCTGGCACCTGATGCCCTTGGTAATAACTGTTTGTGTACACAATCCTGAGCCCAGAGCTGACTCAGCCCTGAGACAGCCCCAGTCTCCCTTCTGAGGGGGGTGAGATGGCTTATTTGTAACACTGTACAGGAGGCAGACACCTAAAACATCCCTAAGAAACAGAAATGTGAAAAGGTAAAGTGGTTGTGTGAGGAGGCCTTACAAAGAGCTGAGAAAAGAAGAGAAGCCAAAGGCAAATGAGAAAGAGAAAGATATACCCAATGGAATGCAGGCTTCAACAGCAAGGAAGATAAGAAAGTCTCCTTAAGTGAACAGTGCAAGAAATATAGGAAAATAATAGGATTGCAAAGACTGGATATATCTTCAAGAAAATTGGAGATACCATAGGAACATTTCATACAAAGATAGGCACAATAAAGGACAGAAAAGGCCAGGTCTAACAGAAGTAGAAGAGATTAAGAGGAGGTGGTAAGAATACACAGAACTATACAGAAAGTCTGAATGATCCAGATGGGCATGATGGTGGGGTCCCTCATGTAAAGCCAGATTGTGGAGTTTGAAGTCAAGTGGGGCTTAGGAAACAGCACTCCAAACAAAGCTAGTGGAGGTGATAGAATTCTAGCTGAGCTGTTTAAAATCCTAAGAGATGATGCTGTGAAAGTGCTGTTTTTGATATGTCAGCAAATTTGGAAAACTCAGCAGTGGTCACGGGACTGGAAAAGGTCAGTTTTCATTCCAATCCAAAAGAAAGGCAATTCCAAAGAATGTTAAACTACCATACAATTGTGTTCATCTCACATGCTAGCAAGGTAATGCTCAAAATCCTTCAAGCTAAGCTTCAACCGTACATGAACTGAGAAATTCCAGATATAAAAGCTGGATTTAGAAAAGGCAGAGGAACCAGAGATCAAATTGCCAACGTTCACTGGATCATACAGAGAGCAAGGGATTTCCAGAAAAACATCTACATCTGCTTCACTGACTATGATAAAGCCTTTCACTGTGTGGACCAAAACAAACTATGGGATATTCTTAAATAAATGCAAGTACCAGATCACCGTACCTGTCTCTTGATAAACCTGTATGCAGGCCAGAAAGTGACGGTTAGAACCAGACATGGGGCAGTTGAATGATTAAAATTGGGAAAGGAGCATGACAAGCACTCTGGCTATTTAACTTATGTGTAAGATACATCATTCAAAATGCTGGGCTGGATAAATCTCAGGCTGGAATCAAGACTGCTGTGAGAAATATCAACAACCACAGATATGAAGGTGTTACTACCCTTATGGTAGGAAAGGAAAAGTAATAAAGAGCCTCTTGATGAGGGTGAAAGAGGAGAGTGAAAAAGATGGCTTAAAACTCAACACTCAAAAAACAAAGATCATGACATCCAGTCCTATCACTTCATGGCAGATAGATGGGAGGCAAGTGAAAACAGTGGCAGATTTTATTTTCCTGGGCTCCAAAGTCAATGTGGACCTTGACTGCAGCCATGAAATTAAAAGACACTTGCTCCCTGGATGGAAGAAAAACTATGACATACCTGGACATTGTATGAAAAAGCAGAGAATCACTCTGTTGACAGAAGTTTGTAGTATCAAAACTATGGTTTTTCCAATGGTCATGTACAAATGTGAGATCTGGACCATAAAGAAGGGTGAGTGCCAAAGAATTGATGCTTTCAAGTTGCAGTGCTTGAGAAGATTCTTGAGAGTCCCTTTATACAGCAAGGAGATCAAACTAGTCGATCTGAAAGGAAATCAACCTCTGACCCCTGCTGTTCCAGCTTTGGCCTCTACCAAGGGTATCCAGGTGGAAGAACTGATGCTTCTACTCCAAAAGTGCCTAACCATGGCAGCTCCAACCAAATGTTTTGCAGTTCTTCCACTGGAGGAAGCTCAGAAAGGCTGAAGACTCTGTATCCTGGGTTCCCTGTTGGGAATGTCAACCTCCCCAGCAGCACTGGAGGCCAAGAAAGGGGTGTGCTGGGCCCTGAAGGACGGAAATGGATCAGACATCCACAGGGGCTGTCACTTGCCAAGTGGGACTGGAAAGGACCCAGCAGGCATGTGTGGCAGAGAGTTGGTGACTGGATTGGGGTGGGAGATGGACATAAGGGAAACAGCCTAGTATAAAGGACGTCACTCAGAACCCCCTGGAGCAGAAATCCACTGACAAAGTTCATCTGAGATGGGACAAATAGAGTTTATTTTCATTACTCCTTATAATCGCTCTGAATGAGGAGGTTGTGGAGTTGGTGGTGCCATCATAAACTCTTTCATGGACTAAACCATCCACCAGTCACTATCTTTGGGGCTCCCTCTCTCCGCTCCAGTCATGTGGTTTTTTTAAGAAACTGACAATCATGTTTGTTACAGGAACAGGGCCATGTGACCTTGTAAAGCCAGTCATAGGACCCCATGGCTCTACCAGGATAGTTGGTCCAGGGCTGGGCCTGTGATCTGAGATGGGCCATTCAGAGTACTCCCTTGAACCTTGATAGCTCTAAGCTTCTTCCTTCCTGGTTAGATGACTTCAGGATGGAAAAACCTAGGGCAGGTAGCTTTGGATTCCTTCACTAGGTGTAGAAGCCTTAAGAAAGAAAGTTGTCAGACTAAGACAATCAAAGAAGAGAGAGGGGAAAGAGCGAGGATGAGAAAGAGAGAACTGATGACTTCTGATTTCTTGGGTCCAGTCACTGAGATCTTTGAATCTGCTCTAGTTCCTGTGTCCTGGATCCCCAGAATTCTTCCAATAAGTTCTCCCTTTCCTAGAAGACATTTGGAGTTGGGCGTCTTTCACTGTGATTCAGAATTGGTCCTAGATTCTCCCCGATCATCATGTACCTCCCAGATACAAACAGAGGCATCCATTTGTTTTAGAACTATTAAGAGTGAAACCTTTTATTCTTTAGTAAGAATATGACTTGCAGAGCACCAAACACAGTTTACCAGCATCCTGGGCAGGAGTGCCCTAAGTATGAGCAAGTGTGTGTTAGGACTGGCCTGACTGATTCCTGAACAAGTCCAAGCATTTACACAGCAGGAGCCAGGCCAATCCTGTTATTTCCTCGGTCATAAACTGAGAAGTACAGCCTCAGGAAGACGTCACCCAGGATCCATTCGTTTGTGTCTTCCCCATGAAAGGTGCTAAGGCACAAGCTATTGGAAATCTGAGGGAGACAGAAATATATACCAGTTAGCCTGAGCCCTTGTCCACAACTCTCCTCAATATCCGGACCTGGCATACTTCTTGGTTATATTTCCTTCTTCTGATAAGTATCAAGTGGTTTCCTTAGTAGCTGAGGATGTGAGAGTGCATGCAAAAAGCTAAAGAGCCAAGACATGTGGTGCCATGAGGAAGGATGTGGGGGAGGCGAGGATTGGGAGTTGGGATTATCAAGTGAAACTAATATATACAGGATGAATAAATAGCATAGTCCTACTATGTAGCACAGGGAACTATATTCAATATCCAGCAATATACTGTAAGGGAAAAGATTAAGAAAAAGAATATATATACTTGTTTTTGTGTAACTGTGTCACTGTGCTGTATAGGAGAACTTAATGCAACACTGAAGATCAGCTACACTAGAACAAATCTTTTTTAAAAATGAACAAGAGTGGTCATAGTTCCCCTCAGTCTCTGTTTCTCTCAGCCCACTGTTCACTGCTTTCTCTACACAGAATGCTTTTCCTTTTTCCCACTTTTCCACGACCTGTTTTTGTTTTGTTTAAAAAAAAAAAACTGTTAATTTTGTATTGAAGTATAGCTGATTAACAATATTGTGAGTTTTAGGTGCACAGTTAAGGGACTCAGTCGTATACATACACATATCCATTCTCCCCCAAACTCTCTTCCCATCCAGACTGCCACATAGAATTGAGCAAAGTTCCCTGTGCTACACAGTAGGTCCTTGTTGGTTATCCATTTTAAATAGATTAATAGCAGTGCCCACAATGCATTCTTTAAGACTGCTCTCAGGCCCTCTAGGCAGCCTTCCTGGACCCACAGTCACCGTCCCTGAAGACTTCAGACTGGGTCAATGACTTATCCTGGCCCTGCCATAATCTGTGGCCCTCATCACTCCTGATCTGTTCCCAGAACACCTTTGCACAGCTACCTGGATACCATCTGGATGGAATCCAGTATAGATTTGCCTCAACCCAAGCATCTCCTCATTCCTCCATGAGGCTGCATTTTAGAATTACTGAAATTCCCTCTTCCTCAAAGCCTTCTTTGAGCCCATCAGCCTGCTCTGAACTCCCACAGGGACCTGATAGGGAGCCTCCACCTTATACGGGGCTATGCAGTCACTGTGAACCCTTTATTCACCTTAGCATCCAACCTCCCCACAGAGGGGACTGGTACCCAACTCAGAGAGAGAACACTGAGGCTTAGCAAGGGGAAGTTGCAGCCAAGTATTAAGGTAATCATACTATTTATCACCCCAATCAGGACATTTCTGAGATGGGATGGGAGACTGCTAATCACTATGATGGGACAGCACACTGCCAACCCTGCTTGTCACATGGTCTATTTCAGAGATCGCTAGAGCTGACTTTCCATGTTTATGCACCTGAGTGCTCTGATTGAGCTGAAGTTCTGTGAGGACTGAGGCCCTTAGTGTTCCCCTATCCTTGTGACTCCCACCATGCCAGCATGGAGTGGTGTCTCAACATTTATTTCTGGATGATGGATGTCCCAGACTGCCCTTTACTCTCAAGTGGTGGTTTTGTGGGAGGCACTGGCCCAGCCAAAGGAGCTCAGCAGCATGTGCAATGGTGTGACCTGGCCTGCAGAGGGACCCCTCCTCCCAGCAGCAACCCAAGAGTTCTTGCCTGTGTGTGTGCTAAGTCACTTCAGTCGTGTCTGACTCTGTGCAGCCCTATAGACTGCAGCTTGTCAGGCTCCTCTATCCATGGGATTCTCCAGGCACGACTACTGGAGCCGATTGCCATGCCCTTCTATAGGGGCTCTCCTGATCCAGGGATCAAATCCATGTCTCTTACATCTCCTGCATTGGCAGGCAGGTTCTTCACCACTAACGCCATCTAGGAGTCCCAGAATTGAGAAGCAACTCTCAGGATTGGCCCCTCACCTTTTGGATGTAGGCTTCAGCAGGCACTGAGTAATCAATGCCATTGATGGTGAAGATGACCGGAGGCAGGATAGTGATGACAGGACATGCAACAATGTACTGTTGGGGGAAAAGGGAGAGAGGTTGGCCCAGGAGATCCTTGTGTGGGGGAACCGGGAGAGACCTGTGTCATGACCCTTCACCTCGGAACCGTGGGGCATGGCGTGGATGAACTTCTGGATGCTGGTGATCGGTCCTGCTGGGCCATGGATCAGTGATGTCCCAGTATCCACAAGAGCCTTGCAGCCATGTTCCAACCAATCACTCTCCCATTCATGGAGATGCTAAGAAACAGTGGGACAAAGTGGGCATCAAGATTACTCAGAAGTCTCCCTCATAGCTGCCCCCTCCACAACTGACTCCCAAACAGTCCTTCAGCCCTTTCCCTGACTCTGTTTTTCTTTGCTCTCATCATGTCACCTTCTTTGATATCCTTAAATGCAGTACTTGAGAGGTGGCCCTAAGATGGCAGAGGAATAGGACAGGGAGATCACTTTCCCCCACAAACTCATCAAAAGAACATTTTAACGCTGAGCAAATTCCACAAAACAACTTCTGAATACCGGCAGAGGACATCAGGCACCCAGAAAAGCAGCCCATTGTCTTCGAAAGGAGGTAGGAAAAAATACAAAAGACAAAAAGAGGGACAAAAGAGGTAGGGATGGAGCTCCGTCCTGGGAAGGAAGTCTTAAAAAAGAGAGACGTTTCCAAACACCAGGAAACACTCTCACTACCGAGTCTGTGGTGAGCCTCAGAACCACAGAGGGCAACATAACTGGGAGGGAAAATAAACATATCAAACCCACAGATTATGTGCCCAACAGTAACTCCCCCAGCGGAGAAGCAGCACAGACGTCTGCATCCGCCACTAGCAAGTGGGGTCTGGGCAGGGAGGCTTGGGCTGCATTGCCTAGAGTAAGGACTGGGCCTGAATGCCCCGAGGGCAATCTCAAGGAACTAACTTGGGCTAGCAAACCAGTCTGTGGGATAGCTTCCACGCGAAAAGCCCTAACCTAAGACACCTCCAGATCCGCTCAGAGAACAAAGGACTGACTAGAGCTACGCAAAAAGCCCTAACCTAAGACATCATCAGGCCCTCTCACAGAACAAAGGAGTGAGCAGAGCTTGCTGGCGACAGACCACCCCATCTGGTGACGGGCAGCCAGAGCCAGAAGGGGGCAATCACGGCCCCAGGGAGGCATCATCTACCAAACTGCAAGCAGGCTTCATTGTTAACTAAGACTTCTTAGGATTCTGCATGGTCAACATCCGCCTGGAAGGTGCACTGGTTGTACACCCAGAAAACCGACTGGCAGGGACGGGGGAGGTGATAAGTTGCAGCAACCATGCTTGCCAAACACCTGGTCACCTGAGCTGCTCGGACCAGGGAAGGGCACAAAACACAGGCCCAACCAAGTCTGTGCCTCTGAGGTCTACCCGAGTACCTGAATCTGAGCGGCTTAGACCTGGGAAGTGCATGCAACTCAGGGCCTACCTCAGAGAGTTCCCCCCAGAGCAACCTAGAGCCTGAGCAGTGTTGACAAGGAAAGCACACACGCTGTGAGCAGGAGCACACGCCAGTGTTATCTGTTGGCAGCGTCCCTCCCTCCCCACAGGACGACTGAACAAGTGAGCCTAAACAAGTGTTCACCACCGCCCCCTTGTGTCAGGGTGGAAATTAGACACTGGAGAGACCAGCAAGCAGAAGAAGCTAAAACAGAGGGAACCTCCTTGAAAGTGACAGGTGCAATAGATTAAAACCCTGTAGTTAGTACTGACTGCATAGGAAGGGGCATATAGATCTTCAGAAATATAAGCTGGATCAAGGAACTATCCAAAAATGAACTGACCCCAACCTGCCCACAGCAACACCAGAAAAATTCCCAGATATATTTTTACTATTTTTACTATCATTTTTTAATTTTTTTAATTTTTAAGTCTTCTATTTCTCCTTTAATTTTCATTTTTATAAACTACCATTACTTTGCAAAAAAAAAAAGAGAGAGAGAGAGAGAACAAGACCTTGTTTTTTAAAGCAAACTTCATATATATATATATATATATATTTTATAGTTTTTGTGACTTTTTTTCTTTAATGTTGTATTTTTGAAAATCCAACCTCTACTCTAGATTTTTAATCTTTGCTTTTTGTTATTTGTTATCAATTTTGTACCTTTAAGAACCCAATCATCAATAACCATTTTTACTTGGGAGCGAGATTACTGGCTTGACTGCTCTCGCCCCCTTTGGACTCACCTTTTTCTCCACCAGGTCACCTCTATCTCTTCCCTCCTCCTTCTCTTCTCTACCCAACTCTGTGAATCTCTTTGTGTGTTCTGCACTGTGAAAAACACTTAGGGAACTGATTACTGGCTGTATCTGTCTCTCTCCTTTTGATTCCCCACTTTTTTCTCCTGGCCACCTCTATCTCCTTTCTCCCTCTTCTCTGTATAACCCCATGAGCATCTCTGAGCAGTCCAGACTGTGGAGTGCACATAAGTAAGTGATTACTGGCTAGCTTGCTCTCTCCTCTATTGATTCCACCTCATCTCATTTTATATATATATATATATATATTTTATAGTTTTTGTGACTTTTTTTCTTTAATGTTGTATTTTTGAAAATTCAACCTCTACTCTAGATTTTTAATCTTTGCTTTTTGTTATTTGTTATCAATTTTGTACCTTTAAGAACCCAATCATCAATAACCATTTTTACTTGGGAGCGAGATTACTGGCTTGACTGCTCTCGCCCCCTTTGGACTCACCTTTTTCTCCACCAGGTCACCTCTATCTCTTCCCTCCTCCTTCTCTTCTCTACCCAACTCTGTGAATCTCTTTGTGTGTTCTGCACTGTGAAAAACACTTAGGGAACTGATTACTGGCTGTATCTGTCTCTCTCCTTTTGATTCCCCACTTTTTTCTCCTGGCCACCTCTATCTCCTTTCTCCCTCTTCTCTGTATAACCCCATGAGCATCTCTGAGCAGTCCAGACTGTGGAGTGCACATAAGTAAGTGATTACTGGCTAGCTTGCTCTCTCCTCTATTGATTCCACCTCATCTCATTTGGGTCACCTCTCACTCCCTCCTCCCTCTTCTTTTCTCCATGTAACTCTGTGAACCTCTCTAGGTGTCCCTAACTGTGGATAAACTTTTCATCATTAACCTAGATGTTTTATCAATGGTGCTGTATAGATGGAGAAGTCTTGAAGCTACTGTAAAAATAACACTGAAAACCAGAAGCAGGAGGTTTAAGTGCAAATCCTCAGAACACCAGAGAACTGACTCCAGGAACATTAATCGACAGGAGCTCAACAAATGCCTCCATACCTACACTGAAACCAAGCACCAGCCAAGGGCAAACAAGTTCCAGAGCAAGACATACCATGAAAATTCTCCACCAACACAGGAACACAGCCCTGAGCTTCAATATGCAGGCTACCCAAACTCACTCTAAACCCATTGACATCTCATAACTCATTACTGGACACTTCATTGCACTCCAGAGAGAAGAAATCCAGCTCCACCCACCAGAACAAGCACACAAGCTTCCCTAACCAGGAAACCTTAACAAGTCACCTGTACAGCCCCACTCACAGCAAGAAACTCCACAATAAAGAGAACTCCACAAACTGCCAAAATACAGAAAGGCCACCTCAAACACAGCAATATAAACAAGATGAAGAAACAGAGGAATACCCAGCAGATAAAGGAACAGGATAAATGCCCACCAACCCAAACAAAAGAGGAAGAGATGGGGCATGTACCTGATAAAGAATTCTGAATAATGATAGTGAAAATGATCCAAAATGTTGAAAACAAAATGGAGTTACAGATAAACAGCCTGGAGACAAGAATTGAGAAGATGAAGGAAAGGTTCAACAAGGATCTAGAAGAAATAAAAAAGAGTCAATATATAATGAATAATGCAATAAATGAGATCAAAACACTCTGGAGGGAACCAACAGTAGAATAATGGAGGCAGAAGATAGGATAAGTGAGGTAGAAGACAGAATGGTAGAAATAAATGAAACAGAGGGAAAAAAAGAAAAACAAATTAAAAGAAATGAGGACAACCTCAGAGACCTCTGGGACAATGTTAAACACCCCAACATTCGAATCAGAGGAGTCACAGAAGAAGACAAAAAGAAAGACCATGAGAAAATACTTGAGGAGATAATAGTTGAAAACTTCCCTAAAATGGGGAAGGAAATAATCACCCAAATCCAAGAAACGCAGAGAGTCCAAAACAGGATAAACCCAAGGTGAAACACCCCATGACACATATTAATCAAATTAACAAAGATCAAACACAAAGAACAAATATTAAAAGCAGCAAGGAAAAAACAACAAATAACACACAAGAGGATTCCCATAAGGATAACAGCTGATCTTTCAACAGAAACTCTTCAGGCCAGGAGGGAATGGCAAGACGTACTTAAAGGGATGAAAGAAAATAACCTACAGCCCAGATTACTGTACCCAGCAAGAATCTCATTCAAATATGAAGGAGAAATCAAAACCTTTACAGACAAGCAAAAGCTGAGAGAATTCAGCACCACCAAATCAGATCTCCAACAAATGCTAAAGGATCTTCTCTAGACCATAAACACAGAAAGGGTGTAAAACTTGAACCGAAAACGATAAAGTAAATGGCAACAGGATCATACTTATCAATAATTACTTTAAGTGTAAATGGGTTGAATGCCCAACCAAAAGACAAAGACTGGCTGAATGGATACAAAAACAAGACCCCTATATATGTTGTCTACAAGAGATCCACCTCAAAACAAGAGACACAAACAGGCTGAAAGTGAAGGTCTGGAAAAATATTTTCCATGCAAATAGAGACCAAAAGAAAGCAGGAGTAGCTATACTCATATCAGATAAAATAGACTTTAAAACAGGCTGTGAAAAGAGACAAAGATGGACACTACATAATGATAAAAGGATCAATCCAAGAAGATATAACAATTATAAACATATATACACCCAACATAGGAGCACCACAATATGTAAGACAAACGCTAACAAGTGTGAAAGGGGAAATTAACAATAACACAATAATAGTGGGAGACTTTAATACCCCACTCACACCTATGGCTAGATCAACTAAACAGAAAATTAACAAGAAAACACAACCTTTAAATGATACAATAGACCGGTTAGACCTAATTGATATCTATAGGACATTTCACCCCAAAACAATGAATTTCACCTTTATCTCAAGCGCACATGGGACCATCTCTAGGATAGATCACATCCTGGGCAATAAATCTAGCTTTGGTAAATTCAAAAAAAAAAAAAAAAAGAGAAATCACTGCAAGCATTTTTTCTGACCACAATGCAGTAAGATTAGATCTCAATTACAGGAGAAAAACTATTTAAAATTCCAACATATAGAGGCTGAACAACACACTGATGAATAACCAACAAATCACAGAAGAAATAAAAAAAAGAAATCAAAATATGCATAGAAATGAATGAAAATGACGTCACAACAACCTAAACCCCATGGGACACTGTAAAAGCAGTGCTAAGGGGAAGGTTCATAGCGATACAGGCATACCTCAAGAAACAAGAAAACAGTCAAATAAATAACCTAACTCTACACCTAAAGCAACTAGAAAAGGAAGAAATGAAGAACTCAGGGTTAGTAGAAGGAAAGAAATCTTCAGAATTTGGGCAGAAATAAATGCAAAAGAAACAAAAGAGACCATAGCAAAAATCATCAAAGCCAAAAGCTGGTTCTTTGAAAGGACAAATAAAATTGACAAACCATCAGCCAGACTCATCAAGAAACAAAGGGAGAAAAATCAAATCAATACCATTAGAAATGAAAATGGAGAGATCACAACAGACAACACAGAAATGCAAAGGATCATAAGACAGCACTCAGCACTATCAGCAATTATATGCCAATAAAATGGACAAGTGAAAGAAATGGACAAATTCTTAGAAAAGTACAACTTTCCAAAACTGAACCAGGAAGAAATAGAAAATCTTAACACACCCATCACAAGCATGGAAATTGAAACCGTAATCAGAAATATTCCAGCAAATGAAAGCCCAGGTCCAGATGGCTTCACAGCTGAATTCTACCAAAAATTTAGAGAAAAGCTAACACCTATTCTACTCAAACTCTTCCAGAAAATTAAAGAAAAAGGTAAACTTCCAAACTCATTTGATGAGGCCACCATCACCCTAAAAACCAACACCTGACAAAGATGCCACAAAAAGAGAAAACTACAGGCCAATATCACTGATGAACATAGATGCAAAAATCCTTAACAGAATTCTAGTAATCAGAATCCAATAACACATTTAAAAGATCATACATCATGACCAAGTGGACTTTATCCCAGGGATGCAAGGATTCTTCAATATCCACAAATCAATCAATGTTATACACTGCATTAGCAAATAGAAAAATAAAAACCGTATGATTATCTCAATAGATGCAGAGAAAGCCTTTGACAAAATTCAACATCCTTCTATGATAAAAAAAAAAAAACCCTCCAGAAAGCAGGAATAGAAGGAACATACCTCAACATAATAAAAGCTATATATGACAAACCCACAGCAAATATTATCCTCAATGGTGAAAAAATGAAAGCATTTCCCCAAAAGTCAGGAATAAGATAAAGGTGCCCACTTTCAACACTACTATTAACATAGTTCTGGAAGTTTTGGCCACAGCAATCAGAGTAGAAAAAGAAATAAAAGGAACCCAAATTGGAAAAGAAGAAGTAAAACTCACTGTTTGCAGATGACATGATCTTCTACATAGAAAACCCTAGAGATTCCACTAGAAAATTACTAGAGCTAATCAATGAATGTAGTAAAATTGCAGGATATAAAATCAACCCACATAAATCCCTTGCATTTCTATATACTAATAATGAGAAAATAGAAAGAGAAATTAAGGAAACAATACCATTCACCATTGCAATGAAAAGAATAAAATACTTAGAAATATATCTACCTAAAGAAACTAAAGACCTATATATAGAAAACTATAAAACACTGGTGAAAAAAATCAAAGAGGACACTAATAGATGGAGAAATATACCATGTCATGGATCAGAAGAATCAATAGTGTGAAAATGAGTATACTACCCAAAGCAATCTATAGATTCAACACAGTCACTATCAAACTACCAACGGTATTTTTCACAGAGCTAGAACAAATTATTTCAGAATTTGTATGGAAATACAAAAAACCTCGAATAGCCAAAGCAATCTTGAGAAAGAAGAATGGAACTGGAGGAATCAACCTGCCTGACTTCAGGCTCTACCACAAAGCCACAGTCATCAAGAGAGTATGATACTGCCACAAAGACAGAAATATAAATTAATGGAATGAAATAGAAAGCCCATAGATAAATTCACACACCTATGGACACCTTATCTTTGACAAAGGAGGCAAGAATATACAATGGAGAAAAGATAATCTCTTTAACAAGTGGTGCTGGGAAAACTGGTCAACCACTTGTAAAAGAATGAAACTAGAACACTTTCTAACACCATACACAAAAATAAACTCAAAATGGATTAAAAACCTAAACATACAACCAGAAACTATAAAACTCCTAGAGGAGAACACAGGCAAAACACTCTTTGACATAAGTCACAGCAGGATCCTCTATGACCCACTTCCCAGAATATTGGAAATAAAAGCAAAAAGAAAAAAATGGGCCTAATTAAAATTGAAAGCTTCTGCACATCAAAGGAAACTATAAGCAAGGTAAAAAGGCAGCCTTCAGAATGGCAGAAAATAATAACAAATGAAGCAACTGACAAAGAACTAACCTCAAAAATATACAAGCCACTCCTGCAGCTCAATTCCAGAAAAATAAATGACCCAATCAAAAAATGGGCCAAAGAACTAAACAGACATTTCTCCAAAGAAGACATACAGATGGCTAAAAAACAAATGCAAAGATGCTCAACATCACTCATTATCAGAGAAATGCAAATCAAAACTATAATGAGGTACCATTTCATGCCAGTCAGAATGGCTGATATCCAAAGTCTACAAGCAATAAATGCTGGAGAGAGTGCAGAGAAAAGGGATCCCTCTTACACTGTTGATGGGAATGCAAACTAATACAGCCACTACGGAGTACAGTGTGGAGATTTTTTTAAAAACTGGAAATTGAACTGCCATATGACCCAGCAATCCCACTGCTGGGCATACACACCAAGGAAACCAGAATTGAAAGAAACACGTATACCCCAATGTTCATCGCAACACTGTTTGTAATAGCCAGAACATGGAAGCAACCTAGATGTCCATCAGCAGACTAATGGATAAGAAAGCTGTGGTACATATACACAATGGAGTATTACTCACCCATTAAAAAGAATGCATTTGAATCAGTTCTAATGAGGTGGATGAAACTGGAGCCTATTATACAGAGTGAAGTAAGCCAGAAAGGAAAACACCAATACAGTATACTAATGCATATATATGGAATTTAGAAAGATGGTAACAATAATTCTGCATGCGAGACAGCAAAAGAGACACAGATGTATAGAAGTCTTTTGGACTCTGTGGGAGAGAGTGAGGGTGGGATGATTTGGGAGACTGGCATTGAAACATGTATAATATCATATAAAAAACGAATCACCAGTCCAGGTTTGATGCATGATACAGGATGCTCGGGGATGGTGCACTGGGATGACCGAGAGGGATGGTATGGGGAGGGAGTGGGAGAGGCATTCAGGATGGTTAACACGTGTACACCTGTGGCAGATTCATGTTGATGTATGGAAAAATCAATACAATAATGTAAAGTAAAAATAATAAATAAATAAATAAAATGCAGTACTTGAATAGGCTCTTTCCTACCTCAGGACCATGACACAAGCTGGTCTTCCTTCCTAGAAGACCCCACTCCCCTTTGACTAGCTAATTTCTCCTTGTCTTTCAAATTCCAGCTTAACTGTCATGGTTTCAGTGAAGTCTTTCCCCCAGTGTTTATCAAACTCCTGTCTTGGTTATTCTCTGTAGACCCTTCCTCATGTCTAGCAAGTACCAAAGTGACAATTCACTATGTGTGTGAGTCATTTCATGTACATCTGCCTTCTTAGATGTGAGGGCAAGTTTTATTCTCATTGCCTCGCTAAAGTGCCTGACACATGGTGGATGAACAATGAGTGAATTGGTGAATGTGAAAATAATAAATGAGGAACATTCAAAGAGCTATATCCAATGCTCAACAATAATGATTCAAACACACAGTGAAGATGGAGGTTCCCTCGGCAGCAGATTCTCATAGTGGGAGACAAGCTGCCCTGGGAGAGGGTGTCTCCCATTACTGCTCATTCACCCAGCTCAGACACTGAGGCCCTGGCCATATGATACCTGATAGCCCACGGAATCTCCAAAGGACAGGGCAACTTTTGTCTGAGGGTATCACAGAGATTCCCATCAATTACTATGTTAGTTATCAGGCCACTCTTGGATCCCACCTTCCTGATTCTGTCAATCACAGTGCCTACTCCACTGTGTGCTCAGGATGGAAGTCAGGGGGTGGGTAGCTATGGTTACGTGAAGTATCTCTTTTTATGAGTTGCTTTCAGGTCTCAAGATGGCAGCCAACCTCTCTACATAGCTGGGTAGCTTCTCCCTAAGGGGACCAGATTTTCCCATTTGTTCAGGACTTTCTGTTTTTAAACTGACATTTATATGTACTGAGAACTTCCTCAGTCCTGGGTTCAGTTCTGTTCGTCACTCAGTCGTGTCCAACTCTTTGCTACCCCATGAACTGCAGCACACCAGGCCTCCCTGTCCATCACCAACTCCCATAGCCTACCCAAACTCATGTCCATTGAGTTGGTGATGCCATCCAACCATCTCATCCTCTATCGTCCCCTTCTCCTCCTGCCCTCAGTCTTTCCCAGTATCAGGGTCTTTTCAAATGAGTCAGCCCTTCGCATCAGGTGGCCAAAGTATTGGAGTTTCAGCTTCAACATTAGTCCTTCCAATGAACACCTAGGACCGATCTCCTGGGTGGACTGAAGAGAATGGACTGGTTGGATTTCTTTGCAGTCCAAGGGACTCTCAAGAGTCTCCTCCAACACCACAGTTCAAAAGCATCAATTCTTCAGCCTTCAGCGTTCTTTATAGTCTAACTCTCACATCCATACATGACTATTGGAAAAAACCATACCCTTGACTAGATGGACCTTTGCTGGCAAAGTAATGTCTTTGATTTTTAATATGCTGTCTAGGTTGGTCATAACTCTCCTTAACCTGGACAATTGGTCATCTTATCACAACTCTGTTCAGGCTGAGGAAATTCTCCCTGATCCTCTGTTCACCACACTGTAGGGTCCTCTAACCATGCTTCCCACGTCACAGGGCAGTGGGTGCAGCCCTCCCCCAGCTGCACAGACCTCTCTAGATCCTGTGAAAGACCCTGGTCAGAAGGCCTGGGATGATTATGAACCCATGGGTGATTTGTGTATCTACGTATTTGTGTGTTTGTGTGTGTGCTTATGTGGCTCTGTGTGTCTGTCTGTGTGCTTGTGTGTATGTCTAAGTGTGTTTATATGTGTGCCTGCATATACGTTTATATGTGTCTGTGTGTGTGCTTATATGTGTGGCTTTATGGGTGGAGCATATCTCTGTGTGTGACCGTGTATCTGTGCATGTGTTTGTGTGCCTGCATGTGTCTATGCATAGGTGTGGGAGCATCACTTGGGGTGGCATTCAGAGGAAGAGGCTTACCGGTCCACAGTTATTAGCCGCTTTTGGTTTGAGACACTGGTATCCAGTTGAGCTTTCCCTTGTAGTAGGAGTGGTCCACCCCACCTAACATCAACACACTGCCATTCTCCTTGTGGCTGTCGAGAGAATAAAAGAGGGGACTCCTTAGAGGACTGTTATGCTGGGCAGTCTGAGGTCTATGCTTGTCCACCCAACAAGGCCCTAATAGGGTCCCCATCTTACAGATGCAGAAATTGAGGGATTGAGAACCTGATCAAGATTAGTCACTGGCTAGAGTGGCACAGAGCAGGTTAGAAGCTGAGTCACTTGGCCAGGTTCCACCCACCCAGGCTTCTGAAGAGGCCCTGTACCTCCTGAAACCTAAATACCCTCAGAGGACAGTGTGCTGAAGGGTTTGGGCTTCCCCCTTGTCCAGCCTGTAATTTTTTCAGAAAAATCAAGGCCTGAGACTGCTAGAGGTGTGGCTTCAGGTCACCCAGGGTTGGTTTCACCTGCCTGTGACCTGTGCTGTCCATGGGGCCCCACATTCATCAGGGCCCCCCACCTCTGTTGTCTCTGTCTGGAAATTCCTAAGACTTGTTGGATAAGGCGTCCTACACTTTCGTTTTGCACTGTCTCCTGAAAGTTATGTAGTTGGTCCTGGTGAAATGTTAGTGAGGAAGGAAATATTTCCACCATCGCTCTCTTTCCTTCCATTTCAAATTCATCAGCAAACTGTGTTACTTTTTCCTCCATCTTTTATCCTGACACCTTCCATTGCTCTCCCACTCCCCTCACCCCTGAGACCAAGCCACTGCCCTTGAGCCCATGAGCTAGGTTGTGTTCCAATAAAACTTCAATTACAAAAGCCAGTGGTGAAGCCAGGTGAAGCCCAGGGGCCATAGTTATCCTGGGCTACACGGTCTTTCAGGATACTTCTGTAACAAGTGCTCTATAATATTCATCCAACTGAAAGCATCTCATAGCTAATTTGGAAAGAGGGCTTGTCCTGCTCAGACTTACGTGCTCAAGTAGAAGGCAAAGATAGGCTCAGAAATGGCACTTGTTGCTTCAGCTTGTCAAAGATGGGGATGGTTCCTGGGACAGAGAGGCTGGGGTAGGACAAGCCCAGGACGCCATCAAAGGGTGCATTATCAAACCCGAATTGCTGCAGGCTTAGGCCAAATGGCTGGTCAGTGCTGACAAGGTTCCCGATCTGTGGGAGAGAAGAGTGTTCACATATAAAGGACTGGAAGTGGGACTGGTCTAGGGGGGTTCAGATGCCATTAAAACCTCAGAGAAGAACTGAGTCCTGGCTGTGCCCTGGGTATACTTCAGATGGTTAAAACAAGCTGGGACAGGAATTCGGGCTCCATTGGTGTGCAGACGTGAATTTTAACCAACACCAGCTATTTCTGCAAATACCATCTCAGTCAAATTGGCCTCATGCCTTCTGTACAGGTGGGGAAACCGAGTCAGGACTGGACCCAATGGTGTCCCCTTGAGGAAAAAATGAGTAGAGATCAGGGTAGTCCTCTCTTCGGCATCACTATGATCTGATGACAGAAATGGACTGAATTTATTGCAATGTATTATGGATTCTGCACTTACCAAGGAAGGCAGAAGCCCATTTTACAATGTCACTGGCAGGGTTCTTATGAATATGCTACTTGGGAAATACACATTTAGGGATGTGTGTGTGAGAGAGAGAGAAATAGATAGGGGAAATCCTCAGGCACTCTGGGGAGGGAGGCCATTGATTTTACTAGACTTTCAGTGGCCCCCTAGAGTGAGAACCCATTTATCAAGTCCCTCCCATATGTGTGGGCCCCTGCTTTTGCTGCCTGGATATCTGAAGCCCTCGGCTGCCCCCAAGGTCCCCCGATCAGTTTTATTCTCTCTCAAATAACCCCACATCTGCTTGAGTCCTGACAAGCCAGCCCAGCTACCACTTCCCAGATGTGACTTTGGCAAGGCCCTTTCTCTCTACACCTCAGTTCCCTCATGTGTATCATGTAACTAATCATTGTAACTTCTGTGTGGGGTTGTTGCAGGATTAAACAAGTTATTACTATGAAAGTACCAGCACAGTCTGAGAATATAAAAGTGGGTGCTTTTATTCCCTGTCCCTGTTCCCAAGAAAAGGAACCTTGAGCTGCTCATGGACAAAGGAGCTGCAAGTCCACACCCCAAGCCACTCTTTGGGTTAGCCACTCTTGGAGTTTGTGTGTCAGCAGGGGCCCTATCTCCCCAGGAACAGGATTCTGCAGGTAAGGCGGCTAGTCACAAGGGGAGTTAGGGAAGAACAGGCCCTGCCAGCTGGTCCTGCATCTGTTGTGTAAGCAGTGGTCACTCCATAGCCAGTTCTGACCTAACATAGGCCATCTATGGGGACCAGGAGGGGGTTGGTTAGTGTAGATCTGATTCAGCTTCTGTTTCCATGTTACCCGAACAGTGTCATAGACAAGAACTCCACTCATCAGCCCAGATCCGTAGAGGATGCGGAAGGGCCTGCGCGTAAGCCGGAAGGTGGAAGATTTGTGATGGTCGAAGGTGATGTGTGTATCTGCAGATACAAGAGATGAGTGTCAGTCAGGTCATAGGTGGAGGGGATGAGTCAAGATGGGGCAGGCGGTACTCACAACAGGCAGGACTGATGCACCTGATGGAGGGCACCCACAAGTCAGATGAGCCCGTGTCAAAGACAACCCGGAACTCCTTAGGGGGTGTTCCAATGGTGATGTTACCCACATAGGCCATCTAGAGGGACCAGGAAGAAGTGGATTAGTGCAGATATGGCTCCCCTCGATTCCCAGACTGCTGCCTCCCTCTGGGTGTCGCATGTCTCTTGAAATCACTTTCCAACCACCATTCAGCTCACAACCTTTGCTCACAGAGTGCCTGCATTTGATATTTTTTCCTGTGCTAAGTGGTATGCAGGATTTTAACTCTATGACCAGGCACTGAAGCAGTACCTCCTGTATTCGAAGCCCAGAGTCATAATCACTGAACCCCCAAGGAAGTCCGGTGACCTCATCTGAGAACCTCTCTAGTCTCCTCTTCAAACCCAGCCTGAGCGCCTCCTTTTCCAAGAGGTCCTCCTTAACAACACCAGCCACTCCTTCTAAACTCAGACCATGTTTGATCAACACCACACAATTGGCCTTTTCACTAAACATGTATTTACTCTTTGCATATCTCTCAGGGTAGCTTGGCCATTCTTGAATAAGAGATGAGACCTTTTTCAAGTCAGTAATAACTATAGTGTTAGATTCTTATGGCATCAAGTGCCTTAGGGTTTCAGTAAATTTTTCCTGCTGTGATTCTTGGATCTCTGGAAGTTGAATTCCTCTACCTGGGGATTCACACTTGATTTCCAGTTGGCTTTATTTTTTATTAGAGATGGCTTACCACTTCACCTGTAACTGAGTGGCTCACTTAGTTCAGAACAGTCTCCCTCAAACTAATGCCACATCTTTGGCACAAAAATAGATGTTTACCTGCCACCTGGTCATTGCTGGGCCCAGTCACCACAGACCAAGAGTTAAGGATGAGAATGTCTTCTCCTCTGGGAATGGGGCCCCTGTTCCCCACTGTTTCTGCCTCCTGCAGGAGCCCCAGATCCAATATCCCACCTAGCACCTCTAGATGAGCCCCACTGCTAGGCCAGAGCACAAGGGGGCGCTGTGGAGCACCAGCCTCCCAACCCACTCACATCCAGGGCGTTCCTCAGGGGGTGAGTAGATAATTTGGGGTCACTAGCAGAATCATCGGACATTCTATTGGCTTGTTCCTCCAGGAAATTGTTCAGCAAGTTTTTCTCCCTCAGGATTTCTCGCATTGTCTTCGTTTTAGTTAGAGGCATTCTTTAACCAAGCATGAGGAAAAGGAAACAAAGAAAGAACAGCAGTCAACTGTCTGTGTTATAGTGCAATAGTCATACCTGACCTTTTAACAGCACCGTGTATTTTCCAAGCATTTTTTTTGAGTGCCATTTATTATCAGAATGCTGTGCAAACACAGGGCAAAGACATAGGTTTGAATACAGATTCTGTTGTGTTATCGTGGGTCCAGCCATATGAACATTTGGAGCCTCAGTTTCCCTATCAGTAAAAAGGTGGAAGGGATATCCCCACCCACCCTCCATATTGAATGCTTTGGCTGTTAAATAACATTATGGATATAATGTACCTGATATATAGGGAGTCTCAACAAAGACAGCCATTACCATTGCTGTTGCCACCCCACTATATCTTTCTCATAGAAGCTCAGGGAGGGAGGAAGAAGGGGGATTCTCATCCTCCCTTTACAGGGGAGAAATTTGAAATGCAGGGAGTTTGTGAAGTGACTGTGATCACACTGCTTGTTCGAGGTAAAAGCAGTCTAGATGTAGCCCTCCTAATCATTCTTCAGAGTTGAAGCAAAAGAGAAGGGTGAGAGAAGAATCCAGGAAAGGGGAACAAATTAGAGAAATTAAGAAGCTAGAGAAACAAGAAAGAGTCAAAATTGAAAATAGAAAAGAAAAAAAAAACACAGAGAGATCTACATGAACAGAGACATCAAAGAGATGGAGAAATAAATAGATGAAGAGATAAATGAGAGAGATATAGAGATGCAGACATGGACATATACACACAGAAGTAGAGAGAGAACAGAGAGGACACCTAGAATAAAATGTAGAAAATGCTACTCAACAAGACCACACGTACATTTGCATAGGATGTGCACTGAACAATTGCAAAGTGTTCCATTTTCACATAGATCATGACCGCACCCCCAGAGTTGTACAACCCTGCAGGTCTACCTCAAGACCCTTGGAACCCACATTTCCCATGTCAAAGTACTTGCCAAGAAGTGAGAGTTGAACTTTAAGACCATCATGGAGTGATTATATTCCTTTCTAACCCTGACAGGTGGAAGAATATGAGGAAAATAAGAAAAAAAAAACAGAAAGGAAGTTGATGCCGCTTACAGTCCCTGTACTTACATGACTATGCACTCTGAGAGGGCCACCAGCCAGAGGAGCACAAGCCACTTCATGCTTCTTTCCTGGAGCCAAGTGCTCACAGAAGATCGGGTTCTAGTCTGCAGCGGTGATCAGGCCCTTCTAGTTATATATGTTCAGAACTACCTTAATTGTTCCCTTTAGGCATTATTAGATTTGATAAAAATAGAAACCTCTCGATAAAATCTTTACCTCAATCAGTGTCCTTGGGGAGTAGACTTTGAAAATTCTCGGAATACAAAGAGTCTACTATAATCTCTTCCTTGAGGCTTGGCTAGAAAACCAAACTGAAGTGCATAGATTATCTGAGAGTGTGGAAAAATTTGCCAACCTAGAGACAAAATGCTGTTATTAACGTGATAAAAGTGAACACTAGGGGCCAGGCTAAACATTTGTGATCTCATGTGGTCTTCCTAGCCACTTCATGAGACGTGCATTTATGTCCTCAGTTGGAGAGGAGATTGCAAGAAGGAAAAGCCATGAAAAAGACTCTAGGGGCAGCCCAGGGACATGTGAGTCACTTTAGGTAGTGAGAGAGATGGCACAGATTAGGGGCACCTGTGATGCCAGTCTGCATCAAAGAGCTAGACTAGCGCAGTATTTCGATTGCATGGTTTCAATATTGGAATAAACGTCATGCATCCACAAGATACTTTATATAATCGAACAAGCTTATACAGAAAACCTTGTGTGCTGGTGTCTGGGTTAGATGCTAGAAAGAGTCAAAGAGGATCAAGACACAAGTAGTCCTATCTTCAGCAAGCTAGCAGTCTAGGGCAGTTCTCACAAATTCATGGCCCAGGAGGCAAGAAAATGAATACAGGGACTAGGTGGCTATGCTAAACACTGGGCAACACAAGCCTTACCACTGAGGGCAGCCTCTACTCCACTCCAACCATGCTGGAAAGCGGGTCAGTAGGCCAAGTTTTCAAGAGAAGTCAGAAGTCTGGATACTTGTGTATAATCTCCTGGTTTTAATGTTAGCAACGTTTTTTTCTTTTTTCAGAAAAAAATAGTGAGAGTAAAATCTCCACAACAGAGTGCTGGATTCAGCCTTCAGTCTATGTAGGTTTTTATTTCTGGCCTAGAGGTGAAAGTGCAGTGGGGACAGAGAGGGGTTTAATTCAAGTTGGTTGGTGTAAAGTGATTGAATCCATATTAAACATATAGTTTTCTTTCTATTTATAAAGAAAGTCACCAGGGACATATAAACCAATGAATTTAATACTATCCATTTGCTGAAGATAAATGGATATATCTCTGGCATAATTTCCCAGTAGGGCCCATGCCATGAAAAATTTTTCTGCCCAACCAAACATATAAAGAAATAATTTTGGAATGTCTTATCAGTCAAAGAAGACAAAGAAAACCACTCAGAGCTCCTGTTCAGCCTGAGATGAACAGCGAAAGTCATTCAGTCATGTCCGACTCTTTGAAACCCCATGGACTGTACAGTCCACTCCAGAATACTGGAGTGGGTAGCCTTCCCCTTCTCCAGGGGATCTTCCCCACCCAGGTTTCCCACAGTGCAGGTGGATTCTTTACCAGCTGAGCCACAAGGCTGGAGTGGATAGCCAATCCCTTCTCCAGAGGATATTCCTGACCCAGGAATCAAACAGGGGTCTCCTGCATTGCAGGCAGATTCTTTACCAACTGAGCTATCTGGAAAGCCTGAGATGAACAGGGCTACCTGTTAAATTCTTACTTCAGCCAAAGTAAAGATAATAATGTTTTATGGTTGCTTGCAGGACTCCTAGGGCCTATTTCAGAATAAGATCTATCCTGGTCTATCCCTTGGATACAACAATGGGAACCCGGCGTGCTCACCAGGTGTGGATAGATGGGACGTTGTGTCTTAACCCTCATTTTTACACATTGTTTAAATTCAATTTTGGTAGTTCAAAACCAACAGAGGGAATATCTAACAAATGGCACACACATGCACCATTTAACTCAGCAATTCTCCTTCTAGGGATCAATCCCAATTATACACACTGCCGAGAATATAAAAAACCGTCTGCACAAGCTGTCTACTGCACATTGTCTTTAAAAACAAAACATCAGCAAGATACCAGAAGTGACCATCCACAGGGTTGTGTGGAATAAGGCACAGAGCATCCCAACAACTGGGTAAAATGTGGATGGAATAAGGATTGGAGTGGGTGAGATGTTCAGGGTGTACTCTGTATTATTTTTTAAAAGAAGATCCAAAAAAGTTCTTATAGTTTGTTGCTTTTATATAAACATATATGTCTATTTTCATTTAGAAACGGTAGAATTAGCCAAAAACAACTAAAATATAATTTATGGGTGAGGGACAGGAAAGTGAGATCTTTCTAGTTTTATACTTTGATATGCAATGGAAATGTGTTACAGAATCAAAACATAGATAATCACATCTGTCAAATTGAGAACAAAGACCAATATACCTAATTGTATCAAGTTGATTACTAGTTGCACATAACAAACCATTACTTCAGTGGCTTTAAATTTCAGCTTTATGACTCAACATTCAGACTAGAGTGTCTTCTAAAGACAAAGACAAATAAATATACCCCCTTCATTCAAAACAAAAGCAAAAAAATCTGAAACTATATTCAACAACTTATTGTTGCTGATGTAGCTTCTGTTATTGTGACAGTATCATATGTATGTTACAGGTTAAAGCAAGTCAGTAATAAATGCTAACATTGTTCTAAAGTAAAGCTTACAGTGGTTAGAGAAAAGAGTTTCACACATAAAATAAAAAAGCTTAAGTAAAACCCTGCTATCTTTAAACTTCTATTGAAAGCATACATCTGTATCAATCAAATTTTACATTTTTTTTAATTTTTTAAAGAATATCTGACTTCCTAGCTCTGACCACTGAAAAGCCTAGAAGCAAAGATAACTCGATAAAAGTAGCTACCCTGAGGTCTAACTTGCAATTTCTAAATGTATTTCCCACCAGAGGATCCATGGATTCTTAAAAAGATGACTGATTTCAGAATTGGGTAAAGAAATGGACAAAATAATCTTAGGAATCTTGAAGAACCAGAAAGTTGAGGGACATCAAAGACCAGAGGGGACTGGACAGAAAGTTTAGAAATCCACCTAAACAGGCCAAAAGTGGGGCTATTTTAGCATAACATCCAATCAATTGGAACAAATAAAATGCATAAAAAGTCAGATATTCTACATGCTAATAGACAATATCTAATTTGTCACTGTGCAACTGCTAGAGCACCAACTCACCATTCTGAGCCCTGAGAAAGGAAAATAATCATCAATATATATGCTTTTTCTTTCTATGAGACATATTTCTTGTAATTACAGTTAAAGGAATTTTCTTTTCAATTGAAAATTTTTAGGATTTAAATCCAGAAAAGGTGGTAGAAACAGGAAAGCATTGTTTTGCAACATCTTCATGAAAAAACGGATCTAGCAAAGGGTATCAGTGGATGCTAAAACAATGAATGAAAGGTAGAGAGGGAGTACATAATGCATGTATGAGGTTGGCAACATCAGGACCTAGTGCATATGAGCATCTATCAGAGTGAGGCAACTAGAAATTATGAGCCGCTTGAAGTGGTGCCATTAGAAATATGTATCTGCATATGAAATTTTCCAATAAAAAAGTTTGAACTCAAGTGTAGATCTAACTACCAGTTTTCAGGGAAATAACACATAGAAAGGAAGAGAGAAGCAATCCTCCAAACCAGCGGTCTCTGGCCTTTTTAGCACCAGGGGCTGCTTTCCTTGAAGACAATTTTCCATAGACCAGGGTGGGGGGATGGTTTCGGGATGATTCAAGGGCATTACATTTATTGTGTACTTTATTTCTATTATAATTACATTGTGATGTACAATGAAATAATTATACAACTGTCCATAATACAGAATCAGTGCAAGCCGTGAGCTTGTTTTCCTGGAACTAGACTGTTCCCTCTAGGGGTGATGGCAGAGCGATGGGGAGCAGCTGTAAATACATATGAAGCCTCACTCACTGGCCTGCTGCTCACCTCCTGCCGTGTGGCCTGGTTCCTAATAGACCAAGGACTGGTACTGGTCCTGGTACCAGTGTTGTGGACCCCTCTTCTAAATCCAACACTTGGGGCATTCTTCAAACCAGCCTACCTCCTCTCACTTTTTGAACAAGTAAATAGCATAAAAATTGGGAGAGAGACAGTTAATTTAGTTTTAAAAGAGAGCAATCAAGTGCAGCATATGAACACATTCTCTAAATAAACTGTGAAAAGACATCTGTTTTTTGAGAATCAAGGAAATTTGAACATGGGCTGGATATTAGATGTTAATTGTTTTGAAGCAAAACACACTGTGGTTATGTTCATTTTGTGAAATGGTAATCTCTTCCTGCTCCAAAATCACTGCAGATGGTGACTACAGCCATGAAATTAAAAGACACTTACTCCTTGGAAGGAAAGTTATGACCAACCTAGATAACATATTCAAAAGCAGAGAAATTACTTTGCCAAAAAAGGTCTGTCTAGTCAAGGCTATGGTTTTTCCAGTGGTCATGTATGGATGTGAGAGCTGGACTATGAAGAAAGCTGAGCACCAAAGAATTGATGCTTTTGAACTGTGGTGTTGGAGAAGACTCTTGAGAGTCCCTTGGACTGCAAGGAGATCCAACCAGTCCATTCTGAAGATCAGCCCTGGGGTTTCTTTGGAAGGACTGATGCTAAAGCTGAAACTCCAGTACTTTGGCCACCTCATGTGAAGAGTTGACTCATTGGAAAGGATTCTGATGCTGAGAGGGATTGGGGGCAGGAGGAGAAGGGGATGACAGAGGATGAGATGGCTGGATGGCATCACTGACTCAATAGATGTGAGTCTGAGTGAACTCCGGGAGTTGGTGATGGACAGGGAGGCCTGGGGTTCTGCAATTCATGGGGTCACAAACAGTCGGACACGACTGAGTGACTGAACTGAACTGAGCTGAATCTCTTCCTTAATATCTTTCAGGAAATTTAATAAGTGAGGATCTGTCTTAATTTAAAAACAGATCTGCATAGCTGCTATGGATTAAATTGTGTCCATCCCCCAGTTCTGATGTTGAACCCTTAAATCCTGATGTGATGTTATTAAGGGGTAGGGCCTTTGCAAGGTAATTAAGTTGACATGGGGTTATGATAGTAGGGTCTTCATGATGGCATTAGCCTCTCCCTCTTTTTCTCTCTTATTCTCCCTCTTCTTCCGTCCCCTCTCCTACCACATATGAGAACACAGCCAGAAGAGAACTGCTGCAGGTCAACAAGAGTGTCTTCACCAGGAACCCATTGTCCACTGCCTTGATTCTGCACTTCTAGTCTCCAGTCTACGACAACCTGTGGGACTAAGAGAGTAATTTTGCAGTTATTGATGCCGAATGATGAAATACAGGGTTCATGACACTATTCTTTATTATTTTTGTTATGTTTGAAATGATTTTGTGTTAAGAAGTTTACAAAATGCCTATTTTGAAGTCTCTGTCTTAGTGGTACCCTGAGAGGCCCAAGAAAAGTAGATTCAGGCAGGCCCCCCAAAGACTGAGTGGTTGGAGACCCACGTGCTCTCTATCCAACTCTTCTGTCCTCTGATCACCATCACCCACAGCCAACAACCCCACCCTCACCCCCATCTGCACCCCCCTGCTAACTTGCTTGCTCATCCAGCTGGAGATTTTGATGAGTCAGGTCATGGCCTGGAGGTGGAAGGAATGGGGACATTTTTTAAAAGAATGAACTGGGCAGCCCTCTTCCTGATTTTCTCTTCTTTAGTGCCATCTTCAAGTGAGAGAGAGGGCTTGGGTAGGGAGGGAACCACTAGTGGGGCTGTGGGGACATTTGAAAGGGAAGAGAAGAGGAGTTCATAACCCAGTTACCAAAAGGTGGGCAGATTGTTCAGGATCCAGGAAGGAAGAAGCACTGGGAAAAGAATGGTGCCTACTAGAGGATCCAGCTTACTGTCTTTTGGTTAACCTTACTGGAGGTCACTTCCTTCCTGCTGGAATTCCTGCCTGGACATGAAGGGATAGAGCCGTACTCACTGCTAATGAGCCATAGGGAGAGGGACAGCCTCCCCCAGGGGCCCTTTGCTCCCACACTAACTGTGGGCATCATCCCAAGCTGGACAGCAAAATGACAGGTCATCTAAAGCATTTAAAATACTTCCTAATTTATCTAAGAGTCCTGGCATTTCCTGTTCCCAGAATTCCTTTAGGAGAGCTAATTCATCAGCCCAACTCAGTTTTCTGCAGAGGAATCTACAGCCTTCCAGTTGGCAACTTCTGATTTATAACTACCTGATTTCATTGCACAGAACCTCATCGAACAGAATCCAAGTGACAGAAAGTATCAGTGGGCAAGGCCTCACACAGCTGTGTGCCAAGTGGTCCACCACTCCCAGTCCTGAGCTCAGGATCCATGAGCATCACCAGCAGTCACAGCCCCCTGCCCACCAGATGCAGCCTCAGCATCCTTGGCAACACGCACCTCTGAGCCACTTGTCCACTGATTGACATTGAGCTTCAGTCTGGAACAAGTGTTCTGGAGAAAGTCCAGTCTCCCTCATCCAAGATATGGGAAACTGAACCCTGGGGTGTGTGACTCACTCTAAGGCTGCAGGTAACTTAGTGAAGACTTGGGACCCAAGATCTCTGGTTCTTGGGCTGGGAGACCTCTGGGAAAGCAAAGATCTGAGGAAATTCAATTGCATCCAATGCTGGGCAGCTCTCAGAGGTCTGCAAGCGCCAGGGTGAAAGTCCTTTCCCCTTGTCCCTCAAGTCTGGCTGCAATTCTATCAGCTGACTTGCCTTCCAGTAGCAGCAGAAAAGCAATACTGGGAGCTGATTCTGCTGGGTTCCAGACACAGTGGAGGCAGCCCCAGCTGGAGTAGCCCCAGGAAGCAGTCATGCAGGTGGTAGCTGACTCACTCCCAGCTCAGCAGGCCCAGAGCTCCCGCTCCTCATTCACACAACACAGACCCTTAGGAGACTGGATCACATGGACCTGTGTTCACAGTGAGGAACATTTTCTGTTCACCCTCTCGCAAATTCGATGCAGTAACTTACTATTTCCTCAGAAAACCCCTGGTGGAGTGAGGTTGGAGACTGAGACTAGCCTAAATTCAAGGGATATGTTCCCTTTTCGATGCTCAAAATAGACGTTGGAACTGTGAAGGCCTTGAGAGGGAATGAACCAGTCATGTTCTTTGAGGATTTGGTTTATTCATCTGGTTGGAGAAAAAGGACAGATGCACAGGACAAGGCTAGGCATCCCTGAGTCCTAGCTGACTGTCAGTTAAGTTCCAGACACCAGTCTTCAGGGTCAGGTGCTGATGTTATTCACAAGCCACCTTCAGAGAAGGAATAGAGGAAACAGATTGCATCCAGAGAGCAGTATGATCAGGGAACCACGGGATCATCACACAGGGGAAGATGAGTCAGGAGCTATTACTTGTCTCTTAGCTCAATCAGTTCCCTGGGGATTTAGGTGAGAGGACAAGCACATGGAGAAGCTAAGAGTAACTTGTGGTGCCCCTGGCAATAATCACCTTGTGTACTGGACCCCGGGCTCAGAGCTGACTCAGCCTTGTGACAGCCCCAGGGTTTCCCTTCTGGAAGGTTGAGATGGTTCCCTGCTGGTATCTCATGAGTGAAATATTTGATGAAGTCTCGATGGGTGACCTGTAGCCAAGTTCCAAGAGTGGAAGGAAGATTGGAGGTGAAAAAGTAGCAATTTATTAAGCTTGGTTACCTTGGGCCTTTGCAATGGCTATCTCCCACATGTAGAATGTTCTTCTCCCATCTTTTTGCATGGCTGGTTCCTTCTCCACATTCAGCATCATCTCAAATGTGTCTTCCTCAGGCAGGCCTTCTCTGCCCACTCCACTCTCACAAGCACAGGGCCTGATCCTTTTGAAAAGCCCATAGACACTGACTGCATTTACCTGTGTGCTTTTCATGGGCACCTTGAAAGCGAGAAATTGTCATTAATTTACAGATGACGAAACTGAGGTTGAGAGGCATTAAGCATCTTCCTGAAGGATATAGGGCCTTAAGTGTACAGCCAAGATTTGAATTCAAATCTGTCTGAGGGTTAATCCAGTTGCTCCTTAGTCCTGGGCTTAGGGAACTTGGAAGCAATGCAGAGAAGACAAGAGGGTGGGGCATGGAGGGAGACACTGAGAAAGGATCTCACTATTGTCTGGGGCTCTGACCTGGGACATTTTCTTCCTGGGATACAGACTGATGAATGCTTCACCATCTGCAGTGTCACCAGTTGCCATGGCAGGATGAAGAGCATGTGCTAATTCATGGACTGACTAGTGTGAATGAAAAATGTTGCCTGCCATTTGTTGTTGTTGTTTTTCTTTATTCGCTTAGTTGTGTCTGAATCTTTTGTGACCCCCATGGACCTCCAGGCTTCTCTGTTCATGGAATTTCCCAGGCAAGAATAGTGGAGTTGAATTCCTCCTCCAGGGGATCTGCGCATAACAAAACATTACTTAATTGGCTTTAAAATTCAGAATTTTCACTCTACACTCAGACTGGCATGCTACTTTGCTGTTGGGGAAGCTGGATATAAGTTCTCTCCACCTGGAGTGGAGACAGTATTGAGGACAGGACCCCAGTGGTATTAATCTTTCCCAAAGTTGACCATTTGTCACTTGATTGAAAGCATGTGTTTTGTTTTGGGAAGTAGTAGAACAATATTGATTTGATGCTGAAGCTGAAGATCCAATACAAGTGCCTGAAAAACGATGGATAGAGGTTGGTAACATTGTACAGGGAAGGTGACCAACCATCCCAGAGGGGAAAAAATGCAAGAAGGCAAAGTGTTTGTCTGAGGAGATTTACAAATAGCTGAAAAAGAAAAGAAGAGAAAGGCAAATGAGAAAGAGCAAGATACATTTAACTGAATGCATAGTTCCAGAGAATAACAAGGAGAAATAAGAAAGCCTCCTTAAGTGAACAGTTCAAGAAATAGAGGGGAAAATAGCATGAGAGAGACTAGAGATATCTTCAAGAAAACTGAAGATACCAAAGTAATATTTCATTCAAAGTTGGGCACAATAAAGGACAAAAACTCAAGGATCTAACAGAAGCAGAAGAGATTAAGAGGAGATGGCAAGAATACATAGAAGAGCTAGATTGAAAAAAGGTCTTAATGACCTGGATGAGCTTGATGCAGGGGACACTCACATAGAGCCAGACATCCTGGAGTATAAAGTCAAATGGCCCTTAGGAAGCATTACTAGGAACAAAGCTAGTGGAGGTGAGTTATTAAAAATCCTAAAAGATAATGCTGTTAAAGTGCTGCCAACATCCAGTAGATCATAAAGAAAGCAAGTGGATGTTTTTCTGAAATTCCCTCTCATCAATAAGTACAAAACTACTCTCTTAGTCCCACAAGTTGTCATAGACCAGAAGCTAGAAGTGCAAGATCAAAGTGGTGGACAATTGGGTTCCTGGTGAGGACCCTTCTTGACTTGCATCAATTCCCTTCTTGCTATGTTCTCACATGTCATAGGGAGAGGGAGGGAGGAAGAGGGAGAATAAGACATAGAAAGAGGGAAAGGCTAGTCCCATCATGAGGGACAACCATCAAGACCTGATATCAACTTAATTATCTCCCAATGGTCCTACCCCTTAACCATCATATCAGAATTTAAGGATTCAACATCTGAATTGGGGGGCGGAGACAATTCAATCCATAGCGGCCATGCAGACTTGTTTTCAAATTAAGACACCCTCATTTATTTCTCTTTTTTTTTTTTACTATTTATTAATTTTTCCTGAAATATTTTAAGGAAGAAATTACATTTCACAAAATATACATAACCACAATGTATTTTGTTTCCAAAATATTAACATCTAATATTCAGCCCATGTTCAAATTTCCCTGATTCTCAAAAAACAGACGTCTTTTCACAGTTTATTTAGAGTATGTGTTCATATGTTGCACTTGATTGCTCTCTTTTAAAACTAAATTAACTGTCTCTCTTCCAATTTTTATGCCATTTATTTGTTCAAAAAGTGAGAGGAGGTAGGCTGGTTTGAAGAATGCCCCAAGTGTTGGATTTAGAAGAGGGGTCCACAACACTGATACCAGGACCAGTACCAGTCCTTGGTCTATTAGGAACCAGGCCACACGGCAGGAGGTGAGCAGCAGGCCAGCGAGTGAGGCTTCATATGTATTTACAGCTGCTCCCCATCGCTCTGCCATCACCCCCAGAGGGAACAGTCTAGTTCCAGGAAAACAAGCTCAGGGCTCCCACTGATTCTGTATTATGGACAGTTGTATAATTATTTCATTGTACATCACAATGTAATAATAATAGAAATAAAGTGCACAATAAATGTAATGCCCTTGAATCATCCCGAAACCATCCCCCCACCCTGGTCTATGGAAAATTGTCTTCAAGGAAAGCAGCCCCTGGTGCTAAAAAGGCTAGAGACCGCTGGTTTGGAGGATTGCCTCTCTCTTCCTTTCTATGTGTTATTTCCCTGAAAACTGGTAGTTAGATCTACACTTGAGTTCAAACTTTTTTATTGGAAAATTTCATATGCAGATACATATTTCTAA
>SJXQ01003990.1:253920-347580 GCA_006408695.1 Aepyceros melampus
ATCTAGAGCCAGACATCCTGGAATGTGAAGTCAAGTGGGCCTTAGAAAACATCACTACGAACAAAGCTAGTGGAGGTGATGGCATTCCAGTGGAGCTATTCCAAATCCTGAAAGATTATGCTGTGAAAGTGCTGCACTCAATATGCCAGCAAATTTGGAAAACTCAGCAGTGGCCACAGGACTGGAAAAGGTCAGTTTTCATTCCAATTCCAAATAAAGGCAATGCCAAAGAATGCTCAAACTACTGCACAATTGCACTCATCTCACATGCTAGTAAAGTAATGCTCAAAACTCTCCAAGCCAGGCTTCAGCAATACGTTAACCGTGAACTTCCAGATGTTCAAGCTGGTTTTAGAAAAGGCAGAGGAACGAGAGATCAAATTGTCAACATCCGTGGATCATGGAAAAAGCAAGAGAATTCCAGAAAAACAGCATAAATATTGGTAATTATTTTCCTTTCTCAGTGCTCAGAATGGTGAGTTGATGCCCTAGCAATCTGTCACAGTAACCGGTTAGATGTTGTCTCTTAGCTTTTAAAATATCTGACTTTTTAATCCATTTAAGTTGTTCAAAAATATTGGATATCATGACAAATTTTTCTCACTTTTGGCCTCTTAATGTGAAATTCTAAACTTTCTGTCCAGTCCCCTCTGGTCTTTTACAACTCTTAACTTTCTGGACCTTCAAGATTCCCAAGATTATTCGGTGCATTTCTTTACCCAATTCTGAAATCAGTCATCTCTTTAAGACTCCATGGATCCTCTGGTGGGAAACGCATTTAGAAAGCACAAGTTAGACCTCAGGATAGCTATAGTTATCAAGTTGTCATTGCTTCTAGGCTTTTCACTGTTGAGAGCCAGATTTTCCTTAAATAAACAAAAAGGAATGTAATTGGTTGGTACAAACTTATGCTTTCAACAGAAGTTTTAAGATAGCAGGGTTTTACTTAAGCTCCATTATGTGTGAACCTCTTCTCTCTAACCACTGAAAGTCTTACTTCAGAATATCAGCTTTAATTACTGAATTGCTTTAACCTGTAAAATACATATAATACTGTCACAGTAACAGAAGTGATATCAGCAACAATAAGTTATTGAATATAGTTTCAGATTTGTTTCCGTTTTTGCTTTTGGGTTTCTTTTGCTTTTGTTTTGGATCTGCAGTATTTTTGTTTGTCTTTGTCCTTAGAAGATATTCCACTCTGATGTTGAGTCATAATTCTGAATTTTAAAGCCAATTAAGTAATGTTTTGTTATGTGTAGCTAGTCACCAACTTGATGCAATTAGACTTTTGTTCTCAATTTTAACAGATTTGATTTATCTATTTTTTGGTGCTGTAACACACTTTCATGGTTACAAATCAAAGTATAAAACAAGAAAAATCTCACTTCTCTGCCCCTCACCCATAAATTACATTTTAGTAGTTTTTGGCTTATTCTTCTACTCTTTCTTAATGAAAATAGACATATGTGCTTACATAAAAACAACAAAATATAATAACTATTTTGGACCCTCCTTTCTAAAAAATCTAAATACACAGTGTACCCTGAAGATGTTACCCATTCCACTTCTCCCTCTTTCAAATAATGTCCAGGTGCCAGGATGCCCTGTGCCCTTAGTCCACACTCTCCTGTGGATAATCACTTCAGGTAAGTTTCTAATCTTTTGCTTTAAAAACAATATGCAGTAAATAGCTTGTACAGATGGCATTTTATATTCTCACCAGAGTATCAATTGGGTAGATCCCTGGAAGCAGAATTGCTGAGTTTAAGGGCATATGTATGTGTCATTTATTAGATGCTGTCATATTCCCACTGTTGAGATTAAACCACCAAAACTGAACCTAAACAAAGTGCAAAAATGAGGGTTAAGGCACGGTGCACCATCTTATACACACCTGGTGACCAGGCCAGGCACCTCTTGTTGTACCCAAGGGACAGGCCTTGATAGATCTAATGCAGGAATAGGTCCTGGGAGTCCTGGAAGGAGTCATAAAATGCTATCATCTTTACTTTGACTGAAGTAAGAGTTTAACAGGTCGCCCTGTTCGTCTCAGGCTGGGTTGAAGCTTTGAGTGGTTTCTTTGTCTTCTTTGATTGATAAGATACTTCAAAATAATTCCTTTGTAGTTTGGTTTGGCAGGCAAAATGTTTCAAGACAATGACACAACTGGGAAATTGTATCAGAAATATATCCATTTATCTTCAACAAACAGACCTCATTAAATCCCTCCAAGAGGGCAGGGTGAACATTGACTGGACTCCGGGGACTGTCAGTCATTTGACAAGCTTAGCCATAAGGATATATCAGTCAGTCTGGGCAGTATGGGCAATACAAGCCCTGATGAATATCAAAATATGAGCCTTCAGGCTTCCCTGGTGGTCCAGTGGTTAAGATTTTGTACTTCCACTGTAGGGGGCAGAACTTCAAACCCAGGAAGGGGAACTAAGATCCTACATGCCATGTGGTGGGAATAAAAAAAATGTCTCTGTCCACCACAAGTTGTCAGGAGCTATGATTAAAGAAATCATCTCCTGGAGATGCAAATTGATGGAGGCTTCACAGTCTGCAGTGCCACTAGTTGTTGTGACAGGGGGAAGGGCATGTACTAATTCATGTACTAACTATTGTGAATGAAAAATGTTGCCTCACATATCAGTAAACAAAGGATGTTACAGCCATCCAGCTATCACATTATATCCACCCCCAATGGTCCACCCAGAAGGAATTCAGAATGGCAAAGGATGCCCTCCAACAAGCCCTCAGCTACTGAAGTCACTTATTCCTCAAAATTGTGTACCTAAAAGGGACTCAGGATGAGAAGAAAGTTGATACTTGCCCTAGATAGCTATGGTTCATATCAAAATAATGATTTCAATAAGCCCAGACACTTGCATCTTCCCAAACATTGAAAATATATCTAAAATTTACTTTAGATATTTAATCTGTCTTTAATGAAGTTATCTTTTGATGCTCTGATATCTGGTTTTGGTTGCAAAAACTCCAATCTACACTGCCTCTTCCTTTACCTCTTCAGGGTGGTCCCTTAGAGCTATGAGAGGCTGCCCCCAGGCTTGAAGTTCTCAGAAAGTTTGCCAGATAAAACATAATTGTTGGCGGTCCTAAGATGGCAGAGGACCAGGACGGGGAGACCACTTTCTCCCCCACAAATTCATCAAAAGAACATTTAAATGCTGAGTAAATTCTACAAAACAACTTCTGAATGCCGGCAGAGGACATCAGGCACCCGAAAAGCAGCCCATTGTCTTTGAAAGGAGGTAGGAAAAAATATAAAAGACAAAAAGAGAGACAAAAGAGGTAGGGATGGAGCTCCATCCTGGAAAGGGAGTCTTAAAAAGTGAGGTGTTTCCAAACACCAGGAAACACTCTCACAGCCGACTCTGTGGCAAGCCTTGGAACCACAGAGGGCAACATAATAGGGAAGAAAAATAAATAAATAATTAAAACCCACAGATTACAAGCCCAACGGTAACTCCCCCATGGAGAAGCAATGCAGACTGCCTGCACCCACCACTAGCAAGCGGGGACTGGGCAGGGAGGCGCGGGCTGCATTGCTTAGAGTAAGGATCTGGCCTGAATGCCTCAAGGGCAATCTGAGGGAACTACCTTGGGCTAGCAAACCAGACTGTGGGATAGCTACCATGTGAAAAGCCCTAAGACACCGCCAGGCCCGCACACAGAACAAAGGACTGAACAGAACTAGCTGGCTGCAGAAAATCCCCATCCAGTGACAGGCAGCCAGAGCCAGAAGAGGGGAATCGCAGCCCCAGAGAGACATTATCTACCAAACTGAAAGCAGGCTTCTTTGCTAACTAAGACTTCATGGGGTTCTGGACAGTCAACATCCGCCTAAGAAAGTGTGCCGGTTGTACACCCAGAAAACAGAGCAGCAGGGACAGGGAAGGCAATAAATCACAGCGACCACCCTCGCCAAACACCTCATCACCTGAGCTGCTCGGACCTGGGAAGGGCACAAAACACAGGCCCAACCGAGTCTGTGCCTCTGAAAACCACCCAAGCACCTGAACCTGAGCGGCCTAGACCTGGGAGGTACATGCAGCCCAGTGTCAGCCTTGGACAGTTCCTGGCAGAGCAACCTAGAGCCTGAGCAGTGTGAGCAGGGAGGGTACACGCTCCATGAGCAGAGGCAGGCCCAGTGTAGCTGAGGCACTGCGAGCACACGCCAGTGTTATCTGTTGGCAGCGTCCCTCCCTCCCAACTGAACAAGTGAGCCTAAAAATAGTGTCCACACCGCCCCCTTTGTGTCAGGGAGGAAATCAGACACTGAAGAGACCAGCAAACAGAAGAAGCTAAAACAGAGGGAACCGCCTTGGGAGTGACAGGTGCAACAGATTAAAACCCTGTTGTTAGTACCGACTACATAGGAGGGGCCTACAGATCTTGAGAAATATAAGCTGGACCAAGGAACTACACAAAAATGAACTGACCCCACAATAACACCAGAGAAAGTCCTAGATATATTTTTTACTATTTTTACTATCATTTGTCTTTTTTAATGTTTTCTAATTATTAAGTCCTCTATTACTCTTTTAATTTTCACTTTTATAACCTATTACTTTGCAAAAAAAAAAAAAAGACCTATTTTTTAAAGCAAACTTCATATATATTTTTTTATAAATTTTGTGACTTTGTTTTTTTTCTTCTTTTCTTTATTTTTTTAATTTTTAAGTCCTCTATTACTCCCTTAATTTTCATTTTTATAACCTACTATTACTTTGCAAAAAAAAGAGAGAGAGACCCTATTTTTTAAAGCAAACTTCATATACATATGTTTTTTAATTTTTGTGACTTTATTTTTTTTCTTTAGTATTGTATTTTTGAAATTCCAAACTCTACTCTACATTTTTAATCTTTGCTTTTGGTATTTTATATCAATTTTGTACCTTTAAGAACCCAATCTTCAGTACCCATTTTTACTTGGGAGTGAGATTACTGGCTTGAAAGCTCTCTCCCCCTTTAGACTCTCCTTTTTCTCCACCAGGTCGCCTCTGTCTCCTCCACATCCCCTCTCTTCTCTACCCAACTCTGTGACTCTGTGTTCCAGACGGTGGAGAACACTTAGGGAACTGATTACTGGTTGGATCTGTCTCTTTCATTTTGATTCCCTCTTTTATCCTCCTGGCCACCTCTGTCTCCTTCCTCCCTCTTCTCTTCTCTGTATAACTCCGAGAACATCTCTGAGCGGTCCAGTTGTGGAGTACACATAAGGAAGTGATTACTGGCTAGCTTGCTCCCTCCTCTATTGATTCCACTCATCTCTTTCAGGTCACCTCTAACTCCTCTTCCCTCTTCTCTTCTCCACATAACTCTGTGAACCTCTCTGGGTGTCCCTCATTGTGGAGAAACTTTTCATCATTAACCTAGATGTTTTATCAATGGTGCTGTATAGATGGAGAAGTCTTGAGCCTACTGTAAAAATAAGACTGAAAACCAGAAGCAGGAGGCTTAAGTCCAAATCCTGAGAACACCAGAGAACTCCTGACTCCCAGGAACATTAATTGACAGAAGCTCATCAAATGCCTCCATACCTACACTGAAACCAAGCACCAGCCAAGGGCAAACAAGTTCCAGAGCAAGACATACCATGAAAATTCTCCACCAACACAGGAACACATCCCTAAGCTCCTATATATGGGCTGCCCAAAGTTACTCCAAACCCACTGACATCTCATAACTCATTACTGGACACTTCATTACACTCCAGAGAGAAGAAATCTAGCTCCACCCACCAGAAGAAACAGACAAGCTTCCCTAACCAAGAAACCTTGACAAGTCACCTGTACAACCCCACCCACAGTGGAGAAACTCCACAATAAAGAGAACTCCACAAACTGCCAAAATACAGAAAGGCCACCCCAAACTCAGCAATATAAACAAGATGAAGACACAGAAGAATACCCAGCAGGTAAAGGGACAGGATAAATGCCCACCAAACCAAACAAAAGAGGAAGAGACAGGGAATCTACCTGATAAAGAATTCTGAGTAAAGATAGTGAAAATGATCCAAAATCTTGAAATCAAAATGGAATTACAGTTAAATAGCCTGGAGACAGGATTGAGAAGATGCAAGAAAGGTTTAACAAGGACCTAGAAGAAACAAAAAAGAGTCAATATATAATGAATAATGCAATAAATAAGATCAAAAACACTCTGGAGAAAACAAATAGTAGAATAACAGAGGCAGAAGATAGGATTAGTGAAGTAGAAGATAGAATGGTAGAAATAAATGAATCAGAGAGGAAAAAAGAAAATGAATTAAAAGAAATGAGGACAATTCAGAGACCTCCAGGACAGTGGTAAACGCCCCAACATTTGAATCATAGGAGTCCTAGAAAAAGACAAAAAGAAAGACCGTGAGAAAATACTTGAGGAAACAACAGTTGAAAATTTCCCTAAAATGGGGAAGGAAATAATCACCCTCGTCCAAGAAACCCAGAGAGTCCCAAACAGGATAAACCCAAGGCAAAACACCCCAAGACACATATTAATTAAATTCAGTTCAGTTCAGTAGCTCTGTCGTGTCCAGCTCTTTGCGACCCCATGAATCGCAGTACGCCAGGCCTCCCTGTCCATCACCAACTCCCGGAGTTCACTCAGACTCGCATCCATCGAGTCAGTGATGCCATCCAGCCATCTCATCCTCTGTCGTCTCCTTCTTCTCCTGCCCCCAATCCCTCCCAGCATCAAAGTCTTTTCCAATGAGTCAACTCTTCGCATGAGGTGGCCAAAGTACTGGAGTTTCAGCTTTAGCAGCATTCCTTCCAAAGAAATCCCAGGGTTGATCTCCTTCAGAATGAACTGGATGGATCCTCTTGCAGTCCAAGGGACTCTCAAAAGTCTTCTCCAACACCACAGTTCAAAAGCATCAATTCTTTGGCACTCAGCCTTCTTCACAGTCCAACTCTCATATCTAACAAAGATCAAACACAGAACAAATATTAGAAGCAGCAAGGGAAAAACAACAAATAACACACAAGGGGATTCCCATAAGGATAACAGCTGATCTTTCAATAGAAACTCTTCAGGCCAGGAGGGAATGGCAAGACATACTTAAAGGAATGAAAGAAAATAAACTAAAGCCCAGATTACTGTACCCAGCAAGGGTCTCAATCAACTATGAAGGAGAAATCAAAACCTTTACAGACAAGCAAAAGCTGAGAGAATTCAGCACCACAGAACCAGCTCTCCAACAAGTGTTAAAGGATCTTCTCTAGACAGGAAACACAGAAAGGGTGTATAAACTCGAACCGAAAACAATAAAGTAAATGGCAATGGGACAATACTTATCAATAATTCCTTAAATATAACTCGGTTGAATGCCCCAACCAAAAGACAAAGACTGGCTGACTAGATACAAGAACAAGACCCCTAATATGTTGTCTACAAGAGACACACCTCAAAACAAGGGACACAAACAGACTGAGAGTGAAGGGCTGGAAAAGATATTCCATGCAAATAGAGACCAAAAGAAAGCAGGAGTAGCAATACTCATATCAGATAAAATATACTTTATTTTTTAATTAATTTTTATTTTTCAGTTTCTTTTGCTTTACAATACTGTATTCATTTTGCTATACATTGACATGAATCAGCCACGAGTGCACATGAACTCCCAATCCTGACCCCCACCTCCCCCCTCCCACCCCACACCATCTCTCTGGACTATCTCCGTGCCTCAGTCCCAAGCATCCTACATCCTGCAGTATGTAAAATAGACTTTAAAACAAAGGCTGTGAAAAGAGACAAAGAAGGACACTACACAATGATCAAAGGATTAATCCAAGAAGATATAACAATTATAAATATAAATGCACCCAACATAGGAACACCACAATAAGTAAAACAAATGCTAACAACTATGAAAGGGGAGATTAACAGTAACACAATAAGAGTGGGAGACTTTCATATGCCACTCACACCTATGGATAGATCAACTAAACAGAAAATTAACAAGGAAACACAAACTTTAAACTATACAATAAACCAGTTAGATCTAATTTATATCTATAGAACGCTTCACCCAAAAACAATGAATTTCACCTTTTTCTCAAGCGCACACAGAACCTTCTCCAGGATATATCACATCCTGGGCCATAAATCTAGCCTTGGTAAAGTAAAAAAAAACATTGAAATCATTCCAAGCATCTTTTCTGCCCACATGCAGTAAGATTAGATCTCAATTACAGGAGAAAAACTATTAAAAATTCCAAATTTCACCTCCATATGGAGGTGAAACAACACACTGATGAATAACCAACAAATCACAGAAGAAATTTTAAAAAATCAAAATATGCATAGAAATGAATGAAAATGAAGTCACAACAACCCAAAACCTGTGGGACACTATAAAAGCAGTGCTAAGAGGAAAGTTCATAGCAATACAGGCATAACTCAAGAAACAAGAAAACAATCAAATAAAAAACCTAACTCTACACCTAAAGCAACTAGAAAAAGAAGAAATGAAGAACCCCAGGGTTAGTAGAAGGAAAGAAATCTTAAACATTAGGGCAGAAATAAATGCAAAAGAAACAAAAGAGACCATGAAATCATTCCAAGCATCTTTTCTGCCCACATGCAGTAAGATTAGATCTCAATTACAGGAGAAAAACTATTAAAAATTCCAAATTTCACCTCCATATGGAGGTGAAACAACACACTGATGAATAACCAACAAATCACAGAAGAAATTTTAAAAAATCAAAATATGCATAGAAATGAATGAAAAAGAAGTCACAACAACCCAAAACCTGTGGGACACTATAAAAGCAGTGCTAAGAGGAAAGTTCATAGCAATACAGGCATAACTCAAGAAACAAGAAAACAATCAAATAAAAAACCTAACTCTACACCTAAAGCAACTAGAAAAAGAAGAAATGAAGAACCCCAGGGTTAGTAGAAGGAAAGAAATCTTAACATTAGGGCAGAAATAAATGCAAAAGAAACAAAAGAGACCACAGCAAAAATCAACAAAGCCAAAAGCTGGTTCTTTGAAAGGACAAATAAAATTGACAAACCCTTAGCCAGATTCATCAAGAAACAAAGGGGAAAAAATCAAATCAATAACATTAGAAATGACAATGGAGAGATCACAACAGACAAAACATAAATGCAAAGGATCAAAGAGATTACAATCAGCAATTATATGCCAATAAAATGGACAACTGGACGAAATGGACAAATTCTTAGAAAAGTACAACTTTCCAAAGAAATAGAAAATCTTAACACACCCATCACAAGCACAGAAATTGAAACCGTAATCAGAAATATTTCAGCAAATGAAAGCCCAGGACCAGGCGGCTTCACAGCTGAATTCTACCAAAAATTTAGAGAAAAGCTAACACCTATCCTACTCAAACTCTTCCAGAAAATTACAGAAAAATGTAAACTTCCAAACTCATTCTATGAGGTTACCATCACCCTAATACCAACACCTGACAAAGATGCCACACACAAAAAAGAAAACCACAGGCCAATATCACTGACGAACATCGATGCAAAAATCATTAACAAAATTCTAGCAATCAGAATGCAACAACACATTAAAACATCATACACCATGACCAAGTGAGCTTTATCTTAGGGATGCAAGGATTCTTCAATATCTGCAAATCAATCAATGTAATACACCATATTAACAAATTGGAAAATAAATCCATATGATTATCACAATAGATGCAGAGAAAGCCTTTGACAAAATTCAACATCCATTTATGACAAAAACTTTCCAGAAAGCAGGAATAGAAGGAACATATCTCAATATAAGAAAAGCTATATATGACAAACCCACAGCAAACATTATCCTCAGTGGTGAAAAACTGAATGCATTTCCCCTTAAGTCAGGAACAAGACAAGGGTGCCCACTTTCAACACTACTATTCAACATAGTTCTGGAAGTTCTAGCCACAGGAATCAGAGCTAAAAAGAAATAAAAGGATCCAAATTGGAAAAGAAGAAGCAAAACTCTCACTGTTTGCAGATGTTTCTACACAAAAAAAACCTAAAGACTCCACCAGAAAATTACTAGAGGTAACCAATGAATACAGTAAAGTTGCAGGATATAAAATCAACACACAGAAATCCCTTGCATTCCTATACATTAATAATGAGAAAATAGAAAGAGAAATTAAGGACACAATTCCATTCACCATTGCAACAAAAAGAATAAAATACTTAGGAATATATCTACCTAAAGAAACTAAAGGCCTATATATAGAAAACTATAAAACACTGGTGAAAGAAATCAAAGAGGACACTAATAGATGGAGAAATATACCATGCTTATGGATCAGAAGAATCAATAGTGTGAAAATGAGTATACTACCCAAAGCCATCTATAGATTCAATGCAATCCCTATCAAGCTACCAACAGTATTTTTCACAGAATTAGAACAAATAATTTCACAATTTGTATGGGAATACAAAAAACCTTGAATAGCCAAAGCAACCTTGAGAAAGAAGAATGGAACTAGAGGAATCAACCTGGCTAACTTCAGGTTCTACTACAAAGCCACAGTCATCAAGACAGTATGGTACTGGCACAAAGACAGAAATATAGATCAATGGAACAAAATAGAAAGCCCAGAGATAAATCCACGCACCTATGGACACCTTATCTTTGACAAAGGAGGCAAGAATATACAATGGAGAAAAGACAATCTCTTTAACAAGTGGTGCTGGGAAAACTGGTCAACCACGACTAAAAGAATGAAACTAGATCACTTTCTAACACCACACACAGAAATAAACTCAAAATGGATTAAAGATCTAAACATAAGACCAGAAACTATAAAACTCATAGAGGAAAACATAGGCAAAACACTCTCCGACATAAATCACAGCAGGATCTTCTATGACCCACTTCCCTGAATATTGGAAATAAAAGCAAAAATAAACAAACGGAACCTAAGTAAACATAAAAGCTTCTGCACAACAAAGGAAACTATAAGCAAGGTGAAATGACAGCCTTCAGAATGAGAGAAAATAATAGCAAATGAAGCAACTGACAAACAACTAATCTCAAAAATATACAAGCAACTCCTGCAGCTCAATTCCAGAAAAATAAACCACTCAATCCTAAAATGGGCCAAAGAACTAAATAGACATTTCTCCAGAGAAGACATACAGATGGCTAACAAGCACATGAAAAGATGCTCAACATCACTCATTATCAGAGAAATGCAAATCCAAACAACAATGAGGTACCATTTCATGCCAGTCAGAATGGCTGCAATCCAAAAGTCTGCAAGCAATAAATGCTGGAGAGGGTATGGAGAAAAAGGAACCCTCTTACACTGTTGGTGGGAATGCAAACTAGTACAGCCACTATGGAAAACAGTGTGGAGATTCCTTAAAAATCTGGAAATAGAACTGCCTTATGACCCAGCAATCCCACTGCTCAGCATATACACCAAAGAAACCAGAATTGAAAGAGACATGTGTACCCCAGTGTTCATCACAGCACTGTTTATAATAGCCAGAACATGGAAGCAACCTAGATGTCCATCAGCAGACTAATGGATAAGAAAGCTGTGGTACATATACACAATGGAGTATTACTCACCCATTAAAAAGAATACATTTGGATCAGTTCTAATGAGGTGGATGAAACTGGAGCCTATTATACAGAGTGAAGTAAGCCAGAAAGGAAAACACCAATACAGTATACTAATGCATATATATGGAATTTAGAAAAATGGTAACAATAATTCTGTATGTGAGACAGCAAAAGAGACACAGATATATAGAACCGTCTTTTAGACTTTGTGGGAGAGGGGTAGGGAATGATTTGGGAGAATGGCATTGAAACATGTATAATATCATATATGAAATGAATAACCAGTCCAGGTTCGATGCATGATACTGGATGCTTGGGGCTGGTGCACTGGGACCACCTAGAGGGATGGTATGGGGAGAGAGGTGGGAGGGGGGTTCAGGATGGGAAACCCGTGTACACGTGTGGTGGGTCATGTCAATGTATGGAAAAACCAATACAATATTGTAACGTAGTTAGCCTCAAACTAAAATAAATAAATTTATATTTTAAAAAAACATAATTGTCAACTTAGGTTGTGCTTTTTTTTTTTTTATGGCATTGAAACATGTATAATATCATATATGAAATGAATAACCAGTCCAGGTTCGATGCATGATACTGGATGCTTGGGGCTGGTGCACTGGGACCACCTAGAGGGATGGTATGGGGAGAGAGGTGGGAGGGGGGTTCAGGATGGGAAACCCGTGTACACGTGTGGTGGGTCATGTCAATGTATGGAAAAACCAATACAATATTGTAACGTAGTTAGCCTCAAACTAAAATAAATAAATTTATATTTTAAAAAAACATAATTGTCAACTTAGGTTGTGCTTTTTTTTTTTTCAGTCAACACTATCAAAGCATTTGCAAGGAGTAAGCCGTGTCACTGCTCCCTGCATTATGTTGGTGTAAACAAGCCATAGGACCGCAGTGAAATATGAGGGATGATGAAAGTACAATCCAGGGTGACTTTAGGATGAAGACTTGAAAACTTGGACAACAGCACCAATGATACACAGGACAGTGTAGAGAAGGGGAACCAAGACCAGGTCCCAGGGTTGAAGGTGGAATACTTGCTTTTCAAACCAACATTCAAGATCATGGGATTTATCCTGTGGGCAGTGGATATCTTTGAGTAGGTGTGTAAGATGTTAAAATTATGGAGAATGGAGGACAAAAATGGAAAGAGAAGATAAAACATAAGAAGGAAATAAAAGATGTTAAAAAGAAGGAGTTACATTAAGACAACCCAGAAGCTGTAGAAACAGGGTGGTGAAGCCTTTGGACACTTAGAGAAGGTCATGGCCACTAGCTTCCATTTCACTGAGAAGTGGGAGTGTGGACAGATATTTTGGAGGTTGTTTACACTGCAGAATCAAGACTTTGGTGGGAGCATAATGACCAACTTCAAGTCTCTAAGAGTTTTTCACATATATGAAATAATCTTCATTGATATTCTACATGAAACTTCAGAGTACAACAATGAAAAGGTTAAATAGGATATAGGCAGATTGCACTTAATTTGATAAGAGCTTCTGTTATTAACTTACCCTGTTCTTTGCTGTTTGCCAGCACCTTGCACAGACTGAGGTAGGTCTGTGATATTTGGAAATGTTAATTTCTTTCCAGTTCTCAAGACCTGGGGAAGAAAGAATGAAAAGGTAATACTCAAGGCTAGGAGGGGGTCATAGTCAAAAGCTTTGTGGCGTTCTACACTGAAGAAAGCTCCCATCTCCCTGATTATGTTTTGAAGGCAAAATTAAATGAAGTTAAAAGTGGCAGTGGGCAAAGGAGTAAGAGCCTGGATGGAAAGGAGGAGGAAGCTCTCTCTGGGTTAAGACAGGTGGTCCACACTGAGGCTGGCTCTCCTCGTGTCATGTCTGCAGGAAGGAGTAGAACTTCTAACCAGAGACTGGTGGGTGTTATAATCTGATTGCTGAGCACGTGACCTTTATAGGAGCTGGTGAGGCCCCCTAGAACTGTCCCTCGTTCCACCTTGGCCTTGGGAGGGGAACGTCTGTGACTTTCCCAGAGACAGAGAGCAATGGCATGTCACCATGTGACTGAGGGAGCTGGAATATGATGGTGACACCACAGTGTCTTCACAAACATCATCTCCCTTCATTTTCCTTTTGACACCACAAGAGTCTGGAAATCTCAAAAGATTCTACAGAGGAGGAAAAACAGTGAAGTACATGTACTGTCTGGCCTGGAGGGGAGAGACAGAACTTGAGTTAAAGATAAATACTACTTACAAAATGTGAGTGGGCAGAAAGCACAGCATGTAAAAACACAGTGCTAGAGCCAGATAGCCGGGTTCAAATCCCAGCTTGGCCATCCACTAGCTGTGTGACCTTAGACAAGTTACTTCCTCTGTCTGGCCTCACATTCCCCACCTTTAAATAGGGGATAATAACAGAACCCAATGAGTTAATATGTGTAGGGTGTTTTGATTCATTGTAAGTGCTATATGAGTTTTATATATAAAGTTGTCAATTTTTTTTAAAAAAAACACAATGTGAGTATTCTGAGTTAAGTTTTGTTTGGGACAAAAGGTGGTATATAGAAGACAGCCTGTCACATAGATCTGAGGAACATTGCCTAAGAAGTGTGTGGGGGGAGGTCGGTAAGCATGTGATTTGGGGGAAAGGGGTATGTGAGTCAAGCATACATTTAGAAGAGGCTTGCTGCTAGTCATGAGGAGTGGATATCTTTGTTCATGATGTTAGTGCTTTTCTAGATATGCAAAGGAACAAGATATTAGACTCATAAAGTTTTCTTTTGAAAATATTTCTTTGAAGGAACGTTCTGTCAGTTTTTCCAGAGCACAGCATGACTCATTCCTGACCTCTACGTTGTCCTCCTTTCATCATATGTTGAAAGTCAGTGACATCAGTGGGTAGTGACTCCATCCTGGTACTGTCAGGTGGTGAGGGACAGTGTGTAGATGGCAAAGATAATCAGATATTTTGGGTTCAGTTCATGCCTGTTCCACCTGCTGTATGTGAGGAGCTTGTTCAGCACTTGGGAGCTGCCTCAGGGTTATGTCATGATTTGAAGGACCATCTGGTTCCATCTCTGTAATCAAGGCCAGAAGGGACTAGGACTAGGCTGAGGTCAGTGTAGACAAAGGGATGTTAGTGACAAAACAGAAACTGGAATTCAGGCAAGTCTGAGCCCTGAGTCAGCCTCTTGAAAGCTATGGGATTGCTGTATGGGGCTGTCCAGCTGTGGAATGAAGGTGCTGCTCTGTGGGACTCCAGGCCTAAGCAGGGTGAGTGGAGACTGTCTGACCTCCAGCTTCTCTGGGGGCTGCCTCAGGACTGCTGCCTGGAGAAGAGGCACGTTTGTTCCCTCTGACATCTAGCTCACCTTAGGGCTTGGGGAGCTGTGTTTGACCACTGGAGCCTTATCACAGCAGATGCCAAGATTAAAGTGTGGGGGCTGCAGTGTAACACCAAAGTGGTCCAAACTAGAGACTGAGCCTCGCCTTTTATAATGAGCCCTTTATCAATTACTGGCTTCCCTTGTGGCTCAGCTGGTAAAAAATCTGCCTGCAATGCACAAGACCTAGGTCCGATCCCTGGGTTGGGAAGATCCCCTGGAGAAGGGAAAGGCTACCCACTCCTGCATTCTGGCCTGGAGAATTCCAAAAACTGTATAGTCCATGGCACAAAGAGTCAGACACAACAGAGCAACTTTCACTTATGAATTATACCAGTCCTTGTTCTTGCTCTTAAAGAGTGTGTGTGTGTTTTAGGGGAATGAGGACTTAAATGCAATGTTAAAATGTTCTCCACTGGGGTGAAAGTACTCCTTCCTCTGGCTGGTGGCTCATTCCATGAGCCACCAGCTCATTTTTCATTTCATGAAAAATGATTTCTTAAAAACAAACATGGTAGGTGAGAGTCCAATCTGGGCCTGGGTGCCAAGCCTAAGCTGACAGTGCCAGGTGGGGAGTTCAGAAGACCATCTCCTGGCATGGGGTGCTGCAAGGGCACTGCCTGCCTGGAAGCTGTGGCACCTCCAGATTTTCCATGGCTCTGTAAGAAGTAGCACTTTGGTAGCTGGGAGCTGGAATAGGACCTGATCTGAGATCAGTTCTTGGAGAACACAAATTGTGGTGGATTAAACTAGCTGCCCTTCGACCCTGTCAGCAACAACAAGCCCCTGCAGTTTGGTAGTGCCAGTGGCCCTCTGGTCACAGAAGGCCTCACTGAGAATGCAGGGGAGTCAAGCAAGAAAAGAAAGAGAACAAATGCTCCTTCAAAGATCAAGCCCTGAGCCTTTGGAATGGGAGCACTGACTCCAAGACCATAGATTGCCAAAGAAATAACCCTAGGGAGTATCAAGTAGTGAGAACTCACATGAAAGAAACCACTTGAATGCAAGACCTGGCATCCTCCAACCACCAGTAACACCCTTGCAGGATACCTCATCTAAACAACAAACAAAACAAAAATACAAACCCAACCATCAGCGGACAGGATTATCACCTCACTCAGCCTTGCCCATCAGAGGAAAAACAGACTCAGCACAAATCTCACCCTATATGAAGCTTACACAAACCACTGTATGAACCTTGGGAAGACAGAAACAAAAAGGAGGAAAGAATTCAACCTTGAAGCCTGGGAAAAGGAGACCTCAAACACAATGAGTTAAAAATAAATAACAACAACAAAAAAAAAAAAAAAACAGAGAAATAGTACACAAATGAAGGAACAAAGTAAAAATACAGAAGTCCAAATAAATGAAGAGAAAATAGGCAAACTACCTGAAAAAGAATTCAGAATAATGATAGTAAAGATGATCAAAAACCTTGAAAACAAAATGGAGAAAATGCAAGAATCAATTAACAAAAACATAGGAGAATTAAAGAACAAATATACAAACAACAGAATACTGAAATTAAAAATACTCTAGAAAGAATCAATAGCAGAATATCTGAAGCAGAAGAATGAATTGGTGAGTTGGAAGATAAAATGGTGGAACTAAATTCTGAAGAGCAGAATAAAGTAAAAAAGAATGAAAAGAACTGAGGATAGTCTCAGAAACCTCTGGGACAATATCAAACACACCAATGTTTGAATTATAGGCGTCCCAGAAAAAGAAGAGAAAAAGAAAGGGTATGAGAAAATTTTTGAAGAGATGATAGTTAAAAATTTCCCCAACATGGAAAAGGAAATAGTCAATCAAGTCCAAGAGGCACAAAGAGTCCCATACAAGATAAACCCAAGGATAAACACACGAAGAAACATACTAATAAAACTAACAAAGACTAAACACAAAGAAAGAATATTAAAAGCAGCAAGGGAGAAGCAACAGTTAACATACAAGGGAAACCCCATAAGCTTAACAGCTGATCTTTCAACAGAAACTCTGCAGTCCAGAAGGGAATGGCAGGATATATTTAAAGTACTGAAAGAGAAAAATCTACAACCAAGATACTGTACCTGGCAAGGATCTCATTCAAAATTGATGGATAAATAAAAAGCTTTTCAGACAAGTGAAAGTTCAGAGAATTCAGTACCACCAAACCAGCTTTACAACAAATGTTAAAGGGACTTATATAGTCAAGAAATACAAGAGAAGAAAAAAAGATCTACAAAATCAACCCAAAACAATTAAGAAAATGACAATATGAGCATATATATATCAATAATTATTTTAAATGCAAATGGATTAAATGCACCAACCAAAAGACACAGACTGGCTGAATAGATACAAAAACAATACCTATATATATGCTGTCTACAAGAAAGCCATTTCAGACCTCAAGACACTTATAGACTGAAAGTGAGAGGATGGAAAAATATATTCCATGCAAATGGGAAGCAAAAGAAAGCTGGAGTAGCAATCCTTATATCAGAGAAAATAAACCTTAAACAAGATTATAAGAGATAAGGAAGGACACTACATAATGATCGAGGGATCAATTCAAGAGGAAGACAGAACAATTGTAAATATCTATGCACCCAACATAGGAGCACCTCAATACATAAGACAAACACTAACAGGTATAAAAGGAGAAATTGACAGTAACACAATAATAGTGGGAGATTTTGACACACCAATGGACAGATCATCAAAACAGAAAATTAATAAGGAAACACAAGTCTTAAAGGAAACATTAGATGAGATGGATCTCATTGACATCTTCAGGACATTCCATCTAAATGCAGAAGAATACACCTTTTTATCAAGTGCACATGGAACATTCTTCAGGATAGACCACATCTTAGGCCACAGATGAAACCTCAGTAAATTTAAGAAAATTGAAATCATACAAGCATCTTTTCTGACTACAATGTTATGAGACTAGATATCAATTACAAGAAAACACAAGCACATGGAGAGTAAACAACACATTTCTGAATAACCAACAGGTTATTGAGGAAATCAAAAGGGAAATCAAAAAATTTCTAGAAACAGATGACAATGAAAACACGACAACTCAAAACCTATGGGTGCAGCAAAAGCAGTTCTAAGAGGGAAGTTTATAGCAATGCAATCTTACCTCACAAGAAAAACAGCAAATAGACAATCTAATTTTACACCTAAAGCAACTGGAAAAAGAAGAACAAAAAAGAAACCCAAGATTAGTAAAAGGAAAGAAATCATAAAGATCTGAGCAGAAATAAATGAAAAAGAAATGAAAGAAACAATGGTAAAGATTAATAAAACTAAAAGCTGGTTCTTTGAGAAGATAAACAAAATTGACAAGCCTTTAGCCAGACTCATCATGAAAAAAAAGAAGAATCAAATTAACAAAATTAGAAATGAAAAAAGTAGAGGTTAAAACAGACAATGCAGAAATACAAAGGACTATAAGAAACTATTATGAACAACTACATGGCAATAAAATGGATAACCTGGAAGAAATGGACAGATTCTTAGAAAAGTTAAATCTTCCAAGACTGAACCAGGAAGAAATAGAAATCATGAACAACCCAATTACAAGCACTGAAATTGAAGCTGTGATCAAAAATCTCCCAAAAAACAAAAGCCCAGGACGAGATGGATTCACAGGAGAATTCTATCAGACATTTAGAGAAAAGCTACTGCTTATCCTTCTAAAGCTCTTCAAAAAATTGCAGAGGAAGGAACACTTCTGAACTCATTCTACAAGGCCACATCACCCTGATACCAAAACCAAAGACAACACAAAAAAAGAAAACTACAGGCCAATATCACTGATGAACATAGATGCAAAAATCCTCAACCCAATTACAAAATTTTAGTAAACAAGATTCAGTAACACTTCAAAATGCTCACACACCATGATCAATTTGGGTTCATTCCAGGGATGCAAGGAATCTTCATTATACTCAAATCAATCAATGTGATACACCATATTAACAAATTAAAAGATAAAAACCATATGATAATCTCAATAGATGCATAAAAATCCTTTGACAAAATTCAGCACCCATTTATGATAAAAACTCTTCAAAACATGGGCATAAAAGGAACCTACCTCAACATAGTAAGGCCATATATGATAAGCCTACAGCAAACATTATTCTCAATGGTGAAAACCTGAAAGCATTCCCCCTAAGATCAGGAATAAAACAAACCTGTCCACTTTCACCACTGCTATTCAACATTGTTTTACAAGTCCTAGATAAAGCAATCAGAGAAGGAAAAGAAATTGAAGGAATCCAGATCAGAAAAGCAGAAGTAAAGCTCTCAGTGTTTGCAGATGACATGATACTGTACACAGAAAACCCTAAAGATAGTATCAGAAAATTACCAGAGCTAATCAGTGAATTTAGCAAAATTACAGGATACACAAAATCAGTACACAGAAATCACTTGCATTTCTATATACTAACAATGAAAAAATCAGAAAGAGAAATTAAGGAATCAATCCCATTCATCATTGCAACAAAAAGAATTAAATATCAAGGAATAAACTTACCTAAGGAGACAGAAGAACTACACAGGACACTGATGAAAGAAATCAAAGATGACGTAAACAGATGGAGAGATATTTCATGTTCCTGAGTAGGAAGAATCAATATTATGAAAATAACTATACTACCAAACGCAGTCTACAGATTCAATGCAATCCCATATTACCAATGGCATTTTTCACAGAACTAGAACAAAAAATTTCACAATTCATATAGAAATTCAAAAGACCCTGAATAGCCAAAGCAGTCTTGAGAATGAAGAATGCAGCTGAAGGAATCATCCTTCCTGACTCTAGGTTATACTACAAAGCTACAGTCATCAAGACAATACGGTACTGGCACAAAAACATAAATATAGACCAATGGAACAAGACAGAAAGCCCAGAAATAAACCTGTGCACCTGTGGATACCTTATTGTTGACAAAGGAGGCAAGAATATACAATGGGGCAAAGACAGTCTCTTCAATAAATGGTTCTGGGAAAACTAGACAGCTACATGTAAAGAATGCAATTAGAACACTTCCTAACACCATACACAAAGATAAATTCAAAATGCATTAAAGACCTAAATGTAAGACCAGAAACATAAAACTCTAGAGGAAAACATAGGCAGATCACTCAATGACATAAATTAAAGCAAGATCCTCTGACCAGCCTCCTAGAGTAATGGAAATAAAAACAAAATAAATGAGTGGGACCTGATTAAACTTTAGGCTTTTGCACAGCAAAGGAAACTATAAGCAAGGTGAAAAGACAACCCTCAGAATAGGATAAAATAATAGCAAAGGAAACAGCTGACAAAGGATTGATTTACAAAATACACAAGCAGCTCATGCAACTCAATGCCAGAAAAACGAACAATCCAATCAAAAAGTGAGAAAAAGACCTAAACAGACATTTCTCCAAAGAAGACATACAGATGGCTAACAAACACATGAAAAGATGCTCAACATCACTCATTATTAGAAAAATGCAAATCAAAACTGCAATGAGGTATCACCTCACACCAGTCAGAATGGCCATCATCAAAAAGTCTACAAACAGTAAATGCTGGAGAGGGTGTGGAGAAAAGGGAATGCCCTTGCACTGTTGGTGGGAATGTAAATTGATACAGCCAATATGGAAGATGGTATGGAGATTCCTTAAAAAACGAAGAATAAAATCACCATATGACCCAGCAATCCCACTCCCAGGCATATACCCTGAGGCAACCAAAATTGAAACATACTCATGTATCCCATTGTTCATTAAAGCACTATTTACAATAGCTAGAACATGGAAGCAACCTAGATGTCCATCAATAGATGAATGGATAATGAAGCTGTGGCACATATACACAATGGAATATTACTCAGCCATATAAAGGAACACATTTGAGTCAGTTCTGATGAGGTGGATGAACCTAGAATCTGCTATACAGAGTGAAGTGAGTCAGAAAGAGAAAGATAAATACTGTATTCTAACACATATATAATGAAGAATTTATTTACAGAGCAGCAATGGAGAAACAGACATAGAAAATAGACTTATGGACCTGGGGAGAGGGGAGGAGAGGGTGAGATGTGCGGGGGTCCAGCCTCCACGGGGTCCAGGGAACTCTTGGGAGAGACGGCATCATAAGACAGTCTCTTCAATAAATGGTTCTGGGAAAACTAGACAGCTACATGTAAAGAATGCAATTAGAACACTTCCTAACACCATACACAAAGATAAATTCAAAATGCATTAAAGACCTAAATGTAAGACCAGAAACATAAAACTCTTAGAGGAAAACATAGGCAGATCACTCAATGACATAAATTAAAGCAAGATCCTCTGACCAGCCTCCTAGAGTAATGGAAATAAAAACAAAATAAATGAGTGGGACCTGATTAAACTTTAGGCTTTTGCACAGCAAAGGAAACTATAAGCAAGGTGAAAAGACAACCCTCAGAATAGGATAAAATAATAGCAAAGGAAACAGCTGACAAAGGATTGATTTACAAAATACACAAGCAGCTCATGCAACTCAATGCCAGAAAAACGAACAATCCAATCAAAAAGTGAGAAAAAGACCTAAACAGACATTTCTCCAAAGAAGACATACAGATGGCTAACAAACACATGAAAAGATGCTCAACATCACTCATTATTAGAAAAATGCAAATCAAAACTGCAATGAGGTATCACCTCACACCAGTCAGAATGGCCATCATCAAAAAGTCTACAAACAGTAAATGCTGGAGAGGGTGTGGAGAAAAGGGAATGCCCTTGCACTGTTGGTGGGAATGTAAATTGATACAGCCAATATGGAAGATGGTATGGAGATTCTTAAAAAACGAAGAATAAAATCACCATATGACCCAGCAATCCCACTCCCAGGCATATACCCTGAGGCAACCAAAATTGAAACATACTCATGTATCCCATTGTTCATTAAAGCACTATTTACAATAGCTAGAACATGGAAGCAACCTAGATGTCCATCAATAGATGAATGGATAATGAAGCTGTGGCACATATACACAATGGAATATTACTCAGCCATATAAAGGAACACATTTGAGTCAGTTCTGATGAGGTGGATGAACCTAGAATCTGCTATACAGAGTGAAGTGAGTCAGAAAGAGAAAGATAAATACTGTATTCTAACACATATATAATGAAGAATTTATTTACAGAGCAGCAATGGAGAAACAGACATAGAAAATAGACTTATGGACCTGGGGAGAGGGGAGGAGAGGGTGAGATGTGCGGGGGTCCAGCCTCCACGGGGTCCAGGGAACTCTTGGGAGAGACGGCATCAGCGTAATTAATGACTCTAGGTCACAGGTGCAAGAATGATTCTTTATTCAGCAAGAGCATCAGACAGATTTCTCTCAAGTACTTCCAAAGCATTCTAACAGGGTTTAATTTTCAAAGGCATTTTTATACATGGTTGCACAAGTTAATCACATAGTGTAAGAGGTTACAAACCATATTTTTCATCTTGTTATTTCCGTGTAAGCCTTTTCCACAACATTCCCATACATCATGAGTAAAACATTTCCAAAGTTTCTTAACTTCCTTATTCAATCTTTGTCACCTCCCAGAATTTGTTTTTCACCAGATTCTTTTTGATTTCTTGAAAAACTAAATCACCTGGCCACCTGGGTCTCCTGTTGAGGCCCTTTTTACAATAACAATCTTTTCTTGTTAGATTTAAACAATATATTAAGAAACACAATTTCCATAGTCCCCAGAAAAACATGAGAACATTAATCACCATGTTGTGAACTTTCTAAGAATAAGCCTATTTATAACTGCACAATGTTTACCTCTTAATTCTATTCTTTGCTTTTCAGGGGAATGTTACTTCTTAATTTTATTCTTTGCTTTTCAGGGGAATGCCTGTACAGCTATTAATCAGTAATCCTAGAAAAACAAACTTGCAAACTATTACAGTAGCTGCTGGATGAGCAATGAGGGGTTTCTTTGGGGGGTTTCTTCAGGCCTCCAGACCTTCGAATTCCCCTTGAGTGCCGGCCTCCTTGGACCGGATCACCCTGACCCGGATCCTTGTCCTGGGCGGGGCTTTTCTTGACTCCTTCGGCTTCCAACAGAGATGTATGGAAAGAGTAACATGGAAACTTACATTACCATATGTAAAATAGACAGACAACAGGAATTTACCATCTCAGGTAACTCAAACAGGGGTTCTGTATCAATCCAGAGGGATGAGATGGGGTGGGAGATGGGAGGAAGGTTCAAAAGAGAAGGGATATATGTATACCTATGACGGATTCATGTTGAGATTTGACAGAAAACATCAAAATTCTGTAAAGCAATTATCCTTCAATAAAAAAAGAAGTTAAAAAAAAAATTCCCAGTCTTACATATGGTTACCAGTGGAAAGGTAAGAGGAGAGTGATTAAACCAAGAGCTTTTGGATTAACACTGCTGTTGCTGCTGCTAAGTCACTTCAGTCATGTCTGACTCTGTGTGACTCCATAGATGGCAGCCCACCAGGCTCCCCCGTCCCCGGGATTCTCCAGGCAAGAATACTGGAGTGGGTTGCCATTTCCTTTTCCAATGCATGAAAGTGAAAAGTGAGAGTGAAGTCGCTCAGTTGTGTCTGACTCCTAGCGACCCCATGGACTGCAGCCTACAAGGCTCCTCCAGCCATGGGATTTTCCAGGCAAGAATACTGGAGTGAGTTGCCACTGCCTTCTCTGCATATACACACTACTAAATATAAGATAAAAAATCAAGGAGGACCTACTGTACAGCACAGGGAACTCTACTCAATGTTCTTTAATAATCTGTATCAGAAAAGAATATAAGAAAGAACAGATACCTATATATGTATAATGGAATCACATTCCTATACAGCTGAACTAATACAAAATTGTAAATAAACCATGCACGCATGCTCAGTCACTAAGTCCTTTCTAACTCTTTGTGACCGCATGGACTGTGGGCTGCCAGACTTCTACATCCATGGGATTTTCCAGGAGTGGGTTGCCAGTTCCTCCTCAAGGGGATCTTCTGGACCCAGGGATCAAACCCACATCTTTTACATCTCCTGCACTGGCAAGCATAAATCAACTATACTCCAATACAAAATAAAAATTAAATTTATAAAAAAGGAAAGATTATATCCAGCTACCAAAAGGGTCTCTTTCCCCTCCTGGGATTCCTGATGTGATGCTGGAGAGGACAGAGCAGGTGCAGGACACCTCGGCATTATCTGAGATTGTGTTTCCCTGGCTTTGGTGTGCTTTGGCTTCTAGTGGGCCCCTTTGACTTATTTTTGGAGGACCTAATGCAGGGGCTCATAGACACCAGGTCAGTTGAAGGCTGAGATGTAGGTGTGGGTGGGAATGTGAAAGCCCAGCTCTCTAGCCTTGGGTTGGGATACTTTTGAAGCAAACTTATGTTCCAGAGTTCCCTGTGGGAACAGGCTGCAGCTTCCCTCTCCAAGACTTGCATGAAATCACACTCAGGCTAGTTTCATCCCTTTTCCTGTCCTAATTCCCCTGTGCCCTCACTGGTTTCTCTGGAAGGCCCTTTAAAAAAAAATTTAACTGTGCTGAGTCTTCTTGCTACATGGGCATTCTCTAGTTTCAGAGAGTGGGGACTACTCTCTAGATATGGTAAGTGGGCTTCTCATTGCAATGGCTTCTCTTGTTGCAGATGATAGGATCTATGGCCTTAAGTTTACTTCTTGTGGCACATGGGCTTAGTAGCTCTCAAAATATAAAATCTTCCCAAACCAGGGGTCCAACATGTCTCCTGCTCCAGAAGGCAGATCAGTAACCACTGGACCATCAGGGAAACCATTCTTGGAGGAACTTTGAAATAAATCACTTGTACATGAAACTTTGAGTCATGGGCTATTTCTGGGAGGCTAACCTTGATGGTTCCCTAATCAGGCAATTCCTTGACACCAGGACTGATATAGGTTCACCTCACAAATGTTCCTACAGCATCTTGAAGCTATCCCTGCCATATGGCTTTTTTCTTGCTTGAGTTTCTGAAACCCACACTAGACCACAGCTTCCAGAGGGCAGAGCTCTAACTTGACTCTCTTACAAGTCTACATGAGTAGGTCTTGTCTCTATCCACCAGACTCTAATGTCAAAACAAGGCTAACACACAGACTTGTTATTGGGTTATGAGTGTTAGGTTATAAGCTCAACTGGCTGTAATCAAAGTCTAAATAATCTTGTCTTAAATGCAATACATTTTCATGCAATAATAGTTCCAGTCAGTCCACAGTGATAGGAACACCGGTTTTTCTTGTTGATAGTCATCTTCAACACGTGATATTCACCTCTGGTCTGACATGGCTGCTCCAGCTCCTGTTATTATATCTGCATTCCAGAGAAGGGGAAGCAGGATATGTCCCTTTCCTTAAAGAGCATAATCAAAAGTTATAAAATTACTTTCACTCATTTCTCACTGGTTGCAATGAAGTCACAGAGGCATTTTGAGGTAAAAGAAAGGCTAGGAAATGAACTTTTTAGCTAAATGGCCCTAAACTGGGGTTTTAGTTACCAAATGAATGAGACAAACAGGAGTGCCTGTTGTACCCTTCTGATTCAGTGAAGAGAAGGTGACTTACACTATGAACACATAAAACCCTCAAATCTGAAAGTCTCAACATAACTAAGCTTTATTTCTCACTCACATCTGACTTTGGTGAACAGGGGGCCCTATTCATCACACCCTTTCAGGGAGCAAAGTGGATGGAGGCTCCTTCTGGATACAAGGGAAGGGAGTGTGAGGCAAATTAGGATCTGATTCCAAATGCTTCACTTGGAAGTGACATATCACCTCTACCGAATTCCACTGGCCAAGGTAACTTCCATGGTCATAGCAAACCTGAGGTTGGTGGGTACACAGAAGGGCAAGGGGAGTGATCCTTCTGCAAAATTTCACGATGAGTAACAAGGACCACCACCCTTCATTCATGTCCCTGCGCTTTGTTCTTTGGTTCTTCCCATGCTGCTCCTCCATCTCTTTTGGCCTGTAGATATAGATTTGGATAAGATCAAAAGAGAGGACATATGCTAGACTGTAAATCTATGGGGAAACAAGAAAGGAAAGAAGGAACGGCAGACTGCTGGGAACCTATGCTGCCCCCCTTCGGGAGCCCACCAGCCTCTTTCCCTGCTGTCCAATCCCCTCAGCTCTGTGACACTGGGGGACCTCAGGAAGCTGCCTGGGCCCTTGAGCCTGCAGGAAGTGGATTAGAGGCAGCAGCACCCACTGCAGGTCAAATATGGCTGGGCAGAAGTCGACGAACTGACCAAAGTGCTGACACCCACCCAGATTAAGAACCAGCCCACCAGCAATGCATGGGACGGACTTGATTCAGGTATATTGTGCACCTTGGTCTTAACAGATCTGGATGCTCCCAGCAGGCAGGGCCCCCAAATACAGGGAATGGCACCACTTTCTGGTGGTCAACATGAAGGGCAATGATATCAGCAGTGGCACGGTCCTCTCAGATTATGTGGGCTCTGGGCCTCCCAAGGGCACAGGCCTGCACCGTTACATCTGGCTGGTTTATGAGCAGGAAAGACCACTAAAGTTTGATGAGTGCATTCTCAGCAGCTGATCTGGGGACCACTGTGGCAGATTCAAGGTGGCCTCTTTCTGCAAAAAGTGTGACCTCGGGGACCTCAGTGACCAGTACGTGTCACCAGGCCAAATGGTATGATTATGTGTCCAAGGTCTATGAACAGCTGTCTGAGAAGAAGAGGAGTGGGACACTCCCAGAGCTCCCAAACAGTGTTTCCCTTTAGTGATGCATGTAGATTTCTGCCCACACTCCCCCCAACCTACCCCCTACCCCGCCACTCCCTGCCCGAGTCCTGAGCGGTCAGATTTAGGTTTAGGGAGACTTTTCTTTCCTTCTGCCTGCCCTGTATCATTCTAGGGGGGTTACGTTTTATCAAACTTGAACTGTGTTGTGGTGGGGGTTACTTTGCTACTGTGATAGAGTTTATCAAAATGTTAATGTGAGAACGACAACCCAGATTTTAAAGAAGAAAAAAAAAATGCTGGTAAAAAGACCACGTGTGCAATATTAGAACAGAGCATCAAAGAATCTTTAAGCAGGTTGAAAACAAAGAAGAGATTGACTGCCTCTGCCTTTGTGAGCCCGAGAACAGAACTGTGTATGAAGGCACCTAATGGCATATGTTTTCACAGCCCTGTCTCACCAAGACAATGAGAGGCTGGCATGTCCACTAACCCCCAATGCCTCAGGCTGGTTACTGGGTATCTGTGTCCCACTCTGGCTCCCTTATAGAGCAATACCAGAAAAAGCTACAGAGAGGAAGTCCCTTTGCTATTAAAGCCTGGCCATCTAGATAAGCAGCAGTTCTGGGTAAGAGATTATCCAGAAATCTGAAAGTCTGTGCTTGTTAACTTGATCACTCTTTGGTGTAAAAAAAAAAAAGTCATTCTGGATGTTGCATTAATTCTGCTGTTTGCTTATAGTTAAATAAAAATAGAAACACTATGTAGATTTAAAAAAGGAAGAAGGAAAGAAGAAAATTAAGAATAAATATCAAAAAGCATGTTTGTAAACACAATTTTGTATTTGTACAGTTTACGTGATTTAAATAAATTTAACTTATTTAGGAATAAATTTATAAAATAAAAAATAAGAGAAATTTAAAATATAAATGTATTCACTAAACCCAACAAAATAATAATGAGACTGTACCATACTAACCATGTAGGGCAGACACATTCTTTACTATCTGAACCACCAGGGAAGCCCAATAATCCCAATTTAAATCCCAGCTTGACCAGGGGCTTCCCTCATGGCTCAGACGATAAAGAATCTGCCTGCAATTCAGGCTTTGTTCAATCCCTGGGTCAAGCAGATACCCTGGAGAAGAGAATGAGTACCTACTCTAGTATTCTTGCCTGGAGAATTCCTTGGACAGAGGGGCCTGGCAGGCACAGTCCATCGGCTTCCAAAGAGTAGGACATGACTGAGCGACTAACACTTTAACTTTCTTTTTCATCAGATTCTCAAGCCCTAAGCTCTTTCCTCTACCTTTCAGGCTGTGTAAACTATTTAGCACTGGGACATATGGAGAGATCTCTGTGAACCCAACCCAAGAAATTTGTAAAGATAAAGGCAACTGGAAAAGTATCCTTTCTGGAGTATACTTAGCAACTTTGCAACTTGTGGGGCAAGTCACTGGTGTTTTGAGGCAAATAAGAGGTGAATGCTTGGTAATCACCAAGCTTCTGTCAAGTGTTGAGGGAAGTTAGATGACTGAATGTCTGGTTACTTGATTTCACAGCTGATATCATCCTGGGGAAAGAATGCTCATCAGATCAACACATATTTTCTCACTAAACAGCAGGCTTAGAAAGGTTTCTAAGGCCAACATCAGGTGTTTTTGACATCAAGGGGGTTCAGTTCAGTCAGTTCAGCACTCAGTTGTGTCCTACTCTTTGCGACCTCATGAATCACAGCACACCAGGCCTCCCTGTCCATCACCAACTCCCAGAGTCTACCCAAACCCATGTCCATCGAGTCGGTGATGCCATCCAGCCATCTCATGCTCTGCCATCCCCTTCTCCTCCTGCCCCCAATCCCTCCTAGCATTGGGGTCTTTTTCAATGAGTCAACTCTTCACATGAGGTGGCCAAAGTATTGGAGTTTTAACATCAGCATCAATCCTTCCAAAGAATACCCAGGACTGATCTCCTTTAGGATGGACTGGTTGGATCTCCTTGCAGTCCAGCGGACTTGCAAGAGTCTTCTCCAGTACCACAGTTCAAAAGCATCAATTCTTCGGCACTCAGCTTTCTTCACAGTCCAACTCTCACATCCATACATGACCACTGGAAAAACCATAGCCTTGACTAGATGGAACTTTGCTGGCAAAGTAATGTCTCTGCTTTTGAATATGCTATCTAGGTTGGTCATAACTTTCCTTCCAAGGAGTAAGCATCCTTTAAATTCATGCTGCAATCACCATCTGCAGTGATTTTGGAGCCCAGAAAAATAAAGTCTGATACTATTTCCACTGTTTCCCCATCTATTTCCTATGAAGTGATGGGACCAGATGCCATGATCTTAGTTTTCTGAATGTTGAGCTTTAAGCCAAATGTTTCACTCTCCTCTTTCACTTTCAGCAAGAGGCTTTTTAGTTCCTCTTCACTTTCTGCCATAAGGATGGTGTCATCTGCATATCTGAGGTTATTGATATTTCTCCTGGCAATCTTGATTCCAGCTTGTGCTTCTTCCAGCCTAGCGTTTCTCATGAAGTACTCTGCATAGAAGTTAAATAAGCAGGGTGACAGTATACAGCCTTGACGTACTCCTTTCCTGATTTGGAACCAGTCTGTTGTTCCATGTCCTGTTCTGTCACTTCCTGACCTGCATATAGGTTTCTCAAGAGGCAGGTCAGGTGGTCTGGTATTCCCATCTCTTTCAAACTTTCCACAATTTATTATGATCCACACAGTCAAAAGCTTTGGCATAGTCAATAAAGCAGAAATAGTGTTTTTCTGGAACTCTCTTGCTTTTCCATGATCCAGCAGATGCTGGCAATTTGATCTCTGGTTCCTCTGCTTTTTCTAAAACAAGCTTGAACATCTGGAAGTTCACAGTTCACATATTGCTGAAGCCTGGCTTGGAGAATTTTAAGCATTACTTTACTAGCATGTGAGATGAGTGCAATTGTGCGGTAGTTTGAGCATTCTTTGGCATTGCCTTTTTTGGGGATTGGAATGAAAACTGATCTTTTCCAGTCCTATGGCCACTGCTGAGTTTTCCAAATTTGCTGGCATATTGAGTGCAGCACTTTCACAGCATCATCTTTCAGGATTTGAAATAGCTCCACTGGGATTCCATCACCACCACTAGCTTTGTTCGTAGTGATGCTTTCTAAGACCCACTTGACTTCACATTCCAGGATGTCTGGCTCTAGGTGTGTGATCACACCATCGTGATTATCTTGGTCGTGAAGATCTTTTAGTCCCCTAAACATGGAGAGATTGAACTGTGCAGGTTGTCATGGTAACAGCTTGTTGTATTACCCTAGGAGATAAGGTAAACTGACAAGAAAACAAAGGCCTTTACAACTCTGTTTGTAGTGTAATTTCAGGCGTGAAGTAGTGGCAAGGAAAGGGTGGCTGGTAAGGGTGAGGAGGGGAGTAATCAGGGCCAGTGCTTTAGCTCCTCCTAGAGCCAAGAAAACAGAAGTGCCGGCTCAGTTAGGGTTCTGGTTATCTTCCACTAGATCCTAGGTGAGGAAACAGTGATACGTTGTCTCTGTGGAGGGAACATAGATCAACGCCTGTTCCTTTTCCGTCTCAGGCCCAGTCCGATCCTCTTAGAGTAGGAGGTATCACCCCTACCAAAGAGCTGTTGTCTCTGTACCTGTGGATGCCTCCCCAGTTCCCAGCCTTCTCCACCCTGTCTCAGGCCCCATGGGTCTGCAGTGGCTCCCACGGTGGCCTTGCTGTCACCTGTGCCTGACGCTCTGACTTCTGTCCTGGGATCTGAATCAAGGCAGAAAATCCAGGGTGTATATGCCTGGTGAGGATGCGGCACTGTCTCCCACGTGCTCTGCAAGCCCGGGATCATGCTGTTTTATATTCTGTTCTTTTCTCTCAATGTCCTATTGGAAGGATTTCTCTTAACATTGAATACTATTTTCAGGCAGTTGGTTGCATGATGGCCTGTCTATGCTGTGGATACTTTATGTTGAGTGGACTTTGGGATGTCTCAGATCTTCACTTTTGTTAGAGACTCTGAGGACTTCATCCTTGCTTCTTTATGTTTGTGGGTGCTTCTAATCATAGATTTACACAAATCTTACAAGCGAAATTCCTGGGACAAAAGCTGTACTTATATTGAGGACAAATCATCACCCAAGACTGTACTAATTTGCACTCTTACAAGAAGGGTTCAAGATCTTCCTCTTTCCTGTTTTTCCTACGTTTCCTATCACTGAAGGCTATAAATCTTTGGTCTACAATTTGGAGTGGATAAAAGTGGAAGGAGGTAGAGTAAGACTGTTGCTTTAAAGATCAGATTTATCCTCATGTTGGTGTCACAGGCTACAAATATAGAGCCTCAAGAGTAAGGAGTACATTAACAGGCACCAGCTCCAGTCCTGGGCTTAGGCTGATATAGGGTGATTTTTCCAAGTGATATCATGGTGGTAGCCATGCTGAGACCATGCATGTCTCCTGACATGGCTGCAGCACTGTGTTCAAGTGGAAGCATATACTAACTCATCCATTCATTTAATTAAAGTGTATTTCTTGAGGGTGGCTACATATCTGTCACAAGTGTTGGGGCCAGAAGATAGGAGACATCTTTCCTCTATACAATGGGGGTCATGCCTTCCCAGGGCTCATGGGGAGATAGTGAGCTAGCATCTATAATCAACCAGAGCTGTTATTCTTGCTCTTATTGGTGGTTTCTCACCAACAGCACCATTGTCTATGGTTCCATGGAGAAAACTTGGAGAATGAGTTTGACAAACTGTTCACTTGCCTCTCCGTTAAGCCTGGTCCATGATATATACTGTTAGAGAAAAATAACTTATTCTGCTCTCGCCTTTTCCTTGTTTATCAGCTCTGCAACTGGACCTCTTTCACTCCCCACATGCCGATCATAATCCAGGGCATTCCCAAAGTGGCTGGGCACATATACCAGGGCCATATGGCCAAGCTACACACAGATAGTAACTGCAGGGTTTAGGGGTGTGTTTCAGGATCAGGGTGACAATCTCCCCTCATGCTATGCTAGCCTTTCCTTGTCTCCCTCAAGAGGAAGCCCTTTATTCCTCTGGCCTTCCATCCACACTATTGTCATTTTCTCCATCTGGCCCTCCCAGTTGGGAGTTGTCTCTATATCTGTCTCCATGACTTGGAGGTGAGTTCCTAGCCCAGCTCCTTATCCCTGGGGTCCACCACAGCACCTAGCACATAGTAGGTGCTTAGTAAATTTGTACTGAATGAAAAGATAACTGTGTTTTCCACCTTATTTATTCTTTCCTGATCCTTCTCTATTCTGATCTGACTCTGACCCTGCTGTCTCCAGCCTGGGCCTTTGCCTAGGGTCTCAAAATGGGAAAAAGAGATACTTCTACTCCAAAACTGGCAAACCATGGCAGCTTGAACCAAATAGTTTGTGGCTCTGCCCGTGAAGGAAGCTCAGAGAGGCTGAGGGCTCTGTGCACCCTGGATTCCCCCATTTACATGAATGGCATCCTCCCCAGCATCACTGGAGGTCAAAGGAAGGAGCTTGCTGGACCCTGGAGGAGGAGGATGGCTCAGGAATCCACACAGGGCTGTCACTTGCAAAGTGGCACTGGAAAGGACAAAGCAGGTGTGAGCAGAAGAGAGCTGGTGACTGGGATGGAGAAACAGAAGGGAACCATCCCAGTGTAAAGGGCCTTACCCATATCTCCCTGCAGCAGAAGGCCACTGCCAATGTTCCTCCAGAATGGCAAGAATACAGTATAATTTTATTACCCCTTACCATCTCTCTGAATGAAGAAGTGGTGGAGTTGGTGGGGCAGCCATAAACTCTTCCACAGTCTAGAACCTCCCCCTGACACTTCCTTTGTGGCTGCCTCTCAATCTCTAGTCACGTGATTCTGGAGTAAACTGTCAACCACATTTGGTGCAGGGTCAGGGACACATGACCATGTAGGGCCAATTATAGGGCCCCATGCCCCGACCAATACGGTTGGTCCAGAAATGGACTCAAGATCTGAATTGGGTCAATCAGATCCCTCCCTGGAGCCCTGATGCCTTCTGAGTTTCTTTCCTTACTTACTAGATGCTTTAGAGATATAAAGCCCTGGGGCAGGCAGCTGCAGAGTCCTTCAGTAGGTGTAGAAGCCTGAGGGAAGAAAGTTGTCAGGCTAAGAGAATCTAAGAGAAAAGAGAAAGAGTGAGGGTGTCAAACTGTGAGCTGATAGCTTCTGATTTCTTGGGTCCAGTCCCTGAGATTTTTGGATCTTCTCTGGTTCCTGTGTCCCAGATCCTGGATCCCCAATATCCTTCCAATAAGCCTCCTCTTTCCTTGAATCAGTTGGAGTTGGGCTTCTCTCAGTAGTTCAGACTTGATTCTAGGTCCTGCCCAGATATGATCCACCTCTGCTACCCAAAGAGAGGCACCCATTCATATCAGCATCATTGAGATGAATCCTTTATTCTTTACTGAGAATAGGGCTTGCAGAGCTTCAAACACAGTTTACCAGCATCCCTATCAGGTATGCACTGAGTTGAGAGAACGTGTGTTTGGAGTGGGCCTGACTGATTCCTGAGCAGCCACAGCATTTACACTGCAGGAGCCAGGCCAACCCTGTTGTTTCACAAACTGAGAAACACAGCCTCAGGAAGACATCACCCAGGATTCAGGTCTCTGTGGGGTGCAAGTCCTCTGTGCCCCCTTGAATGCTGCTAATACAGATGTTCTGAGAACTCTGGGGAGACAGAAACACACATCAATCACCCTGAGCCACTACCTGCCATCCCTATCGATATCCAGACCTGGCATACTTTTTGGTTTCATTTCCCTCCTTTGGTAAGAATCAAGTAGTTCTCTCAGCACCTGAGGAAGTGGGGTACAGCAAAGAATAAGAAGAACCAAGACATGTGGTTGCCATGAGGCAGGTGGGTATGGGAAAGGAGGATTGGGAGTTTGGGATTATTAAATAAAAACTAATATAGAGGATGATAAACAACAAAGTATTACCGTATAACAATGGGAACTATATGCAATATCCTGTGATAAATTGCAATGGGAAACAATATGAAAAATACATATATATATATTTTTTGTATATGTATAACTAAGTCACTTTGCTTTGCAGCAGAACTTAATGCAGCACTAAAAAATCAACAATACTTCAATCATTTTTTTAAAAGACCAAGAGTGTCCTGTAATTCCCCTCATGCCTCATGCTCTGCTGTTTCTTCCCTTCTTACCTCCACTCACAGTTTACTCTGCAGAGAATGCCTGTTTTCTCTCTCTTCACCACAAACTGTTCTCTTCTTAAACATTTTTTATTTTAATACTTTGTTGTTTATCCATCCTCTATATGAGGTTCATTTAATAAGCCCAAACTCCCAATCCTCCTTTCCCGTATCCCCCTGCCTCATGACAACCACATGTCTTGTCCCTTCTTGTTCTTGGGTGTACTCCACTTCCTCAGGTGATAAGGAAATAAAATTTGATTTTATATTGTTATTTTATAGCCAAATAACAATATCATGAGCTTCAGATGGACAGTGCAAGGAATCAGCCATACATATACATGTAGCCCTTCTCCCCCAAGGTTCCCCATCCAGACTGCTACATAACATTGAGCAGCATTCCAGGGCTACACAGTAGGTCGTTGTTGTTTATCCAACTTAAATATAGCAGTGCCCACAACTTGTTCTTTATACTGCACTCAGGAAGACTTCCTGGGCATACTCTTACCCTCCATGGCACTCCAGATTGAGTTCGGTGACTTACCCTGATGCCCCCTTCGTCTGTAGACCTCATCACCCCTAATGTGCCCCCAGCACCCCTTTGTACAACCCTAGGGGGTACCATGTGCGTGGAATCCAGTATAGAGTTGCCTAAACGCAAGCAGGCTTCCTTATGCCTCCATGAGGCTGGGGGTTTAGAATTACTGAAATGTCCTCTTCTCCTTAAAGCCTTCTTTGAGCCCACCAGCCTGCCCTGAACTCCCCTAGGGAGCTGACATGAAGCCTCCACCCTGTGCCTGGGCTGAGCAGTCGCTGTGCACCCTTTATTCACATTAGCATCCAACCTCCCCACAGAGGGGTCGGGTACCCCAACTCACAAAGAGGGGGACTGGAGCTTAGCAAGGAGAAGTTGTAGCTGAGGACTGGGGTAACCAGGTAGGTTAACATACAAACCAGGACAACTGTGAGAAAGGAAGGGAGACTGTCAACCCCCACTGGTGGGACAGCACACTGGGACTGTCCCCAGCCATCCTCCTTGTCACATGGTCTATTTCACAGATTGCTAGAGCTGACTTTCCAGGTTTATCCATTTGAAGGCTTTGGTTGAACTGAAGACTTTTGAGGGCAGAGGACCATAGCGTTCCCTTCTCCTATGCCAGGTATCATGCCAGCACAGGATGGTGTCTCCACATTTCTTTCCAGAGGATAGATGTGCCAGACTGTCCTTTAATCTCACATGGTTGGTTTTGTGGGAGGCACTGGCCCAGCCACAGGGGCTCAACAACATCTGCAATGGTGTGACTTGGCCTGCAGAGGGCGCCCTCCTCCCAGCAGCAGCCCAAGAGGATTCCTACAAGTCCCAGATTTGAGAGCCAGCCCACAGGATTGGCCCCTCACCTGCCAAATATCGACTTGAGGGGGCACAGGGTAGTCAGTGCCGTTGATCGTGAAGGTGAAAGGAGGCAGGGCCCCAATGCTCTGACATGAAACCACATGCTGTAAGAGGAAGAGGGAGGCTGGAGGTTGGTCCTGCTGATCCTTGGTATGCAGGGAGACCAGAAGTGACCCTTCACCTCGTGATCCTTGGAGGCAATAACATCGATGAGTTTCTGGATGTTGGTGACCACTCTACCTGGGCCAATCAGCAAAGAGATCCTGGTGTCCACAAGGGCCTGACATCCACCAGAACAACCAATCACCATCCCGTTCATGGAGATGCTGGGAGACAGTGGGACAAAGCGTACACCAGGGTCACTCTGAGTCTCCCCCACAACTGTCCCCTCCCTGAAAGTCTCCTGAACAGTCAGGGCATCAGCTCTTGCCCTGACTCTGTTTTCCTTTGCTCTGGTCATGTCACCTTCTTTGACATCCTTAAATGCAGTACTTGAAACCGCCAGGCCCTTTCACTCCTCAAGGCCTTGACAGGTTCTTGTTGCCTTTCCTAGAAGACCATCATCCCCTTTATCTAGCTAATTTCTCCTCGTTTTCCAGGTTCCAGCTTAATTGCCACATTTTTAGGGAAGTCTTTCCCCTGGAGTGGATTAGTCTCCTGTCTTGGTCACTCTCTCTAGACTCTTCCTCATGTCTAGCATGCACCAAAATGGTAATTCACTATGTGTGTGAGTCATTTCATGTACATATGCCTTACTAGATGGTAGGGCAAGTTTTATTCTCTTGCCTCACTAAAGTGCCTGGCACACAGTGGATGCACAATGTTTTTTGAAGGAATGAATGAATAATTGAAAAAATGAATGATGAACACCCAGAGACATGTATCTGGTTTCTGACCAATGATGGGTCAACCAACATAGTGAAAATGGAGGTTCCCTGGGGCAACAGATGCTTAGAGTGGTGGTGGGGGAGACACAGGCTCCCTGGGAGAGATTGTCCCCCAGCACTGGCCCCTCACCAGGCTCAAACACTGAGGCCCTGGCCAGGGGATGCCCAAGCTATCCCAGAGGACCTCCAAAGGACAGCTCAGTTTTTCTCTGAGAGTATCACATAGAATCTCCTCAATTATTGCCCCTTGTTCTCAGCCGCTTCTGGAACCCAGCTTCCTGATTCTCTAAGTCACAGCCCTTGCCCCACTGTGTGCCCAGTATGTGGGGTGGGGAGCTACGGTTACGTGGGATATCTCTTTTTATGAGTTGCTTTCAGGTCTCTAGACTGCAGTCAACCTCTCTCCACTGGTGACTGACTAACTGACTAACTCCGACTGACTAACTTCTCCCAAAGGAGACCAGTTTTCCCCATTTTTTTCAGGACTTTGTTTTTTAACTGCCTGTTCTATGTGCTGAGAACTTGCTTGGTCCCGGTAACCCTGGACAGTTAGTCATCTTATCACAACCCTGTGATGAAACTCTTGTGATCCTCTGTTCACTCAAGCCATGCTCCCTACCTCACAGCACAGTGAGTGCAGCCTCCCCAGGCGGCCCAGTCCTCTCTGGATCATCTCAGGACCTGGCGAGAAGTCTCTGCAGGAGGCTGTGGTGATTATGAACCCATGGGTGTGTGTCTGTGTTTATGTGTATGTTTGTGTGTCTGTGTGTGTGTCTGTGTTTCTGTGTGTGTTTGTATATGTCTGTGTGTGTGTCTGTCTGCTTGTGTGTGTTTATATCTGTGTCTATGTGTGTGTGTGTATCTATGTGTGTGTGTCTGTGTGTCTGTGTATGTGTCTGTGTGTGTATGTCTGTGTGGTCTGTGTGTATGTCTGTGTGTGTGTCTGTGTGTGTGTCTGTGTGTGTTTCTGTGTTTGTGTGTCTGTGTGTATCTGTTTGTGTGTGTTTGTATATGTCTTTGTGTGTATGTATATATCTACTTGTGTGTGTTTATATCTGTGCCTATGTGTGCATCTGTGTGTCTCTGTGTGTTTTGTGTGTGTTTATGTGTCTGTGTGTATCTGTGTTTGTGTTTGTGTTTGTATCTGTCTGTGTGTGTGTATCTGTGTTTCTGTGTGATCTGTGTGTGTATATCTGTGTGTGTATCTATGTTCATGTGTTTGTGTGCGTGTGTTTGAGTGTCTGTGTGTATCTGTCTGCTTGTGTGTGTTTGTATCTGTGCCTGTGTGTGCCTCTGTGTGTCTGTGTGTCTGTGTGTTTGTATATGTCTGTGTGTGTGTATCTGTCTGCTTGTGTGTGTTTGCATCTGTGCCTGTGTGTGCATCTGTGTGTCTCTGTGTGTTTGTGTGTGTGTTTGTATATGTCTGTATGTGTATCTGTGTGTATGTGTATCTGTGTGTATGTGTATCTGTGTGTATGTCTGTGTATGTGTGTATGTGTGTGTATCTGTCTGCTTGTGTGTGTTTGTATCTGTGCCTGTGTATGCATCTGTGTGTCTCTGTGTGTTTATGTGTGTGTTTATATATGTCTGTGTGTGTATCTGTGTGTGTGTGTATCTGTGTGTATGTCTGTGTATGTGTGTCTGTGTGTGTGTATCTGTCTGCTTGTGTGTGTTTGTGCCTGTGTGTGCATCTGTGTCTCTCTGTGTGTTTGTATGTGTGTCTGTGGGATGCAGTGTATGTTCGGGTGTTTGACACAGTGTCTGAGAGCATGTTTGTGTCAGCATGTGTCCATGCACACATGTGAGAGCATCACTTGGGGTGACCCTCAGAGGGAGAGGCTTGCCTGCCCATGGTTATCTGCCAGTACCTAGCTTTGGTCACTGGTACCCAGTTGAGCTCTCCATTGTCGTCGGCATGGTTCACTCCATCAGTCATCACACGCTACCACTCTCCTTCTGGCTGTCATGAGAAGGAAGAGAGGTGCTCTCTGGAGGACAGAAATTGCCAGGCACTGTGTGAGGGCTGGGCTTGTCCACCCATCAGAGGCACTACTAGAGTCCCCATTTTATAGATGCAGAAATTGAGGTTCAGAAGGATTGAGAACCCAACCAAAGTTGGTCACCAACCAATGAGTGGCACAGAAGAGGTTCAAAGCTGGGCAAACTGACTGGGCTTCTGAAGAGAGCCTGGTCCCCTCCAGTGACCTGAGTGCTCCCGGATCCCCTCAGGGTACACCATGCTGGAGGGGTCTGGCATTTTCCTTACCTAAACTGTCATTTTTCAGAAAAGCCTAGTCCTAAAGTCACCAAGGGCATGGGTTCAGGGGTACCCAGGGTCGGCTTCACTGATGAGTGACCTGCACCATCCATGATGTACCACCCACGAGGCCCCATATTCAGCAGGCCCCTGACCTCTGTCACCCTGTCTTGATATTCCTAATACTTGCTGAACAAAGGGTCCAACAGTTTCATTTTGCACTGGCTCCTGCAAACTGTGTAGCTCATCCTGGGCTCCCAGTGAAATATTAGCAAGGAAGGAAATATTCCCGCCATCCCTCTCTTTTCTTCCATATCAAGTCCCTCAGAAAATCCTAGTGTCTTTTCCTCCAACCCATTTCCTGACATCTATCATTGCTCTCTCTTCCCCGCATCCCCATGGACCAAGCTGCTGCCCTTGAGCCCACAAGCCAGTTGTGTTTCAATAAAGTTTTCTTTACAAAAACCAGATGTAACCTTGGGGTCACAGTTTCCATGGGCTAGACTATCCATCAGGAAAAAGGTGGTCAATAATTTTTCACGCAACTGCAAGCATCTTACAGCTAATTTGAAGAGAGAGCTTGTCCAGGTCAGACTTATGTGCTCAAGTAGAAGGCAAAGACAGGCTCAGAAATTACACCTTGCTCCTCCAGGTTGTCAAAGATTGGGGTTATCTCCGGGGTGGAGAAGCTGGGGTAGCTCAAGCCAGGATGCCATCAAAGGGCACATGACTGAACCCAAACTCCTCCAGGCTCAGGCCAAATGGCTGTGCTAACAAGGTTGCCAATCTATGGAAGAGGAGAGTGTTCCAACATCACGGTTTGGGAAGTGGGGCTGAGACAGGTTGGTATGCCAATAGCATTAGAACCACGGAGAATAGCTGAGACCTGGCCTTGGCCTCACTTAATCTCAGATGATGAGACCAAGTTGCAACAAGAATTCAAGTTCCATTTGTGAGGCTATGTATTTAACAACAGTTGCTCCTCTGGCAAACATCATCTGAATGAGTCAAGTTGACCTCATGCCTTCTGTACATATGTGTCAATCAAGACTCAGGACCAAGCAGTTCCCCCTTGTGGACAAAATGAACAGAGTGCAGGGCAGCCTTCTCTGGCATCACTATGATATGATGACAGAAATGGACAGAATTCATTGAGGTGCGTTGTGGATTCTGCATCTGCCCAGAAGACAGAAGTCCATTATACAATGTCACTGGAAGGGTTCTTATGAAAACTCTGCCTGGGAAACACGCACTTGGGAAAGTCTATTTGAGTGTGTGTGTGAGAGGCGGGGGGTGGAATACTCAGGTACTTTGGAGGAGGCAGGTCATAGCTTTTATTAGATTCTAAAAAGCCCAATAGAGTGAGAAACCATTTATCAGGCCCCTCCCACATCTGCGACCCCTGCTTTCCCAGGCTGGATACCTGAAGCCCCAGACTTCCCCCAGAGGCCCCAGATCACTTTTATCTTCCCCCCCAAATACCCCACCAGCTTGAGTCATGACTGGCCAGACCAGCTCTACTACTTACCAGATGTGTGACCTTGGCCAGGCGCTTGCTCTCTGCACTTCAGTTCCCTCATCTGTATCATGGAGCTAATCATAATACCTGCTAAGTGAGGTTGTTGCAGGATTAAACCAGTTATTTGCAAGAAAGTGCCCAGCACAGTCTGAAAATATGAAAGTGGGTGCTTTTTCCTCATCTCTCCCTGCTCCCAACAAAATGAACTTGAGCTGCTCATGGGCAAAGGAACTGCAAGTCCACACTCCAAGCCCCTCTCTGAGTTAGCCACTCTGGGAATTTGTGTGTCAGCAAGGGTGCTGTCTCTCTAGGAACAGGGTCCTGAGGGGTAAGCAGTGGTCGTTCCCAAGGCCAGTCCTGACACAGCTTCTGTTGCCATGTTACCCAAATGGTGTCATAGCCAAGATCTGCACTCATCCTCCCAGATACATAGATGATGTTGAAGGACTTGTTTGTATACCGGAAGGTGGAGGACTTTTGAGGGTTGAAGGTAATCTGTGTATCTGCAGACCCAAGAGATGAGTGTCTGTCAGTTGCCAAGGGTAGAGAAGGGGGTGGGAAGGTGAGTACAAGATGGGGCGAGGTGAGTACTCAAAACAGGCAGGACTGGAACAGTTGATGGAAGGCACCCACAGTTTAGATGAGCCAGTGTCAAAGAGGACCCAGAACTCCTTAGGGGGTGTTCCAATGGTGATGTTACCAAAATAGGCTAGCTATGGGAGCCAAAGAGGGTGAGTCAGTGCAGATCTGGCTCCCCTCGGTTCCCACACTGCTGTCTCCCTCTGGGTGTCACATTTGTCCTGAGATCATCTTCCTAATGCTATGCAGCTCACAGGCTTTGCTCACAAGGATGTCTGCATTTGATCTCTTTTTTTCCCCCTGTGCTCTGCAGCATGTGGGATATTAGCTTCATGACCAGGTATTGAAGCGGCACCTCCTGCATTGGAAGCCTGGAGTCATAACTACTGGACCCCCAGGGAAGTCCAGTGACTTCATCTGAGAAACTCTGCAGCCTCTTCTTCAAGCCCCAGTCTGAGTGCCTCCTTCTCCTTGTGGTCCCCCCAGGTCACCCCCAGGCCACTCCCTCTAAACTCAGACCATGTCCTGTATACACCACACAGGTGGCCCTTCCATTTGACATGTATTTACTCTTTGCCTCTATCTAAGGATGGCCTGTGCATTCACGAAGAAGAGGTAAGACTTTTTCTAAAGTCAATAACTATAAATATGTGTCAGATTATTACGTCCTCAAGTGCCTTATCGGCTCAGTACATTTTTACTGTTATCATTCTTGGATCTGCAGAGGATAAACTTTCTCTGCCTGAGGTTTCACACTTGATGTGCAGTTGGCTTTATCTTTTGATCAGTTATAGTTCACCCTTTATCTGTAACTCAATGGCTCACTTCTTTCAGAAAGAAGAATCTCTCTCAAACTAATATCTTTGCACAGAAATGGGTGTTCAGCAGATAGCTGATAATGCTGGGCCCAGCCAACACAGCCCAAGAGTTGAGGATGAGAGTGCCTTCTCCTCTGGGAATGGCGTCCTTGTTCCACACTGTTTCTGACTCCTGCAAGAGCCCCAGCGCCAACATCCCACCTGGCACCTCCAGGTGAGCCCCAGTGCTAGGCCAGAGCACCAGGGGGCGCTGTGGAGCACCATCCTCCGAATATACTCACATCCATTAACTTCTTCAGGAGAAGGCAATGGCACCCCACTCCAGTACTCTTGCCTGGAAAATCCCATGGGCGGAGGAGCCTGCTAGGCTGCAGTCCATGGGGTCGCCAAGAGTCGGATACGACTGAGCGACTTCACTTTTACTTCTCACTTTCATGCATTGGAGAAGGAAATGGCAACCCACTCCAGTGTTCTTGCCTGGAGAATCTCAGGGACGGGGGAGCCTGGTGGGCCACCGTCTATGGGGTCGCACAGAGTCGGACACGACTGAAGCGACTTAGCAGCAGCAGCATTAACTTCTTCAGGGAGTGAGATAAGAATTTCTGGTCATAAGAGGAATTCTGGGACAGGTGGTAAGCTTGTTCCTCCAGGAAATTGTTCAGCAAGTTTTTTTCCATGAGAGTTTCTCGCATGGTCTTCATCTTCAATAGAGGGACTCTTCCACCAAGCGTGCAGAAAAGGAACGAAGAAGCAGCAGTCAGCTGTCTGTGTTATAGTATGACTGCCATTCCTGGTATTATAATGGCACTGTATATTTTCCAGGCATTTTTATGAGTATCATCTTTTTATCAGAAATCATGCAAAGACCGTGTCAGAGACCTCCATCTGAATACAGGTTCTGTTGTGTAATCATCAGTTCAGTCACTCAGTCGTGTCCAACTCTTTACAGCCCGATGGACTGCAGAACACCAGGCTTCCCTGTCCATCACCAACTCCTGGAGTTTGCTCAGACTCATGTCCATTGAGTCAGTGATGCCATCCAACCATCTCATCCTCTGTCATCCCCTTCTCCTCCTGCCTTCAATCTTTCCCAGCATCAGGATCTTTTCCAATGAGTCAGTTCTTCCCATCAGGTGGCCAAAGTATTGGAGCTTCAGCATCAGTCCTTCCAATGAATATTCAAGACTGATTTCCTTTAGGATTGACTGGTCAGTTCTCTTTGGAGTCCAAGGGACTTTCAAGAGTCTTCTCCAACACTACAGTTCAAAAGCATCAAGTGTAATCATGAGTAAGCCATATGACCATCTGGAGTCTCAGTTTCTCTTTGTTAAAAAGGTGGAATGGAATAATCCCCACTCCCAATGTAGAATGTGTTGCATGTTAAGTAACATGATGGATGTAATGTACCTGTTATATAGGAAGTCTCAACAATGAAAGCCTTTGCTATGGCCATCTCACTGTATCTTTCTTAAACTTTGAGAGGGAGTTAAAAGGGGCATCAATATCCTCTTTTTTACAGGGGAGGAATTTGAAATTTAGGGAGTCTGTGACGTCACACTGCTTCTCACAGGGAAAGCAGACAAGAATTACCCCCACCACTCTTTCTCCAGGGTTGAATAGAAGAGAACGGTGAGAGAGGAAGCTAGAGACAGGGAACAAATTAGGGAAATTAAGAGGATAAAGAAGCAAGGAAGCATCAAAATTGAAAAACTGAAAGAAAACAACACAGAGAATTCTGAACACACAGAGACATCAAAAGAGATGAAGAGATAAATGAGAGACATCAAGATAAAGACAGACACATACACATAAAATTAGAGAGGGAGGAGAGAGGAGATCTAGAAACAAATGAAAGAGAAATGCTATTCCACAGAACACACTTACAGGTGCATAGGTTATGCACTGAAGAATTCCAGAGTGCCATCTAAACATAGATCATTTTGTGACTGGCACCCCCAGAATTGTGCAACTCTGCAGGCCTACTCAACACCCAGGAGCCCCATGATACTCATGGCAAGGACTTATCAATAAGTGAGGGTTGAACTTTAAAACTGTCAAAGAATGATTGCATATTACCTCCTACCTAAGCCAGAAAGGGAGATGATGCCATTTACAGTCCCTGTACGTACATGACTACACACTCTGATAGGGCCACCAGCCCAAAGAGCCCAAGCCACTTCATGCTTCTTTCCTGGGTCCAAGTACTCAGGAAAGAGCAGATTCTTAGCATGTAGTGGTGACAAGGAGCTCCTAGTTATATATGCTCAGACCTGCCCTAATTGTTCCCTTTAGGCCACAGATTGATTTGATGAAAATAGAAACCTCTCAATAAAATCTTTACCTCCATCAGTGTCCTTGGGGAGTGGACTTAGATAATTCTCAGAATACAGAGGATTCTACTGTAATCTCTTCCTTGAGGCTTGGCTGCAAAATCAACCTGAACCACATGGACTATCCCAGAGTGGGGAGATTCTTGCCACCTTGGAGAAAAGACTGCTATTAACATGATGAAAGTAAATGCTAAGGGCCCTGCTAGACATTCCTGATCAAATATGGTCTTCCTAGCAACTTCATGAGATGTGCATTGCTGTCCTCAGTTGGAGAGGAGATTGCTAAGAGGAAAAGAGGTCAAATGGCAAAGTGAAGACATTAGGGGCAGTCAAGGAATATATAAGTGGTTTTAGGTATTGGGCCAGATGGCTCAGATCGTAGGTGATGCCAGTCTACGTCAAAGAGCTAGGCTAGAGCAGTATTACAATTGTACGTTTTCAATATTGGAAGAAATGTAATGCATCCATCCACAAGATACAAACAGAAGGCCAAACCCACCTGGGTCTTCCAGTTAAGCTTGTTGGAGATCACATTCTTCCTTCTGGAATTCCTGCTCGGGAAACAGTGGACTAGAACCATACTCACTGCTAATGGTTCTCAAGGAGAGAGACAGCCTTCCCCTTTGATTCCACTCTAATTGTTGGCATCATCCCAAGCTGGAGAGCAAGTCATCCAAAGCATTTAAAATACTTCCTAATTTATCTAAGTGTCCTGGCATGTCTTATACCCAGAGTTCCTTTATGAGAGGCAATTCATCAGCCCAATTCGTGTTTCCTCTGAGGAATCTAAAACATTCCCTGTTGGTAACTTCTGCCTTATAACAAATGATCTCATCCCTAAGGACCCAAATGGTGAAAAGTTTCAGTGGCTAAGGCTCCTAAGGTCCTCTGTCTCACAGAAGCTGAGTGCCAACTGGTCTACCACTCCCTGCTCTGAGTCCATCATCAATGAATGCAGTGTCTTACTCTTTCTTCAAGGAACCCCTGGCTGAGTGATGTTGGGTGGGCTGAGACTAGCCTGTATTCGAGAAACTTGTTCCCTCTTTGATGCTCAAAAAAGACCTTGGATCTTTGAAGACCTCAGTTGGGCAGGGTGGGGGGAGTGGATGCAACCAATCATGTTTTTTAATGTTTTTGTTTAAAGGATCTGGTTAGAGAAAAAGGACAGACTCACAGGGCAAGGCTGGGCATTCCTAGGTCCAATTGATTGTGAGCTGAGTTCTACTAGACTTAAGGGTCAGATATTGATGCTAGTCACAGGCCACCTTTGGAGAAGTAATGGAGGAAAGAGATTTTTCCCAGAAAGCAGTGTGGTCAGGGTCCCCCATGATCACACAGGGGAAAATGAGACAAGAGCCTTTATTTGTCTCTTGGCTCTGTCAGTTCCCTGGGGCCTTAGGGGAGAGGATAAGAACATGGAGAAGGAAAGAGTCACTTGTGGTGTCCCTGGCACCTGATGCCTCTGGTGATAACCATCTTGTCTACACAGCTCTGGGCTCAGAGATGACTCAGCTCTGTGACAGCCCCAGGGTCTCCTTTCTAGGGAGGACAGAGATGGCTCATTGCTGGTATTTCACAAGTGAAGTATGTATGAGTTTACGGTGAGTGATCTCTGGCCAGTGTCCAAATGTGAAAGGAAGAATGGAGGTGGAAAGTAGCCATTTATTAAGCTTGATTACCTTGGGGATTTGTAATGGCTATTTCTGGGTCTGGAATGATCTCCCAGTTCTTTGCATGGCTGACTCCTTCTAAACATTCAGCATCATCTCAAATGTCTCCCCCTCAGGGAGGCCTTTCCTGGTACTCCAGTCTCCCAGCACAGATTCTGATCCACTGATAAGACCATAGACACTGAATGCATTTGCCCACATGATTTTCATGGGCATCTTGAGAGCTTGAGAGTGTCCCCAACTTACAGATGAGGAAACTGAGGGTTAAATGTCTCCCTGGAGGCCACAGGGCCTGAATCCAGGTCTGTCCAACTGCTAATTCCAGCTGCTCCTTAGTTCTAGGCTTGGGGGACCAGTAAGTGATGCAGAGAAGAGGGCGGGGGATGGAGGGAGAAATTGAGAAAGGATCTCATCTATAAGGAAATATTCATTCCTCTAATGAATACTTCTTCAAGGTGTTGTAAGCCTAGTGTGGAAAATGCTCACTGTGTAGACAGAGCCTGGAATAAGAGAACACAGTGTGGACTATGCCAGGATCACAGATGCTGGGCCCGGGGGAAGGTGGCCTGAAGCCTAGTTCATGATCCTTTGCAGGATCCAGACCTTGGCAGCTTGTCCACCCAGAAGGCCAGCTTTTTTTTTTTTTTTTTGCATAGGCTAGCAGGGGCCTTGTAGTCCAGGAATCAAAGCATCAGAAAAGAAATGCGACCAGACTGTAAGAGACATGCTCCCAGAGCCCTGGGAAGCCGATGCCTGATGTTGCCTTGGGTAGAAAGTTAGGAAGGCTTCCCGGTGGAGGTGCAACTGAGTTGCATCTCAATAGATCAAAGGACTTTTCTGTGTGGGTGGTGGGGAGGAGGGAATGCCCATCAAAGAGGGCAGCACTGGTGTGGTACTGGACTCCAGGAATTGTCAGTCACCTGGCAAGCTTAGCCCTAAGGGCATATAATATCAGTCAGTCTAAGCAGTATGAGCAGTACTTGCAAAATGCACAATTTACAAATAAGAACCTTGGATTTCTCTGGTCGTCCAGTGATTAAGTCTACACTGCCACTGCAATGGATGGGGCTGTGATCCCTGGTCAGGGAACTGAGGTTTTGCATGCTTCATGGTGGGGACAAAGAAAGAAATCTCTCTGTCCATCACAAGTCGTTGAGGGCTCTGATTGGAGATTTGTTCTTCTAGAGATGTAGAATACTAGAGGCTTCACCATCAGCAATGTCACACTGGTTGCTGAGGCATGGGGCAAGGCACGTGCTAATTCATGCAGTGACTATTGTGAATGAAGTGTTGTCTGCTATATCAGTAAACAAAGGATGTTACAGTTATCCAGCTGTCACATTACAGCCACTCCCCATGGTCAGTCCAGAGGCATTCAGGATGGCAAAAGGATGCCCTCCATCAAGTCCTCAGCTACTGAAGTCACTCCACTTCCCCACCAATTGTGTATCTAGAGGGGACTCGGGATGAGAAGAAAGTGGATACTTGTCCTAGATAACTAAATGAAATGAAGTGAAAGTTGCTCAGTTGTGTCCAACTCTTTGCGACCCCATAGACTATACAGTTCATGGAATTCTCCAGGCCAGAATACCAGAGTGAGTAGCTTTTCCCTTCTCCACGAGATCTTCCTGACCCAGGAATCAAACTGGGGTCTCCTGCATTGCAGGCAGATTCTTTACCAACTGAGCTACATATCAAAGAAATGATTTCAGTGATGCCAGGCTCTTGCATCTTCCTATACATTGAAACATTCCTAAATTCCTTAACTTGAGATATTTGGCCTCCTTTAATTAAAAGTAATCTTTTGATGTTCCAACTGTCTGGTTTTTATTGGAAAATTCCTGTATATTCTGACTCCTCATTTATGTCTTCAAAGAAATCACTTAGAGCTATCTGAGAGGCTGCTTCTGGGCTTGAAGTCCTCAGAAATTTTGTAGAATAAAACAAGATTCTCAACTTTTATGTGTGCATTTTTTCAGTCAATATTATCAAATCATTTTCCAGCAGTGAGATGTGTCACTGCTCCCTGCATTATGTTGATGTAAACAAGCACAGGGCCACAGTGAATTCTGAGGGAGTATGGAAGTATAAGCCAGCATGAGTTTAGGACAAAGACTTGATAATCTGGAAAAGAGCACCAGTGATACACAGGATAATGTAGAAGAGGGGAACCAAGCCCAGGTCCCAGGGTGGGCTGGGGTGGGCTTGAAGTTCAAACCCACATTCAGGAGTATGGGTTTTATCCTCCAAGTGATGGGGATCTTTGAGTAGGTGAGTGAGATATTAGACTGCGAGAATAAAGGAGAACAAAGGACACTGAGGCTAAAGCATAAGAAGGATACAAAAGATTAAAGATGTAAAGGGGAAGGAAGTACATTTAAAGAACCCAGAAGCTGTAGAGAGGCTAGAGAAGACCCTTTGGACACTGAGTGAAGGTCCTGACCCCTAGCTTCCAATCCTTCCTTTAGACGGGAAGCGGGAGTGTGGACTAGTGCGACTGAACTGAACTAACTGAATGGGGACTGTGGACAGATATGTTGGAGGGTTTTTTAACACTGGAATATCAAGATTTTGGTGGGGGCATGAGAACCAGCCTTTTGTTGTTACTGTTGTTGTTCAGTTGCTCAGTTGCGTCCGACTCTTTGCGACTCCATGGACTGCAGCATGCCAGGCTTTCCTGTCCTTCACCATCTTCTGGAGCTTGCTCAAACTCATGTCCATTGAGTCAGTATTGCCATCCAACCATCTCATCCTCTGTCATCCCTTTCTCCTCCCTGCCTTCAATCTTTTCCAATCAAGGTTTTCTAATGAGTCGGCTCTTTGCATCAAAAATTTTTCATGATAAAAAAAAGTACCTTATGGCAAATCTTCAGAGTAGAACAAGGGAAAGGTTAAATGGGATATAGGGAGATTTCACTTCAATTTGATAATAACTTCTGTCATTAACTTACGATTGTTATTAAAATTGTTGCCAACACCTTGCACAACTGGGCTTTGTATGTGATATTCAAAAATGTTAATTTCTTTCCTGTTCTCAGAACCTAGGGAAGAAGGAACAAAAAGGTGATACTGCAGGCTAGGACAGGGTGGTAGTCTAAAGCTGTGTGGCTTTCTCGAACAACCTTGAAGAAAGCTCCCACTCCTGCTGGTATTTTGAATGCAGTTCAGTCACTCAGTCATGTCTGACTCTTTGCGACCCCAGCATGCAAGGACTGCAGCATGCCAGGCTTCCCTGTACATCATCAACTCCCAGAGCTCACTCAAATTCATGTCCATTGAGTTGGTGACGCTATCCAACCATTTCATCCTCTGTCATCCCCTTCTCCTCCTGCAGTTTGATCTTTCCCAAATCATGGTCTTTTCCAATGAGTTGGTTCTTTGCATTAAGTGGCCAAAGTATTGGAGCTCCAGATTCAGCATCAGTCCCTCCAATGAATATTCAGGATTGATTTCCCTTAGGATTGACTGAGATTGTCTCCTTTCAGTCCAAGGGACTCTCAAGAGTCTTCTCCAACTACATAGTTCAAAAGCATCAATTCTTTGGTGCTCAACCTTCTTTATGGTCCAACTTTCACATCCATACATGACTACTGGAAAAACCATAGGTTTGACAAGATGGACTTTTGTCTGCAAAGCAATGTCTCTGCTTTTTAATATACTGTCTAGATTGGCCATAGCTTTTCTTCCAAGTAGCAAGCATCTTGTAATTTCAAGGCTACAGTTATCATATGCAGTGATTTTGCAGCCTAAGAAAAGAAAGTCTGTCACTGTTTCCATTGTTTCCCCATCTATTTGTCATGCAGTGATGGGACTGGATGCCATGATCTTAGCTGTTCGAATGTTGAGTTTTAAGCCAGCTTTTACACTCTCCTCTTTCACTTTCATCAAGAGGCTCTTCAGATCCTCTTTGCTTTCTGCCATAAGGGTGGTGTCATCTGTATATGTGAGGTTATTGATATTCTCCCAGCAATCTTGATCTCAGCTTGTGCTTCATCCAGCCTGGCATTTACATGATGTACTCTGCATATAAGTTAAATAAGCAGGGCAACAATACACAGCCTTGATGTACTCATTTTCCAATTTGGAACCAGTCTGTTGTTCCATGTCTGGTTCTAACTGTTGCTTCTTGACTTGCATACAGATTTCTCAGGAGGCTGGTAAAGTGGTCTGGTATTCCCATCTGTGTTTCCAAGGCAAAGTTAAATGAAGTTAAAAGGGGAGATGGACAAAGGAGTACGTGCCTGGATGGGAAGGAGGAGGAACCTCTCTCTAAGAAAAGAGGGGTGGTCCAGGCTGAGGCTGGTTCTCCTTTTCTCACATCTACAGGAAGGAGTAGAATTTCTGACTGCAGGTCAGTTGTACTGTAATGTGATCATTGAGCATGAGGCCTTCAGAGGATCTAAGGTAGTTCCCTAGGGTTGATCTTACTCCACTTGGGTCTTGGGAGGGGAAACTCCCAAGAGAGCACTGGCATGTCACCAGTGGGCAGTGCTAGGATATCAGGGTGACTCCACAGTGTCTGCACAAGCAACACCCCCTTTCATTTTCCTTTTGACACCACAGTAGTCAAAATCTCAAAGGATACTATTGAGGAGGAAAAAGAGTGGGATGTAAGTTTTTTCTGGCTTTGAAGGGAGACAATATTGAACTTAAAGACAAAGGTAGGTGATACTGATGTAAGAGACAGATGGGCTCCAGGTTAGACATTTATAATCAGCCTCCTGTTTGCCCTCTGAAATGGGAGTAATATCAGAAACAAGGTAAAGAGCCAGTGTTTGTCTCTTGTAAACACCTTAAGATAATAGTCATGGCATGGGCAAAGAGGGGCAAAACCCTGTTTGAGTAAAGGATTAAGGGATCTCCCTCCCCACACTACACATGGGCATAAAATCTCCTTGTGGGTCAAAAGTTAGGGATAATGCTGTTGCTGAGTCCAAGCTTGCTCTGCTCACCACATATCAGGTCAATGAATCTGAAAGACAAGGTGTTGAGACAAGGAAAGTGACTTTATTCAGAAAGCCAGCTGACCAGAAGATGGCAGACAAGCATCTTAAAATAACCATGGTATCAGAGTCTGGATGCTGATCAGATCAGAGAAAAAGAAGCAATGGGGAACTAAAGTCAAAAGGCAGAATAGAGAGGGAGAGGCAGTGGGGAAGTAAAGTGAAAGGGTCTTCAGTCTTGCAAAGCAACTCCAAGGGAATGGCCAGCCTTTGGAGGACTCCTTCCTACTTCTGCTAAGTCACTTCAGTTATGTCCGACTCTGTGCGACCCCACAGATGGCAGCCCACCAGGCTCCGCCATCCCTGGGATTCTCCAGGCAAGATACTGGAGTGGGTTGCCATTCCCTTCTCCAGGGCATCTTCCCAACCCAGATATCGAACCTGCGTCTCTTATGTCTCCTGCATTGGTAGTCGGGTTCTTTACCGCTAGCGCCATCTGGGGGAGTCATTCACAGTTGGGTAGGAACAAATCATCTCTCTATGAGCTGAACAAAGGCATTTTAGTTTACAGTCGAGCAGAGGGGCGAGGTCCTCTGGCTCAAGCTATTAAGTATGATTATAATAACAAAAGCAATGAAAAGCAAGTCAAAGAAACAGTTTCCAACATGGAGTCAGAATTGGCTTCCTTCCTGCAACAATGCCTCACATGCTAGCAAAGTAATGTTTAAAATTCTCCAAGCCAGGCTTCAACAGTATGTGAACCAAGAACTTGCAGATGTTCAAGCTGGATTTAGAAAAGGCAGAGGAACCAGAGATCAAACTGCCAATATCTGTCATATCATAAGAAAAGCAAGAGAGTTCCAGAAAAACATATACTTCTGCTTTATTGACTGCACCAAAGCCTTTAACTGTGTATACCAAAACAATCTGTGGGAAATTCTTCAAGAGATGAGAATACCAGACCACCTTACCTGCCTCCTAAGAAATTTGTATGCAGGTCAAGAAGCAACAGTTAGAACCAGACATGGAAAAATGGACTGGGTCCAAATTGGGAAAGGAGCATGTAAAGGTTGTGTATTGTCACCCTGCTTATTTAATTTATATGCAGATACATCATGCAAAATGCCAGGCTGGGTGAAGCACAAGCTGGAATCAAGATTTCCAGGAGAATATCAATAACCTCAGATACTCAGGTGACACTCCCCTTATGGCAGAAAGTGAAGAGGAACTGAAGAGCCTCTTGATGAAAGGAGAGTGAAAAAACTTGATGAGAGGAGAGTGAAAAAAACTGGCTTAAAGCTCAACATGCAGAAAACTAAGATCATGGCATCCAGTCCCATCACTTCATGGCAAATAAAGGGGGAAACAATGGAAATGTCAGGGGAGTATATAATTTCCTTGGTTCTGTCTTGCCACAACAAAGATTTAAAATGGCAGAACAATGTTATAGCTCAGTTACAGTTCAGTTTTATTTGGCAAATAAAGGACAGTGCACCCTTAAGCTGCAAGGGCAGGCTGACCCCAAAGAAAGGCCTCAGTCTGTCTTAGCTTCCTCCTTTTGTACATTTGTCTCCTCCCCACCATGAGTCTGCCCAATGAAAATTGGGCTAGCCAAGAAGGGAGAATATTTGTTTCACCTGAAGTTCTCATTCCAGTCCACAGATTATCTTTTGTTCCTTTTTGTGGGCTTTTCCTTTTATTTGTCTTTTAGCCATCCTTATTTTGGACTCCTTTTTCTTATTCTAACTACCTAACACTCCCCTCTCAAGAGGTAGGAAGCCCAGTTCTTTAGGAATAGGGGCATTGAGGTCTCCCTGGCTACTTCCTGCTGAGCTGGGATGGCGAGGGGCACTGGGCCTCCCCCTCTTGCTAGTCTCAAGCCTCAGAGTCCTTATAGCAGTGTCCATTTAAGGGTGAGTGATATTTTCCAAGATTGGGTGTAGTTTTATATATCCTGTTGACCTGAGCAGAGACAAAATGGGTTAGACAATCGATAATACAGGGAACAATCATAAGCAGCATCAATATGGTAATAACAAGGGTTAGTAGGGGCATTCAGTTCAGTTCAGTTCAGTCGCTCAGTTGTGTCTGACTCTGTGAGAACCCATGAATTGCAGCACGCCAGGCCTCCTGTCTATCACCAACTCCCGGAGTCCACTCAGACTCACATCCATCGAGTCGGTGATGCCATCCAGCCATCTCATCCTCTGTCGTACCCTTCTCCTCCTGCCCCTAATCCCTCCCAGCATCCGAGTCTTTTCTAATGAGTCAACTCTTCCCATGAGATGGCCAAACTGGAGTTTCAGTTTTAGCATCATTCCTTCCAAAGAAATCTCAGGGCCAATCTCCTTCAGAATGGACTGGTTGGATCTCCTTGCAGTCCAAGGGACTCTCAAGAGTCTTCTCCAACACCACAGTTCAAAAGCATCAATTCTTTGGCGCTCAGCCTTCTTTGCAGTCCAACTCTCACGTCCATACATGACCACAGGAAAAACCATAGCCTTGACTAGACGGACCTTAGTTGGCAAAGTAATGTCTCTGCTTTTGAATATGCTATCTAGGTTGGTCATAACTTTTCTTCCAAGGAGTAAGTGTCTCTTAATTTCATGGCTGCAATCAACATCTGCAGTGATTTTGGAGCATTAGACAACTCCAAATACCGCCCCCCGCTTGCCAAGAGAAAGATTACAGCCACCCCAAGAACTCTCCAGCTCGTTTTCTGAAATCCTGTAGGATATTAATGTTTTTCTTGAGGACTGTGAGACTTTCTTTAACTTGACTGGAGGTATTTACACAGAAAAAAACACATCCCATTCAAGATGGCTCAAGTCTCTCCTTGTTCAGGGATCAGGAGATCTGTCTCTTGCCTATTTTGGAGTACAATACCTGCCAAGCTGTGTTGGCTCTTTAGAGCTATCCTGAGAAACCTTATCCCTGAAAACTTAATTTTGGGGTTGTTCGTTAAAATAGCACTCATTTATAGTCCTGAATAGGTAGCTGAGGTCCCCCGGGGCTCACAGATGTATTGAGTGTACTCTTCTATTTTCTTCTATGTTTGAGTCATGAGTAGTGAATCCAGGAGTCATGCCTTTGTATCTTGACTGCTGTGAGGGTAGAAAGTATTACAGGTTCTTCCATGTGGGCTGAAGTTGACCTATGGGGACCCATATTTCCAGGCTTTAATTAGGACTTGAGTCCCTGAAGCATACAATGGTGGCTCTTTAGAATCTTTTGGGTCCTGGTTGATACCCCACAAGCATATATCTTGTTGGAATTGCCCATTGGCCATGGTATAACATTAGAGGGTCTGAGGGGTGGTCCTAAGATGGTGGAGAAATAGGACTGGGAGAAGATTTTCTCCCCTACAAATTCATCAAAAGAACGTCTGAACGCTGAGGAAATTCCACAAAATAACTTCTGAATGCTGGTAGAGGACATCAGGCACACAGAAAGCAGCCCATTTTCTTCGAAAGGAAGTAGGAAAAAATATAAAAGATAAAAAGAGAGACAAAAGAGGTAGGGATGGAGATCCATCCTGGAAAGGGAGTCTTAAAACAGAGAAGTTTCCAAACACCAGGAAACACTCTCACTGGCGGGTCTGTGGTGAGCTTTGGAACCTCAGAGGGCAACATAACCGGGAGGAAAAATAAATAAATAAATAAATAAAAACCACAGATTACATGCCTAACAGCAACTCCCAGCTGAGAAGTAGCTCAGATGCTCTCGCCGTCACTAGTAAGTGGGGACTGGACAGGGAGGCGTGAACTCCATTGCTTAAGGTAAGGACTGGGCCTGAATGCCCCAAGGGCAATCTGAGGGAACTAACTTGAGATAGCAAACCAGATTGTGGGATAGCTATCCCGCGAAAAGACACTTACTCCTTGGAAGAAAAGTTATGACCAACCTAGATAGCATATTCAAAAGCAGAGACATTACTTTGCCGACTAAGGTCCGTCTAGTCAAGGCTATGGTTTTTCCTGTGGTCATGTATGGACGTGAGAGTTGGACTGCAAAGAAGGCTGAGCGCCGAAGAATTGATGCTTTTGAACTGTGGTGTTGGAGAAGACTCTTGAGAGTCCCTTGGACTGCAAGGAGATCCAACCAGTCCATTCTGAAGGAGATCAACCCTGGGATTCCTTTGGAAGGAATGATGCTAAAACTGAAGCTCCAGTACTTTGGCCACCTCATGAGAAGAGCTGACTCATTGGAAAAGTCCCTGATGCTGGGAGGGATTGGTGGCAGGAGGAGAAGGGGACGACCGAGGATGAGATGGCTGGATGGCATCAGGAACTCAATGGACATGAGTCTGAGTGAACTCTGGGAGTTGGTGATGGACAGGGAGGCCTGGCGTGCTGCAATTCATGGTGGTGTTGGAGAAGACTCTTGAGAGTCCCTTGGACTGCAAGGAGATCCAACCAGTCCATTCTGAAGGAGATCAACCCTGGGATTCCTTTGGAAGGAATGATGCTAAAACTGAAGCTCCAGTACTTTGGCCACCTCATGAGAAGAGCTGACTCATTGGAAAAGTCCCTGATGCTGGGAGGGATTGGTGGCAGGAGGAGAAGGGGACGACCGAGGATGAGATGGCTGGATGGCATCAGGAACTCAATGGACATGAGTCTGAGTGAACTCTGGGAGTTGGTGATGGACAGGGAGGCCTGGCGTGCTGCAATTCATGGGGTCGCAAAGAGTCAGACACGACTGAGCGACTGAACAGAACGGATCCCGCGAAAAGCCCTAACCTAAGAAACTTCCAGGCCTACTCACAGAACAAAGGACTGAGCAGGGCTAGCTGGCTGCAGATCAGCCCATCCTCCACCGAAGACAGGCAGGTGAGGGCAGCCAGAGCTGGAAGGGGGCGATCACGGCCCCAGAGAGGCATCCTCTACCAAACTTCAGGCAGGCTTCGTTGCTAACCAAGACTCCCTATGGTGTAAATAAATGAAGCAGAGAGGAAAAATTCAGCAAATGAGGACAACCTCAGAGACCTCTGAGACAATGTTAAATGCCCCAACATTCGAATCATAGGAGTCCCAGAAGAAGAATACAACAAGAAAGGCCATGAGAAAATACTTGAGGAGATAATAGTTGAAAATTTCCCTAAAACGGGGAAGGAAATAGTCACCCAAGTCCAAGAAACCCAGAGATTCCCAAACAGGATAAACCCAAGGTGAAACACTCCATGACACATATTAATCAAATTAACAAAGATCAAACACAAAGAACAAATATTAAAAGCAGCAAGGGAAAAACAACAAATAACACACAAGGGGATTCCTATAAGGATAACAGCTGATCTTTCAATAGAAATTCTTCAGGCCAGAACGGAATGGCTCCAGCTGCTGCTGCTAAGTCACTTCAGCTTCAGTCATGTCCAATTCTGTGCTACCCCATAGATGGCAGCCCAACAGGCTCCCCCGTCCCTGGGATTCTCCAGGTAAGAACACTGGAGTGGGTTACCATTTCCTCCTCCAATGCATGAAAGTGAAAAGTGAAAAGGAAGTCGCTCAGTCCTGTCTGACTCTTCACGACCCCATGGACTGCAGCCTACCAGGCTCCTCTGTCCATGGGATGTTCCAGGCAAGAGAACTGAAGTAGGGTGCCATTGCCTTCTCCAGAAGGGAATGGCAGGACATACTTAAAGTGATGAAAGGAAAAAACCTATAGCACAGATTCCTGTACCCAGAAAGGATCTCATTCAAATATGAAGGAGAAATCAAAAGCTTTATAGACAAGCAAAAACTGAGAGGATTCAACACCACCAAACCAGATCTTCAACAAATGGGAAAAGATCTTCTCTAGACAGGAAACACAGAAAGGGTGTATAAACTCAAATCCAAAACAATGAAGTAAATGGCAACAGAATCATACTTATCAATAATTACCTTAAGTGTAAATGGGTTGAGTGCCCCAACCAAGAGACTGAATAGATACAAAAATAAGACCCCTATATATGTTGTCTACAAGAGACCCACCTCAAAACAAGGACACATACAGACTGAAAGTGAAGGGCTGGGAAAAGATATTCCATGCAAATAGAGACTGAAAGAAGCAGGAGTAGCAACACCCATATCAGACAAAATAGACTTTAAAATAAAAGCCATGAAAAAAGACAAAGAAGGACACTACATAATGATCAAAGGATCAATCCAAGAAGAACATATAAAAATTTAAAATATATATGCACCCAACATAGGAGCACTGTAATATGTAAGACAAATGCTAACAAGTATGAAAGGGGAAATTAACAATAACACAATAGTAGGAGACTTTAATACCCCACTCACACCTATGGATAGATCAACTAAACAGAAAATTAATGAGGAAACACAAACTTTAAATGATACAATAGACCAGTTAGACCTAATTGATATCTATAGGACATTTCACCCCCAAAATAATGAATTTCACCTTTTTCTCAACTGCACACGGAAACTTCTCCAGGACAGATCACATCTTGGGCCATAAATCTAGCTTTTGGTAAATTCAAAAAAATTAAAATCATTCCAAACATCTTTTCTGACCACAGTGCAGTAAGATTAGATCTCAATTACAGGAGAAAAACTATTAAAAATTCCAAAATACGGAGGCTGAACAATATGCTGTTGAATAATCAGCAAATCACAGAAGAAATCAAGAAAGAAATCAAAATATGCATAGAAACAAATGAAAATGAAAACAGAACAACCCCAAACCTATGGGAAACTGTAAAAGCAGAGCTAAGGGGAGGTTCATAGCAATACAGGCATACCTCAAGGAACAAGAAAAAAAATAAAAACCTAACTCTAAACCCAAAGCAACTAGAAAAGGAAGAAATTAAGAACCCCAGGGTTATTAGAAGGAAAAAAATCTTTAAAATTTGAGCACAAATAAATGCAAAAGAAACAAAAGAGACCATCGCAAAAATCAACAAAGCCAAAAGTTGGTTCTTTGAGAAGATAAATAAAATTTCCAAACCATTAGCCAGATTCATCACAAAACAAAGGGAAAAAAACCAAATCAACAAAATAGAAATGGAAAGATTACAACAGACAATACAGAAATACAAGGATCATAAGAGACTACTATCAGCAATTATAAGCCAATAAAATGGACAACTCGGAAGAAATGGACAAAAACAAGAGACACATACAGATTGAAAGTGAAGGGCTGGGAAAAGATATTCCATGCAAATAGAGACTGAAAGAAGCAGGAGTAGCAATACTTAGGAAAGTACAACTTTCCAAAACTGAATCAGGAAGAAATAGAAAATCTTAACACACCCATCACAAGCACGGAAATTGAAAGTGTTCAGAAATCTTCCAGCAAACAAAAGCCCAGGACCAGACGGCTTCACTGCTGAATTCTACAAAATATTTAGAGAAGAGCTAACACCTATCCTACTCAAACTCTTCCAGAAACTTGCAGAGGAAAGTAGACTTCCAAACTCATTGTATGAGGCCACCATCACCCTAATACCAACACCTGACAAAGATGCCACAAAAAAAGAAAACTACAGGCCAATATCACTGATGAACATAGATGCAAAAATCCTTTACAAAATTCTAGCAAACAGAATCCAGCAACATATTTAAAAGATCACACATCATGACCAAGTGGGCTTTATCCTAAGGATGCAAGGATCCTTCAATATCTGTAAATCAATCAATGTAATACACAACATTAACAAATTGAAAGATAAAACCATATGATTATCTCAATAGACGCAGAGAAAGCCTTTGACAAAATTCAACATCTATGCGAGACAGCGAAAGAGACACAAATGTAAAGAACAGACCTTTGGGACTCTGGGAGAGGGAGAGGGTGGGATGATTTGGGAGAAAGGCATTGAAACATGTATACTATCATGTAAGAATGAAAAGCTAGTCTAGGTTTGATACAGGATACAGGATGCTTGGGGCTGGTGCACTGGGATGACCCAGAGAGATGACATAGGGAGGGTGGTGGGAGGGGGGCTCAGGGTTGGGAATTCATGTACACCTGTGGAGGATTCATGTCAATGTAGGGCAAAACCAATACAGTATTGTAAATACAAAAATAAAATAAAGATTTTTTAAAAGATTAAAAAAAATTCAACATCCATTTATGATAAAACCCTCCAGAATGCAGAAATAGAAGGAACATACCTCAACATAAGAAAAGCTATATATGACAAACCCACAGCAACCATTATCATCAATGGTGAAAAATTGAATGCATTTCCCCTAAAGTCAGGAACAAGACAAGGGTGCCCACTCTCACCACTACTATTCAACATAGTTTTGGAAGTTTTGGCTAAAGAAATCAGAGCAGAAAAAAATAAAAGGAATCCAGACTGGAAAAAAAAGAAGTAAAGTTCTCACTGTTTGCAGATGACATGATCCTCTACATAGAAAACCTTAAGACTCCACCAGAAAATTAATAGAGATAACCAATGAATATAGTAAAGTTGCAGGATATAAAACTAACACATAGAAATCCCTTTCATTCCTATAAACTAACAATGAGAAAACAGAAAGAGAAATTAAGGAAATAATTCCATTCACCACTGCAATGAAAAGAAACAAAAGACCTATATATAGAAAACTATAAAACACTGATGAAAGAAATCAAAGAGGACACAAATAGATGAAGAAATACACCATGTTCATGGATCAGAAGACTCAATATAGTGAAAATGAGTACACTACCCAAAGCAATCTATAGATTCAATGCAATCTCTATCAAGCTACCAATGGTATTTTTCAGAGAACTAGAACAAATAATTTCACAATTTGTATGGAAATACAAAAAAATCTCAAATAGCCAAAGTAATCTCGAGAAAGAAGAATGAAACTGGAGGAATCAACCTGCCTGACTTCAGGCTCTACTACAAAGCTACAGTCATCAAGACAGTATGGTACTGGCATAAAGACAGAAACATAGATCAGTTCAGTTCAGTCACTCAGTCATGTCTGACTCTTTGCGACCCCATGAATCACAGCACGCCAGGCCTCCCTGTCCATCACCAACTCCCTGAGTTCACTCAGACTCGCGTCCATCAAGTCAGTGATGCCATCCAGCCATCTCATCCCTGTCGTTCCCTTCTCTTACTGCCCCCAATCCCTCCCAGCATCAGAATCCTTTCCAATGGGTCAACTCTTCACATGAGGTGGCCAAAGTACTGGAGTTTCAGCTTTAGCATCATTCCTTCCAAAGAAACCCCAGGGTTGATCTCCATCAGAATGGACTAATTGGATCTCCTTGCAGTTCAAGGGACTCTCAAGAGTCTTCTCCAACACCACAGTTCAAAAGCATCAGTTCTTCGGTGCTCAAAATAGAAAGCCCAGAGATAAATCCACACACCTATGGACACCTTATCTTTGACAAAGGAGGCAAGAAAATACAATGGAGAAAAGACAATCTCTTTAACAAGTGGTGCTGGGAAAACTGGTCAACCACTTGTAAAAGAATGAAACTAGAACACTTTCTAACACCATGCACAAAAATAAACTCAAAATGGATTAAAGATCTAAATGTAAGACCAGAAACTGTAAAACTCCTAGAGGAAAACATAGGCAAAACACTCTCCAACATAAATCATAGCAGGATCCTCTATGACCCACCTCCCAGAGTATTGGAAATAAAAACAAAAATAAACAAATGGGACATAATTAAAATTAAAAGCTTTTACACAACGAAGGAAACTATAAGCAAAGTGAACAGATAGCCTTCATAATGGAAGGAAATAATAGCAAATGAAGCAACTGACAAACAACTAATCTCAAAATATACAAACTGCTACTCCAGCTCAATTCCAGAAAAATAAACAACCCAATCAAAAAATGGGCCAAAAATCTAAACAGACATTTCTCCAAAGACATACAGATGGCTAACAAACACATGAAAAGATGCTCAACATCACCTATTATCAGAGAAACACAAATCAAAACCACAATGAGGTACCATTTCATGCCAGTCAGAATGGGGGCTACTATCCAAAAGTCTACAAGCAGTAAATGCTGGAGAGGGTGTGGAGAAAAGGGAACCCTCTTACACTGTTGGTGGGAATGCACACTAGTACAGCCACTCTGGAGAACAGTGTGGAGATTCCTTAGTGTTCTTTTTTTTTTTTTAATTAATTTTTAAACTAGAACTAGAACTGCCATATGACCCAGCAATCCCACTGCTGGGCATACACACTGAGGAAACCAGAATTGAAAGAGCCACGTGTATCCTAATGTTCAGTGCAGCACTGTTTATAATAGCCAGGAAATGGAAGCAACCTAGGTGTCCATCAGCAGATGAATGGATAAGAAAGCTGTAGTACATATACACAATGGAATATTACTCAGCTATTAAAAAGAATGAACTTAAATCAGCTCTAATGAGGTGGATGAAACTGGAGCCTATTATATAGAGTGAAGTAAGTCAGAAAGAAAAACACCAATATAGTATATTAAGGCATATATATGGAATTTAGAAAGATGGTAACAACGACCCTATATTTGAGACAGCAAAAGAGACTCAGATGTAAAGAACAGACTTTTGGACTCTGTGGGAGAAGGCGAAGGTGGGATGATTGGAGAGAATTGCACTGAAACATGTATATTACCATATGTGAAATAGATCGCCAGTCCAGGTTTGGTGCATGAGACAGGGTGCTCAGGGCCAGTGCACTGGGATGATCCTGAGGGATGGTGTGGGAAGAGAGATGGAAGGGGTTTTTAGAATGGGGAACATATGTACACCCATGACTGATTCATGTCAATGTATGGCGAAAAGCACTACAATATTGTAAACTAATTAAGCTCCAATTAAAATAAATAAATGTAAAATTTTTTAAATCTGCTATTGTTATTATTTTAGTTCTTCTGTTCTTACCTTTTTTCATCCCCTTCTCACTATATTTCTTCTATTACTTGTTTTCAATGACTGAATTATTATTTGTCTGGTGTAGTTTTCATATTTCTTGTGCTTGTAGTTGATTGAGTTTTTCTATATGTGAGTTTAAAGCTTTCATCAATTTTGGAAACTTTTCGGCCAATAGTTCTTCAGCAATTTTCTCTGTTCTCTTGTCTCTCACTTCTTTCAGGACTCCAGTTACATACATTTTAGTATTCTTAAAGTTGCTTCAAGCTCTCTGATGCTGTTTATTTTTTTCCCACAGTTTAGTTTATTTTTTTTTAATTTATGGGTGTTTTTCATAGTTTCAGTTGCTATTTCTTCAAGTTCACTGTTTTTTTTTTTTCTTTTATTGTATCTGATTTGCTATTACATCCATCCAGTATACCTTCTATCCATTTCTGGGTGTTTGCTGTGGATACTTTTATATTTTCCATGACTTTACTTAACATGCTCAATATTCGTTAGCTTCTTGAGTATATCTGCCCTGGTTGTAGTAACCATTTCAATCTCTTTGCCTGCTAATTCTGTTATCTACATTTTTGTGTGTGTTTCTACTGATTGATTTTTCCCCCTCGCTATGGAACATGTTTTCCTGCTTCTTTGTACATCTGGAAATTTTTAATTGGATGTAGAGTCTTAACTGTCTGAGCCACCAGGGAAGCCAAATTGGATGTTTGATGCTGTAAATTTAACCCTGTTGAGTGCTGAATATTTTTATACTTTTATAAATATTCTTGCATTGTTTTGGGACATTGTTAAGTTACTTGAAAGAAGTTTGATCCTTTGAAGACTTGCTGTTCAGCTTTGTTAGCTGAGATCATACCAGCCTTTCCCCATAGTTAATTTTCCCCACTACCACAGCAGTACCCTCTTCAATGCCCTATTCATGTCATCTGAATTAGGAGGTAACTCTACTCCAGTAGGTGAGGACACAAATTAATCTTGGCTCAGTTTGAGGGTCAAGCATTGTTCTCTCTAAACCTGATCAGTATTGTCAACACTCGGCAGAAACTGGGAGGGGGTTGTCATGAAGATTTCCAGAGTTCTCTCTGTGTAGCTCTACCCTGTGATCTCTGGCTACCCAGGCCCAACTCTCTCTTCCCAACTTGGGAAGACTTTTGGGCTCTGGTTGGATACCCTGTCCCTATGCCACGTTCTGGAAATTCTGTCTAGAGTTGAGACAATCATAGTCACCTACAATAGAGTCCCCTACACACACACCAGAAATTCATCCTCTACTGCCTGATGTCCATGTCTGAACACTGTTTCATTTATTGTGTCTGGTTTGCAGTTGTTTGAGGCATGAGAGTAAATCTGGTTCCTGCTCCTCTAAGTATGCTAAAACATGAAGGTCCCCCTTGCTGTCAGCACCCACTGAGCACCTCATGCATACGAGGCATTGACCTCAGTGCAAGGATGCTGACATACATGAGACATGCCCTGGGCCCCTGAGGATTTCTCAGTCTTGCTGGAGAAACACAATGATTCCTATGTAGTAATTTACACGTGGTGCTTACAGAGCACCTTTGAAGAGTAGGATGAAGACTTTCAGAGAAGGAGGAAGTAACACTTTCTGGATATCTGACAATGAAGGATCAGTAGGCATTTTTCAGGTTGAAGAAGATGTGGGGAAAAAATTGTAGCCCAGGTAGAGGAAATGGTAAGAGCAAAAACAGAGCAACAAAGTGGGGAGCTCCCAGAGGGCAGGATCCCCATTATATTGATCTTCATAGATGTGAAATATTTGTCAGGTGATTGGAAGTATGTTGTTTGTTCTGGGAATCAGTAGAACAGAGTGCTGGTGGAGTCCACAGCTCATAGGAGAGTGGAGGGAGATTTCCCTGAAAGAGTCAGCTCTGGGTACACTGGTGCAGAGTTTTGAATGCCAAACCAAGGAGTACAAGATTGAATGTGATACTTAACACTGGGTTTTTAAAAAATATTTTTCAGCAGTGTATGAGAGCTCTGACTAACTGTGTTCTCTGGATATTTCTGGGGGGTGTGGAAGAGGGCTGGAGAAGCCTGAGTCTGATAAAAGCAGGTGGGCAGCTGCTGGAGAGCCTGGCTTCTGGTGGCTATTCTGCACTAGGAGTCCAGAGCTCACTTCAGCTCTAATACAGAACTGCCCCCTCTCATCTGTGTGGTAATGGCCTTTGTAGATTTCTGCCTAAGTCATGAGATTTGAGGAGGTTCTGGTCTGGTTTTCTCTTTTTCTGTAGCCACACTGTTGCCCCAACACGCCCACCTTTCCTCTACCTACAAGTTAATAGGGTCGACATTACTAGCAGGTGTAGGATCTGGAGCTGCCCCCACTCTATAGCAGCCTAGTATGACCCCAGGTCAGCAAGAAGAGCAGTCTCATGATCTTGAACTTTGAACAGATACATTTGAGTGACCCTATACAGACTCCTGTTATTTTTCCTGACTGTGTCTTTGACTTGACCTTTGTATTGATTTTTCCTTAAGGAAGGTTGAATCTGTTTCCTCAACTTGGTCTGCAGATGAGAAAGTGTGGTGTGGGGTGGAGACTGCCAGCTGCAGAGTGATATCCTTTCTGAGTCATCTCAACAGTTGGGATGGAATAAAAAGAAATGAAAGTTGTAGCTTAAGATGGTTTTCAAGTCAGAGCCAGAGGCCAGACAATGAAGAGACTTCTCTTAAATGGTGGAATTGCATTTTACTCTCAGAAAGTTTCAGGGAGGGCTACATGTTAGATGACCTGTTTCTTGGCCTCTGTAGTGATTAAAGCTGAATGTTATGGATCTGAGTTCCATCCAGCCATCTGAGTTCTGTCATTCTCTTGACTGATGTGGTCTCTGGAGAATTCTGAAGTTTTCTCTCCTTAGTGTCCATGTGAGAAGGGCTTGAGTTGCAGAGGCAGGAATGGACTGAGTGTGGAAGCTCAGCCATGGTGATAAAAATCATGACCCTTTATTGAGTTTGGTCTGACAGCAGGGCATTAGTCTTCCCCAGAACTAACTCATTTCCTCCTTATAACCCCCTACCGAAGAGGGTGAGGGAAAAAAGAGAGAGAGAGAGAGGTATGCATAGATGAAGTAAGCTGCCTTTCTACTTCCTTGCTCCCTCTCTCAAAGACTCCTCCTGCCCTCCCAGGTTCTCTGTAAGGACCACATAGCATTTACTATGCAGAGCCCTCCTCCATCCCTCTGTGCCCTGCAGGTGAGGCATCACAACTGCAGGTGAGAAATCCTAGCTGGAGGAGGGAGCCTCGAGCAGGAGGAAGGGGGAGGGTTGGAGTCAGCAGAGGTGAAGGATTAGGGCATTGGGTTTCCAACGCTCTCAGGGAAGGTCCCTTGGCAGCCCCTTTGTGGTGAAAGGAAGGACTGAGCTGGGAGAGAAGGGCTCTCCCCCTCCCCAACTCTCTCTTCCTCCTCCCCCTAGAGCATGGCCTCTGTGATGTGTCCTGAGTGCTGAGGGGTTGAAAAGTTTGGAAAACAACAAGAGCGGGCACAGTAGGCATGTTGGAAAAGAGAATGGAGGGGCAGATCCTGACAGCACGTCAGGCTGTGCTTAGACCTCTCCCAGGTGGAGGGTGAAGGGAGTTTTAAGCAGAAGAGGGAGGGAAGAGATGGTGAGCTTCAGGAAAGGGTGGAGATGTGCCCTGCTTAGTTGCTCAGTCGTGTCCAACTCTTTGCAATCCCTTGGACTGTAGCCCGCCGGGCTCCTCTGTCCATGGAATTCTCTAGGCAAGAATACTGGAGTAGGTTGCCATTCCCTTCTCCAGGGGCTCTTCCTCACCCAGGAATCAAACCTGGATCTCCTGTATTGCAGGTGGATTCTTTATTGGCTGAGCTACCAAGGAGTTAGCTGGAAGTAATTTTTTCTTAATTAATCCTAACTTTAGTGATTGCAGCCATGAAATGAAAAAACACTTACTCCTTGGAAGGAAAGTTATGACTAACCTAGATAGCATATTCAAAAGCAGAGACATTACTTTGCCAAAAAAGGTCTGCCTAGTCAAAGCTATAGTTTTTCCAGTAGTCATGTATGGATGTGAGAGTTGGACTGTGAAGAAAGCTGAGCGCCAAAGAATTGATGCTTTTGAACTGTGGTATTGGAGAAGACTCTTGAGAGTCCCTTGGACTGCAAGGAGATCCAACCAATCCATCCTAAAGGAGATGAGTCCTGGGTGTTCTTTGGAAGGACTGATGCTGAAGCTGAAACTCCAATATTTTGGCCACCTCATGCAAAGAGTTGACCCATTGGAAAAGACCCTGATGCTGGGAGGGATTGGGGGCAGGAGGAAATGACTGAATGGCATTACCCACTCGATGGATGTGAGTCTCGGTGAACTCCAGGGTTGGTGATGGACAGGGAGGCCTGACGTGCTGCGATTCATGGGGTCGCAAAGAGTTGGACACAACTGAGTGACTGAACTGAACTTAACTGAAGTTACCTGGATATTGCAGGTATGAAGACCCATTTGGAGTTTGCCGAAGGGCAATGAAGGATGCATAATAGTTACCAAACCACAAGTCCATGTGCCCAATGTTCAGTGAGGCCAAACAATACCAAAACATCAAAGTTTGGAGCAGAGAAAGGTTTATTTCATGGCCCTGCAAGAAAACGGATGACGCATGCCTTAAAAACCTCAAACTCCCACAAAGCTTTTGAGAAAGCCCTTTTATAGGAAAAGGGAGGGAGGGCCTTGGTTAATTGTTGCAAACTTCTTGATGTCAGATCATTTGTTCTTGAGGTCAGGACATAGCAAAGTAATGACATTCCTGTAAAATAATGTCATTATCTGTTGTGACAAGAAAGGGCAAGGTCCCAAGTTACCATTTTCTCCCTCTCAGGTCCCAGTCCTGGCTGAAGAGACAGATCTCAGTTGGCAGCTTCCTTAGGACCAGGTTCTCAGACCCAGCCCAGCTGTTATTGCTGACAGAAGCAGGTGCCCAGGACCTAACTGGCCCTCAGGCTCCTCGGCCCACCAAAAGGAAGATGGTGGGGGGAGCGATGTGTAACTGGCATCCTTCAGACTGTGACCCAGGCTGGCTGCTGCTGCCATTAGGTTGAAGAGACAAGGAGTGGGGGGGAGCTTCACCGTCGCCGGAAGGCCTAGCCAAGCTGCTGGGAGAGCTTGGCAAGGGCTCTGGAGCCCTGAGGGATAGAGCACTTAGCCTGTTCCCTGGGCTGCCAGCTCATCTGCTGGCCTGAAGCCGAGGAGCCAGAGGAGCCCATGCAGAACTCGAAGATCTGCCTCATACCTCACTTCAGTCTGAGGACCACACTTGGGCAACTGTTGGCTGAAAGGTCACTCACTCACAGTTGGTGGCTCAAGGGAGGGGCCCACTGTGGTACCGACCAGTGGCTGAGCAGACCCCTAATGGTCCAGGGGTAACTGGTGCCTGATAACTACCTGAGGGGCAATTACTCACAGCAATGCCACCTGCTAAGGACTGTACTTCACAGCATTCTTTTACAAAGTTAGTCCCATTTTACCATCAAGAAGCAAAATTTAGAGGCTGAATAATTTGCCCAAGGTCACAGAGCCAGTAAAAGGTCAAGCTAGGATTTAAATCTAGAATCAGATTTAAATTAAATTTAAATCCCAATTTAACTGTTTGTTAAATTGGGCTCTGAAGCCCTGAACTCTTTCTTCGGTCTTTCAGACTGTCTTAACGATTTAGCACTGGGGAGTGTGGAGGAATCTCCAATTTTAATCACAACCCCGGGAATTTATAGAAAGAAAGAAAACTAAAAAAATTCTCCCTTCTGGAGTGTACTGGGCAACTTTTCAGATTGTCGAGGCAGGTCAGTTGCATGGTGTTTGGGGGCAAGGGAAAAGCACATGATGGGTGGCTTGCTTTTGTCAAGTCCTGTGGAAAGTTAGGTGACTGAATGTTTGGTTACATTTTTTTTAATTTTTACTTATGTGTTTTATTTTGGCTGTGCTGGGCCTTTGTTGCTGCGTGGGCTTTTCTCTAGTTGTGCAGATGAGGTCTACTCTCTACTTGTGGTGCACGGGCTTCTCATTGCGGTTGCTTCTTTTGTCGTGGAGCATAGGTTCTAGGGCACGTGAGCTTCAATGATTGAGGCTCCCAGGCTCTAGAGCACAGGTTCAATAGTTGTGATGCCTGGGCTTAGTTGCTGTACATCATGCGGGACCTTCCCAGATCAGAGATGGAACCCATGTCTTGCACACTGGCAGGTGGATTCTTCGCCACTGAGCCACTAGGGAAGCCCCATCTCTGGTTATTTGACTGCATGTTTGGAATCATCCTGGGGGGGAAAAAGGCTAGATCAGGTCAACACATATCGTCCTTAAGCAGCAGGCTTAGGAAAGTTTCTAAGACAGCAGTGAATGCTTTCCACATAAAGGGCAGAATGAGGTCAGTTCCCATAACACTTGGAGATTGAACTGTGCAGGTTCCCATGGTAACAGCTTCTTGTGGTACCCTAAGGAGATGTGGGAAACTGACAAGAAACCAAAAGCCTTTACAACTCTCCTTACTGTGTGATTTCTGGCTTGAAGTACTTGGCAAGGAAAGGTACTTGGCTGGTAAGGGCGAGGAGGGGAGTAGTAGGAGCCAGTGTTTTAGCTCCTGGTGGAGTCAGGAAAATGGAAGCATCAGCTCAGTCAGAGGTCTGGTTATAGTTCAAAAATAGCAGTCACTACGCTTGACTCAGTATTGAGGACTGGGGATATCAGGAGTTACTTGTAATCACCACACTGACTCTGAGGAGGCAGAATAATTAATATTTGGTCTGGACTCAGGAGCTCAGAAGGCCCTCTCAGGGTCTTTTGCTCCTCCCAGGCACACACCTCCCCAAGGTGGGATTATCATCATGGTGCCCATTTTCCAAATGAGGAAACTGAGGTTGAGGGGCTTGCTAAAGAGCTGAGGAGCCAAAGTGCAAACCCAAGACACCAGTCCCTATGTTGTGTGTTTCTGCTATGCACGCAGTATGGGGGGAGAGCTGGCATTAACTGGTTATGCAGAAGTGAGGGAGGAGGGACATCATCAGCCATCTCTAGTGCTGCACACCTTACTCTGATCTGAGGGCCCTCATGCTTAGAAAATTTTGTGTTTTGCTTTCAGTCTTTCCTTTTTCCCCCCAGAGTTTATGGTTGCAGGATCTGATATCAGTTGAAACTATTTGTTGTTGAGCTGAATAGTCCCAGGATAGATCCTTGTTGAGCAGGAGCCATCAGTACCTTGATTTTCACCCCAGTGATGTCAGATCTGGAAAGTTCTACTGAGCTGAGCCCTCACCAGCAGCCCCCTCCCCTCTGGGATATTCTGCAGCCTTCCCTTTGAGGGTGGTGACTAAGGGCACCACCCTGATCTCCATTCACCAGGGATAGTATAGTCTCCTCTGAGCCTCACCATCATCCACTAGATTGGGGTTCCTGTGTTCGGGCATGTGAGCTGGATTTCATCAAGAGAGAAAGTAGTGGAAAGAAGTTGAGGGCAAGAGACAAAAGCAGCAGGGGCCAGTGGCTGTATACTCCTCACCCCTCCCCCATGAAGTGGGACTCAGCAAGGGCCAGGGGCCACCTCTTGGTTCCAGCTGGCACTGCTCCAGCTTTGTGAGCCCCACACAGGGCCCTGTGACACCTGAGCTGACAACTGAGCTCCCGGACACCTGAGCCATGTCAGTCTCCCCACCTCTCCCCCCTCACCCCTTCCTCCCATAGACTCTGTCCTCCTCGCACGTGTCTCGCATGGTGACAAACCACAGCTCACCCTGTGGTTGGGACAACTTTGAACGGCTTACTGAAATTTAAAAATAGGGAGACATCACAGCAATATGGGTTTCTAGCCTCCCTTGGAGACCAGGCAGGTCTGGCCACGCTGAGTCCACCTCCTACCTGCAGAAGGTGCCCGAGTCGGGATGGAGCTTTCAGGGGACATGGTTTCTGATCCTGTGTCCCTGTATGGCCTGTGTAGGCATCTGGGTTTGAGAACTCTGTGGGGTGAAGGCTCAGAGGGGACATCAAAACAGTGGAAAGAAGAAAAGAGTGAGGGAAGGAGGAAAGAAAGGAGGAAAGGAAACATTTCTGTCCCTGGGTTTGTCAGTGAGAAAACAGTGATGCGTCGTCTCTCCTTGGTAGAAGGAATGCAGATCCGCACCTGTTCCTTTCCCGCCTTGGTCCCAGTCTGGTCTCCTTAGAGTGGGGGGCATCACACCCCAAAGAGCTGCTGTCCCTGTACCTGTGGATGCTGTGTGAGCACCTTCCCACTGCCCAGCCCTCCCCACCCTGTCTCAGGCCTTGTGGGTCTGCAGTAGCTCTTATGGTGGCCTTGCTGTCACCTGCTTCTGACCTTCTGACTCTTGTCCTGGGATTTGAATCCAGAGAGAAAACCTTCAGCATATACGTGCCTGGCAAGGATGGGTCACTGTCTTCCATGTGCTCTGCAAACCTGGGATCATGCTATTTGTATTCTGTTCTTTTCTCTCAATGTCCTATTGTAATGCTTTCTTTTAACACTAAATACAATTTTCAGGTGGTTGGTTGCATGATGGCCTGTCTATGCTGTGGACACTTTATGTTGAATGGGCCTTGGGATGTCCCCAGATTTTCACTTTTGTAGGAGACTCTGAGGACTACATCCTTGCTTATCCATGTTGGTGGGTTCTTCTGGTCATAGCATTAGCATAAAACTTAGAAGCAAAATTACTGGAACCAAGGCTATACAGTCTGGTGGCTCAGAGGTTAAAACGTCTGCCTCCAATGCGGGAGACCTGGGTTCGATCCCTGGGTTGGGAAGATCCCCTGAAGAAGGAAATGGCAACCCACTCCAGTATTCTTGCTTGGAGAATCTCATGGACTGAGGAGCCTGGTGGGCTGCAGTCCATGGGGTCACAAAGAGTCGGACACGACTGAGTGACCTTACTTACTTACTTAAGGCTATACATTTATTCAGGACAAATCATCTCCAGAAGATTGTACTAATTTACACCCTTACAAGAAGAATTCAAGATCTTTTTCCTATTTTTTCCACCTTTCTTTCTCACTAAAAGCTATAAAACTCTGGCTTACAATTTGCAAAGAATAAAAGTGGAAGGTAGGGGCAGATTGTTGCTTTAAAGATGAGAGTTTATCCTCACGTTGTTGGCATAGGCTACAAATATGGAGCCTCAAGACTTGGGGGAGAGGGTCCTATTAATAGACTCCAGCTCCAGCCCCAGCCTTAGGCTGGTCTAGGGGAACAAAGCCTGAAGTTTTCCAGTTCATATGATGGCAGTAGCTGTGCTGAGACCATGCGTGTCTCCCAACATGGATGCAGCAGTGTGTTCTAAGAGAGGCATCTACTAATTCACACATTAATTTACTCAACATGTATTTCTTAAAGGCCTACTATGTGTCTGTCACCAGTGCTGGAGCCAGAAGATCAGGGGAGAACGTTCACCCATATAGTGAGGGGTCATGCCTTGCCAGGGTTCATGAGGAGACAGAGAATAGCATATGTAGTCAACCAGAGAAATTACTCTTACTCTTATTGGTGTTTCCTCACCAACAGAAACATTATGGTTCCATGAAGACCATTGGGAAAATAAGTTGGAGATAATGTTCAGTTGAGTCTCCACTTAGCCCACTTCAAGGTATTTTTTTTAATATTTTGCATTTCATAAACACTCTATACATCATTGATGCATTAATATATTATTGATTTGTTCCACAATAGCAATTTATCAAGCCTCTTGTACTTCTTCTTTCTAATTGCAGCTCTGATGAAGAAACTTAGACACACATCACTTCCGATATTCACTTGAAAGAAAGAAACAGTTACTTCTACTGTCACCTTGCCTTCTATATCAACTCTGCAATGGGTCCTCTTCCAGTCTTCTGAAACTGCTCATAGTCCAGTGCTGTCCCAAAGGGGCCAGGCACACGTAGTCACACCCATGTTGCTGATTTGCACATGGATGGTAACTGCAGTGTGTAGAGATATGTTTCAGGGTGGGGTGGCAAGACTGAAGTCAGTTCCCCTCCAACAGGCCTATGCCAGCCTTTCCTCGTCTCCCTGAAGAGGAAACCCCTCACTCCTTTGACCTTCTGCCCACATCTGTGTTGTTTTCTCCATCTGGGCCTGTACTTTGGGGGTGGTCTCTTTATTGATCTCCATGACTTGCTGGTGAGTTCCTAAACCAGCCCTCGGTCTTGTGGGTCCACCACGGCACCTGGCATATAGTAAGTGCCCAGGAAATCTGCACTGAATGAATAGATGAGGAAGGAAAGAAAGAGACATTTCTTTTGCTGAGGTATGTCTTGCCTGAGTAAAGGCCCCTAGTATGCAGTGTGTTGGGTTGTGTTTTCCACCTTATTCATTCATTCCTGCTCCTTTTCTCATCTGGGCTTGCCTTCACCTCTGATTCCTGCTATACCCAGCTTAGGCCTCTGTCTAGGGTCTCCAGGTGAGAACCTGTGGTGCTTCCACTCCCAAAGTGCCAAACCATGGCAGCTCAAACCAAAGGGTTTTACCTCTGCCCCTGGAGGAAGCCCAGAAAGGATGAAGGCTCTGTGCACCCTGGATCACCCTTTATATGAGTGGCATCCTCCCCAGCAGCATTGGAAAGCGTGCGATATGGCAAGCGCTGTGGTGGGCCCACAGGATAGACAGCTGATTTAGGAACCTACCACCAAGTCATGGAGGTTACCACTCCAAAAGAGGGAAGGGAAGGGGCATGTTGGTCCCTGGAGGAGGAGGATGGCTCAGGAATCCACATGGGGCTGCCACATGGGAAATGGAGCTGGAAAGGACACAGTGGATGTGGGTGGAAGAGAGCTGACAACTGAGATGGGGGACAAAAGGGAACCATCTCAGTGCGAAATTCTTCAGAGCCCCCCCCCCAAGAGAAGAAGGCCACTGCCAATGTGCCTCTGAGTTGGAAGGAAGAGAATTTATTTTTATTACCCTTTAACATCTCTCTGAATGAGGAGGTGGTGGAGTTGGTGGGGTAGTCAGAAGCTCTCCCACGGTCTAGAACATCCCCCAGCCACTACCTTTGTGGACATTTCTCACTGATTTCAACATCATGATTCTGGAGTAAACTGGAAATCACATTGCCTGTGGCGGCAGGGCCAAATGACAGTATAAAGCCTATGCCCTATGCCCTCACCAGGATGGTTGGTCCAGGACTGGACACAAGATCTGAAGTAGACCAATCAGAGACCTCCAAGGTAAACTAATGTTTTCTGAACTTCTTTCCTTCCTGGTTAAATGCCCTAGAGATATAAAACCCTGGGACAAGATCTTGCCTGGTTATGATGCACCTCCCAGACCCAAAGAGAGACACCCACTTGTATCAACACCACTGAGGTAAAATCATTTATTCTTTACTGAGAATAGAGTTTTGCAGAGCAACAAACACAGTTCCTCAGCATTCCTGGGAAGGAGTGCCCTACGTGTGAGTGTGTGTTTGGAGTGGGCCTGATTGATTTTTGTAGCAGCCCAACATTTACACTGCAGGAGCCAGGCCAATTCTGTGCTTTCCTCGATCAAAACCGAGAAATACCGCCTCAGGAAGACGTCGCCCAGTACCCAGGTCTCTGATTTGGTCGTATTCTCTGTGCCTTCTAGAAAAGCACTGAAACAGAGGCTGTAAGCACCCTGGGGGAGACAGAAATGCACACCAGTCAGCTTGAGCCCTTACATGCTGCACCCCTCAATATACAGAGCTGGTAGGTTCTCCGTTTTATTTCCCTCCTTTGGTAAGAATCAAGTGGCTTTTCCCACAGCTGCAGAAGAGGGTGTACATTCGAGACTAAGAAGGGTCAATACCTGTGATTTTCCTGAGGGAAGGGAGTGGAAGAGGGGAGGACTGGGAGTCTGGGATTATCAGATGCAAACTGAAAAAGTGAGGATGGATAAACAATAAAGTCCTACTGTATAGCACAGGGAACTGGATTCAGTATCTCATAATAAATTGTCATGGGAAAGAATAGGAAAAGTGTATATATACACACATATATGGGTATGTGTGTGTGTAACTGAGTCATTTCTCTGTATGGCAAAAACTAACATATCATTGTAAATCAACTATACTTCATTAAAACTTTTTTTAAAAGAACAAGAATGGTCTGTGGTTCCCCTTACACTGCTGTTTTCCTTCTGTCTTCTTTCCTTCTGACACCAGCTAGATGCTTCCTCTACACAGAATGCCTTTTCTTCTCCCCTTTCCCCACAATCTTTTTCTTTTAAGACTGTGCTCAGGCCCTCTAGGAAGCCTTCCTGAGCCCACAATCACTATCCTTGGCCACTCCAGGCTGGGTTGGGTGACTTACCCTGGTGCTCCCCTAGTCTCTAGGCTTCATCATCCCTAATCTGTCCCTGTCCCACCTTTGCACAGCCCTTAGGGGTGCCATGTACATGGAATCCAGTATAAAGTTGTTTCAACACAAGCAGGCTTCCTCATTCCTCCCTGAGGCTGATGGTTTAGAATTCCTGCAATTCCCTCTCTTCTTCAAAGCCTTCTCTGAGCCCATCAGCCTGCTCTGAACTCCCGCAGGGAGCTGATGTGAACCTCCACCCTGTCCTGGGGCTGAGCAGTCACTGGGTACCCTTTATTCACATTAGCATCCAGCCTCCCCACAGAGGGGTCGGTACCCAAGCTCACAGAGGAGGCCCTGGGGCTTAGCAAGCGGAAGTTGCAGCCAAGCATTAAGGCAATCATGTAATTTATCATCCCAATCTGGACACTTTCGAGATAGGAAGAGAGACTGCAAAACACTATGCTGGGCCAGCACACTGGGACTGTCCTCAGCCAACTCCCCTTGTCACACAGTCTATTTCAGGGATTGCTAGAGCTGACTTTCCATGTTTCTGCATCTGAGGTCTCTGGTTGAACTGAAGGTCTGTGAGGGCAGAGACCCTTAGTGTTCTCCTCTCCTGTAACTCCCACTATGCCAGCTGGTGTCTCTATATTTATTTCAGGAGGGAGTCCCAGACTGCCCTTTACTCTCACACGGTTGGTTTTGAGGGAAGCATTGGCCCAACCACAGGGCTCAGCAGCATCTGTAATGGTGCAACTGAGCCTGCAGAGGCCACTGTCCTCTCGGCAGCAGCCCAAGGGTTCCTGCAAGTCCCAGATTTGAGAACCGGCCCCCAGGGTTGGCCCCTCACCGACATGATGTAGTCTTCAGGGTGTACTGGGTAGTCAGTGCCATTGATGGTGAAGACGACAGGAGGGATTGCAGTACTGACGCGACATGAAATCGAGTACTATGAGAGAAAGAGAGACAGGGGTCAGCCCAGCAAATCCCTGTCGTGTGGGCAGCCCTGGAGTGAACCTGTGGCATGATCCTTTACCTGGCAACCGTGGTAAGGCCTGGCGCCGATGAGTCTCTGAATGTTGGTGATCAGTCTTGTCGGGCCATGCACAAATGCGGTCCCAGTGTCCAGAATGGCCTGACATCTACTGGAACAGCCAATAACCTTCCCATTCACGGAGATGCTGGGAGGCAGTGGGACAAAGCAGGTACCAGGGTCACTCTGAAGACTCCCCCAGGAATGCCCCCTCTTTGACTATCTCCAGAACGGTCCTTAGCTCTTGCCCTGACTCTGTTTCCCTTTGCTCTGATCACATCACCTTCTTTGACTTCCTTTCAGTTCTTGCATGCACCAGGCTCTTCCTGCCTCAGGTCGTGGGCTTGTGCTGGTACCCTTCCTAGAAGATCCCCATCACCTTTGTATAGCTCATTTGTCCTCATCTTCCAGGTTCCACCTTAACTGTCCCATTCTCAAGGAAGTCTTTACTCTGAACTAGATCAGGCTCTGGTCTTGCTGTGTCTCTGTGAACTCTTCCTCATGTCTAGCACGTACCAAAGTGGTAAATCACTATGTATGCGAGTTGTTTCATGTATGTTTGCCTTACTAGATGTGGGTCAAATTGTATCCTCAGTGCCTCCCTCAAGAACCTGGCATTTGTGGAATAAATGAATGAAAAATTGCAACTGGATACAGAGACCTGTATCTGGCCAATAATGGGTCAACTCACACATTGAAGATAGAGGTTCCTCCAGGTAGCAGATGCTCAGACTGGTGGTGGGGAAGACCAGACTGTCCTGGGAGTGAGTGTCTCCAGCACCACCCCTTTACCCAACTCAGACACTGAGGGCCCTGCCAGGCAATGCCTGAGTTAGCTCAGGAGACCTCCAAAGGGTACCTAAGATTTTTTCTCAGGATATCACCCAGAGTCTCATCATTATTGCCACTTGTTCTCATGCCACTCCTGGATCTCAGCTTCCTGATTCTCTCAGCCCGTGCCCCACTGTGTGCCCAGGGTTGGAGGTGGGTAGGTGGTTTGTTTCTTTCTGTGAGTTGCTTTTAGGTCTCAAGAATGCAGACAGGGACTTCCCTAACCACTAAATTAGTGGTTAGGAATTGCCCTTCCAAAGCAGGGGACACAGGTTGTTGGGGAACTAAAATCTCATATACCACCAGGCAACTAAGCTCAAGTAGCGCAAAAAAAGCCTGCGTACTGCAACTGCTGAGCCCAAGGCCTGAAAAGAGCAAGCTCAGGGACTTTAGAGCCAGCAGTCCACAACAGCTGAAGCCCTCGCACTGCACTAGGGAAGCCTCCATGCACCACAGCTAGAGAAAGCTTGTGCTCTGGAAAATGCAGCCAAAATAAAATACACAAGGGAGCCAACCTCCTTTGTGAAGGACAGCCAACCTCTCTCCACTGCTAGGTAGCTTCTCCCTAAAGAGACTAGTTTTCCCAGGTTTGTCCAGGACTTTGTTTCTGAAAATGAAAATGAACATGAAAGTCGCTCAGTCGTGTCCAACTCTTTGCGACCCTATGGACTGTGTGCTGCTGCTAAGTCACTTCAATCGTACCCGACTCTGCGACCCCATAGACGGCAGCCCACCAGGCTCCCCCGTCCCCAGGATTCTCCAGGCAAGAACACTGGAGTGGGTTGCCATTTCCTTCTCCAGTGCATGAAAGTGAAGAGTGAAAGTGAAGTTGCTCAGTCATGTCTGACTCTTCGCAACCCCATGGACTGCGGCCCACCAGGCTCCTCTGTCCGTGGAATTTTCCAGGCAAAAGCATTCAATTTTGTGTACTGAGAATCCCCTCGGTTTCAGATAGCTACGGGCATCTTATCACAACCCTGTTCAGGCTGGTGAAATTCTCCTTAATTCTCTGTTCACTGCACATTAGGGTCCTCAAACCATGCTCCCTACCTCACAACATGGTAGGTACACCCCTCCCAGGGCTACACACATCTACCTGGACTCTGTTCAGGACCCTGGTCAGAACCCTGGTCAGGAGGCCTGGGGCAATTATGGGTGGTGTGTGTGTCTGTATTTCTGTGTCTGCTCATGTGCATGTCTGAATGTGTCTGTGTTTCTGTGCGTGTGTATCCATGTGCCTGTGCATGTTTGTATATGTGCCTATATGTGTGTTTCTGCATGTGTCAGTGTGGGTCTATATGTGTGTCTCTGCGGGTGGAGAATATAACTGTGTGTGACTATGTGTCTGTGCGTGCATTTGTGTGTGTCTGCCTGAGTCTCTGTGTACATGTGGTAACATCACTTGGGGTGGCCCTTAGAGGGAGAGGCTTACCGATCCACAGTTATCTGCCATAGCGAGATTCGGACACTGGTACCCAGTTGAGTTCTCCCTTGTAGTAGGAATGGTCCACCCCACCAAGCATCACCACGCTGCCATTCTTGTTGCTGGAGAAAGAAGGGGGAGTGTCACTGGAGGAGAGTAATGCCACGTAGTGACTGAGGGCTCTGCTTATCCACACATCAGAGGCGCTACTACTGTTCTCATTTTACAGATGCAAAAATTGAGGCATGTAGGGACTGAGAACCTGACCAAGGTTGGTCATGGGCTAATCAGAGAAACAGAAGTGGTTAGAAGCTGGGAAGCCTGGCCAGGCTTTGATCACCCAGCCTTCTGAAGAGAGCCTGGTCCCCTCTAGTGTGATGGGTGCTCAAAGATACCATCAGAAGACTCCCTGCAGGAGGGATCTAGCTTCCCCTTGTCTAAACTATCATTATTCAAAAGAGCTCAGGCCAGGGGTTGCTAAAGGTGTGGGTTCAGGCTCACCCAGGGTTGGATTCACTGGCCCATGACCTGTGCCATCCATGGGGCCCGCACTCACATATCCCACATTTTTGTTTTTCACTGGTTCCTGAAAATTGTAGCTAGTCCTTGGCTTCCAGTGAAATGTTATGAGTGGGGAAACATTCCTGCCATCCCTCTCCTTTTTCCACATCAAATCTATCAGCAAATCCTGTTGTCTTTTTCTCCAACCCATTTCCTGACACCTTCCATTGCTCTCCCTCTTCCCTCCATCTCTCTGGACCAAGCCGCTGCCCTTGAGCCAATGAGCACGTCTCTGTTCCAATAAAACTTTATTTACAAAAAACCAGTGTTGGGGATAGGTGAGGCCCTAAGGACATAGTTCTCCTGGGCCAGACTATCACGAAACCTCTGAACCGGGTGGTCTATAATCATTTATGCAACTGAAAGTATCTTAAAACTAATCTGAAGAGAGGTCTTGTCCAACTGAGACTTACTTGTTCAAGTAGAAGGCAAACACGGGCTCAGAAATGACTTTTTGTAGCATCAGGCTGTCAAACACAGGGATGATCCCGTGGTAGCGAGGCTGGGGTAGCCCAAACCCAGGACTCCCTCAAAAGGTACAATTGGCAGGATCCTGCTAGTCTGCCTGTAGGTCAGGGCAAAAGCCTGGTTCCTGACGACAAGGTCCCCAATCTGTGAGAGAAGAGAGTGTTCCCACATAAAGTATTGTGAAGTGGGGCTGGGGAGGAGATGCCATTAGCACTGCAGAGAAGAACTGAGGCCTGGCTGTGTCTTGGGTTGATCTCAGATTGTTAGACCAATCTGGGACAGGAACTCGCTTTCCATTGGTGTGGGGATGTGGATTTTAACAACACCTGCTTGTCCTGCAAACACCATCTGAGTGAGTCAAATTGGCCTCACGCCTTCTGTACAGGTGGGGCAACCAAGACTCAGGACAAGACCAAATGGTTCCCACCTGAGGAAAAAGTGGGTAGAAAGCAGGGTAGTCTTCTCTTTGGCATCACTGTGATCTGATAACAGAATTGGACTGAATTCATTGCAATGCATCATGGATTCTGCACCTGCCCAGGAAGATGTAAGCCCATTATACAAGGTCGCTGGCTAGGTTCTCATGAAAACTCTGCTTGGAAAACAGGCTTTGGGGGATGTGGGTGTATGTGTATGTGTGTGAGTGAGAAAGAGCAAGCTAGAGAGGGAAAATACTCAGGCATTTTGGTGGAAGAGGGCCATAGTTTTTATTTGACTCTCAAAGGCCCCCTAGAATGAGAACCCTAACAGGCTCCTCCAATATATGTGCCCATCTGCTTTCTCTGCCTGGATACTTGAAGCCCTCAGCTGCCCCTAGGGGCTCCAGGTCAGTTTTATCCTCTCCCCAAATATCCAACAATATCCTTGCTTCCTGCACCTTAGTTCCCCTACCTGTATCATGAAAATAATAAAAGTACCTGCTGCATGGGGTTGTTGCAGGGTTAAATAACCATTACCATGAAAGTGCCCGGCACATTCTGAGAAGATAAAAGTGATGATCTTCCCCCATCTCTCCCTGCTCCCAGCAAAATAAACCTTGAGCTTTCAAGGGCAAAGGAGCTGCAAGTCCACACCCCAAGCTACTCTCTAGGTTAGCCACTCTGGAAGATTCTGTTAGCAAGGATGCTCTCTCCCTAGGGACAGGGTCATTTGGGATGGGCCTTAAATATCTAAGGGACTTTGGGGAGGATGGGCCCTGTCATCTAGCCCTGCATCTGTTTTATAAGCAGCAGTTGCTCCCAGGGCCAGTCCTGACTCTCCTTCTGTTTCCACTTTACCCGAACAATGTCACGGCCAAAAAATCCAATGATCTGCCCAAGCTCATTGTTACAGTACATGTGACGGTCTGTCATCTGGAAAGTGGTAGACGCACGAGGGTTGAAGAGTCTGTGTTTACCTGCAGACACAAAAGATGAGGATCTGTCATGTGCCAAGAGCCAAGAAGGAAGTGAAAAGGGGAGTACAAATGGGCAAGGGGAGGGAAATGGTACTCACCACAGCCTGGATCATAGCAGAAGACAGAGGACACCCAGAGGTCAGAGGAGCCGGTGTCAAAGAGGACCCTGAACTGTTGAGGGGGTGTTCCGATGATGATGTTTCCAATGTAGAACAACTACAGGGACCAAGGAGGGAAGGTTAGGGCAGGCCTGGCTGCAGTGTCCACCCCCGATTCTCAGACACTCTAACCCTCTGGGTGTTCCTTGTCTCCTGACATCATGTTATCATGTTCCAAACACCCCACATCACAGCCTCTGCTCAGACTGGAGCCTTCACTTTAGAAGCTCTCCAGTCTCCTCTTTGTATCCAGTATGAACACCTCCTTCTCCAGGTGACCCTCCTAGGTCACCCCAGACCACTCACTCTAATTGCAGACCATGCCCAATCAACAGCATGCAGGTGACCCTTTCATTTGATGTGTGTTTACTCTTTGCCTCTCTCTTGTGCATTCTTGAAGAAGAGATGATACCTCTTTTTCAAATCAGTAACAGTAACTATAGTGTTAGGTTTTTATGACATCACATGCCATGGGGGCTCAGTAACTTTTACCGCTGTCCTTCTTGGATCCACGGAAGCTGAACATCCTCTGCCTAGGGTTTCACACTTGATTGATCTTCTGATCAGCCATGATTGAGCCTTCATCTGTAACTCAATGGCTCACTTCATTCAGAAAGAAAAATCTACTTAAACTAATATCTTTAGCACTAATATCTTTAAACTGGGGGTTTAACGGTCACCTGGTCATTGCTGGGCCCAGTCACCACAGACCAAGAGTTGAGGATGAGAATGCCTTCTCCTCTGGGGATGGGGTCCCTGTTCCCACAGTGTTTCTGCCTCCTATAGGAGCCCTAACCCCAACATCCTACCTGGTACCTCCAGATGAGCCCCAGTCCTACGCCAGAGCACCAGGGGGGCTGGAGAGCACCATCCTCCAAATATACTCACATTCTTTAAGTTCCTCAGGGGATGTGTAGAGAATTTCTGATCATTAGCAGAATTCTGGGACAGGCTGTAAGCGTGTTCTTCCAGGAAACTGTTCATCAAGTTTTTTCCCTTGAGAGTTTTTTGCATGGTGCTCATCTTCATTAGCGGGATTCTTTCACAGAGCAATGAGGAAGAGAAAACAAAGAGGGGGCAGCAGTCAGATGTCCATGTTAGAGTATAACTCTCATACCTGGGTTTGTAATGACACTGTGTATTTTCCAAGCATTTTTGTGAGTGTCATGTTATTATCGAGATGCCATGGAAATACCATGGCATAGACCTAGGTTTGAATATAGGTTCTGTTATGTAATCTTGGGTAAGGTGTATGATCAGTAGGAGTCTCAGTTTCCTTATTGGTAAAAAGGTAGAATGAATAATCCCCACCCCCCATATAGAATGTTTTCTGTATTAACTGAAATTATATGATAGATATACCTATTATATAGGTGGATATAATGTACTTGATATATAGGATGTCTCAACAGTAACAGTCATTAGCATTGTTGTGGCCATCCCAGTGTATCTTTCTCAAAAAAAAATCTCTTGAGAGGGAGGCAGAAGAGGGATCATTATCCTCTTTTTACAGGCTAGAATCTGAAATGCAGGGAGTTTGTGACTTGGCTGTGATCACACTGCTTGCTGGAAGTAAAACACCTTAGGAATAATCTTGCTGATCTTCCTTCTTCCAGGGTTCAAGCAGAAGAGTGGGTTGAGAGAAAACGCCAGGAGATGGAGAACAAATTAAGGAAGTTAAGAGGTTAGAGAAGGAAGGAAGAATCAAAATAGAAAAGAATAAAAGAAAAGAAAAAATGCAGAGTTCTGCATGCACAGAGACATCCAAAGAGATGGAGAGATAAAAGAGAGAGATACGGAGGTGAAGAAACAGACACATACATGCACAAGTGGAGAGAAGCAGAGAGAAGACCAAGAAGCAAATGCAAGAGAAATGCTATTACACAGGGCCACACCTACAGTTGCACAGGTTGTCCACTGAACAATTCCAAGGGGTGTCATTTTCATCTAGGTCATGATGTGACTGAACCCCCTTAGTTGTTAAACCCTGCAGGCTTACCCTTAAACCCTTGGGCCCCATGGTGCCCATGGCAAGGTACCCATCAACAAGTGAGAATTGAACTTTAAGACTGCCAGGAAAAAAATAAACAGAAAAGAAACAAGAAGGACTGTCAGGGATTGATTTCATTCCCTTCTAACCCTGATGAGTGGAAGAGGAAGACAAGAAAAATCCAAGGAAGACAGATGATGCCACATACGATCCCTGTACTTACATGACTATGCACTCTGAGAGGGCCACCAGCCCAAGGATCCCAAGCCACTTCATGCTTCCTTCTTGGGTCTAAGCACTCAGAAAAGAGCAGGTTCTAAACCGGCAGTGGTGGTGATGATCCCCTAGTTTTATATACTCTAACCTGTTGGAAGAGTCTTTATATGGTAAGAAAACACAACCCTTGATAAAATCTTTACCTCCCTCAGTGTCTGTAAATTATGGACTTGGAACATTCTCAGAATACAAAGGTTTTCACTGTAATCTCTTCCTACGTGCTGGACTGAAAAACCAAATTGAGCTGCATAGACTAGCTAGGAATGTGGAGACTCTTGCCATCTGGAGACTAAAAAGAATACTAAGAATTTGATAAAAATTAATTATAGGGGCCGTGCTAGACATTTGTGATCTCATGTGGTCTTCCTAGCAACTTCATGAGATGAGATGTGCATTACTGTCCTTATTTGGAAAGGAGATTGCAAGAGGGAAAGAGGTTATATGGCAAAATGAAGACTTTTGGGGCAGCGCAATGACTTAAGAGTGGCTTTAGGTAGTGGGGCACTGGCACAGATCAGGGGCACATTTGATGTCAGTCTGTGTCAAAGTTCTAGCCTGGAGCATTATTACAATTGCACAGTTTCAGTATTGGAAGTAATGTGATGTTGGCATTCACAAATACTTTATATCATCCAACAAACATATATGAAGGCTGGGGTCTAGGTTCAGTTCAGTCAGTTCAGTCACTCAGTCACGTCCAACTCTGTGAGACCCCATAGACTGCACAACTTCAGGCTTCTCTGTCCATCACCAACTCCTGGAGCTCACTCAAACTCAGGTCCATCAAGTTGGTGATGTCATCCAACCATCTTATCCTCTGTCATCCCATTCTTCTCCTGCCTTCAATCTTTCCCAGCATCAGGGTCTTTTCCAATGAGTCAGTTCTTCCCATCAGGTGGCCAAAGTATTGGAGCTTCAGCTTCAGCATCAGTCCTTCCAGTGAATATTCAAGACTGATTTCCTTTAGGATGGACTGGTTGGATCTTCTTGCAGTCCAAGGGACTCTCAAGAGTCTTCTCCAACACCACAGTTTAAAAGCATCAATTCTTCAGTGCTCAGCTTTATGTTCCAACTCTCACATCCATACATGACTACTGGAAAAACCGTAGCTTTGAATAGATGGACCTTTGTCAGCAAAGTAATGTCTCCACTTTTTTAATATAAAATTATCTATTTTAATTGTAGGCTAATGACTTTACAATATTGTATTGGTTTTTCCATACATCAACATGAATCTGCCAGAGGTATACAGGTATTCCCCATCCTGAACCCCCCTCCTTCCTCCCTCCCCGTACCATCCCTCTGGGTCGTCCCAGTGCACCAGCCCCAAGCATCCAGTATCATGCATCGAACCTGGACTGGTGATTCGTTTCATATATGATATTATACACGTTTCAATGCCATTCTCCCAAATCATCCCACCCTTTCCCTCTCTCACAGAGTCCAAAAGCCTGTTCTATACATCTGTATCTCTTTTGCTGTCTCGCACACAGGGTTATCATTACCATCTTTCTAAATTACATATATATGCATTAGTATACTGTTGCTGTCTAGGCTGGTCATAGCTTTTCTTCCAAGGAGCAAGCATCTTTTAATTTCATGACTGCAGCCATCATCTGCAGTGATTTTGGAGCCCTCCAAAACTGTCTTTCACTGTTTCCATTGTTCCCCATCTATTTGTCATGAAGTGATTGGACTGGATCCTATGATCTTAGTTTTTTTAATGTTGAGTTTTGAGCCAGCTTTTTCACTCTCCTCTTTCATTTTCATCAAGAAGCTCTTTAGTGCTTGGGACTGATGCAAGGGGATAATCCAGAGAGAGGGTGTGGGGCGGGAGGGGAGAGGTGGGGGTCAGGATTGGGAGTTCATGTACACTCGTGGCTGATCCATGTCGATGTGTAGCAAAACGAATACAGTATTGTAAAGCAAAACAAACTAAAAACATAAAAATTAATTTTAAAAAAAAAGAAGCTCTTTAGTTCTTCTTGGTTTCTTCCATAAGGGTGGTGTCATCTGCGTATCTGAGGTTATTGATATTTCTCCCGGCAATCTTGATTTCAATTTGTGCTTCATCCAGCCCAGCATTTCGCATGATGTACTCTGCATAGAAGTTAAATAAGCAAGGTGACAATATGTATCCTTGACGTACTCCTTTCCCAATTTGGAACCAGTCCATTGTTCCATGTGCGGTCCTGTTAGAACTGGGGTCTAGGTTAGATGCTGGAAAGTCAAAGTCCAGTAAGGCACAGTTGGCCCTTATCTTCAGGGAGTTAGCAATCTAGGGGAGTTCTCAAAAACTTATGACCCAAGAGGCAAGAGAAATGATGGGAGGGCTGGGAAGGCTCCTGCACACGGGGCAGCACAGCCCCTACCACTTAGGGCAGCCTCTCCTCAGCTCCAACCAGAGGCTGCCATGCTGGAAAGCAGGCTAGTTGGCCAAGTTTCCAAAAGAAGTCAGAAGTCTGGATATTTACATAAAATCCCCCGATTTTAAATTTTAGTAAGAATTACTAAATTGATTTTTTGTTTGTTTGTGTATTTTAAAAACCGTAGTATGAGCCAAACTATTGGAGCCAAGCTCCAACACCTGTGTGATGGATTCATTCACCCTGCAGGCTGTGCAGGTTTTTATTTATGGCTTAGAAGTAAGAATAGATAGCAGACAGAGAGGGGATTCAATTCATGTGAGTTGACTGAAAAAGAGATTAAATGCATCTTAACTATTTATTTTTCCATCCATCTGTGAAGAAAGATCACCAGGGCCATTGAAACCAACAAATTTGTTGATATTCATTGGCTGAGCATCTGATATAATTCCCCAATAGGATCAATGCCTTGAAACATCTTGGCTGGCAAAATAAACCTGCAAAGAAGTCATTTTGAAGTGTGTTATCTATCAAAGGAGACAATGAAGACTTTTAGAGCTTCTTCTCAGCCTGAGATGAACAGGGCTACCTGCTGCTGCTAAGTCGCTTCAGTCGTATCTGACTCTGTGCAACCCCATAGACGGCAGCTCACCAGGCTCCCCCGTCCCTGGCATTCTCCAGGCTAGAATACTGGAGTGGGTTGCCATTTCCTTCTCCAAGGCATGAAAGTAAAAAGTGAAAGTGAAGTCACTCAGTCCTTAGCGACCCCATGGACTGCACCCTACCCAGCTCCTCCGTCCATGGGATTTGCCTATTAAGCTGTTATTCCAGCCAAAGTACGTAGAGTGGAGTTTCAAGGCTCCTTCCAGGACTCTCAGGGCCTGGGTGCTCCTGCATAAGATCCAGCCAGGCCTGTCCCCTGGTAGACCATCAGGAGACTTCATGGTCACCAGCCGTGTATAGATGAGACACTGACTCTTATCTTTCATTTTGCACATTTTAAAATACTGTTTTGGTGGTTCAATCCCTATGGAAGGTATTTGAAGCATCCTTTTGTTGTGCAATGTCAGTTTTAGGGATCTATCTCAAAGATACAATGAAGAGAATGCAAAAAGCCAGATGTACAAGCTGTTAGAGGCAACATGGTTTGTAAATGCAAAAGCTTAGAAACCTATCTGAAGTGACCAAGTAACCAAGACAGGGGAGTCTTGAATAAGGCATAGGGCATCCAAACAACTGGAAATAATGCAAATTGAATGAGGAGTGGAAGAGAGGGGTAGATCTTCAGGGTACCCTGTTTAGTTTTTAAAAAGAAAGACCAGAAGTCTACCTATAGCTGTTGCTCTTTCACACACACATATATTTTCTTTTTAAAAAATTATTTATTTATTTATTTGACTGCCTCTGGTCTGAGGTGTAGCACGTGAAATCTTCCTTGGATCCATGCAGGATCTTTTGTTGTGATGCACAGACTCTCCAGCTGTAGTAGGTGAACTCAGTAGTTGCTCAGTGGCATGTGGAAACTTAATTCCCCAACTGGGAATCGAACCTGCATTCTTTGCCTTCAAGGTCGAGTCTTAACCAGTGTACCACTAGGGAAGTCCCACTATATGTCTAGGGCACCAATTCACCATTCTGGGCACTGAGAAATGGAAATAATCATCAATATTTATGCCCTTTTTGTTGGCATGAGGAATATTTCACATAACTATGAGTATTTGATGAAAGTATGTTCTTTTAATTGAATAATTCCAGGAATTAAATTCAGAAGGATTCTGAATTTAGGAATTCAGGAAAGTACTGTTTTGCAACAACATCATGAAACAACGGATCTAGGCAAAAATCATCACTGGATGATAACACCATAATATGAAAAGTCAAAGGGAAAGTTTATAATGGAACTTTGTGTGGCAACATCAGCACCTGCAATCAGTCTCTATCAAATAGCAGCATCTATCAAAGCAAGACAGCTAGACATCATGAGTGTCTTGAAGGGGTGCCATAAGAAGTCTATGAAACTAGTGTGAAATATTCCAATAATAAATTTGGGACTCATATTTAAATCTAACTAATTTTCAGGAAAGAACCAGTTTCCAGGAAATGTATAAAGGAACAGAGAAGCCATAATCTCAATCGAATATTTGGGACAATCTATAAGACAAATGATCCCATCTCCTCTCATTTTTTAAACAAATACATGTGACAAGAAAGGTGGGTGAGACTTATTTATTTAAAATCTTAAAAGATAGCATACAACATATGAGTACATGCTCTAGATCCTGATTTGAATAAGTAAACTGTTAAATTATATGTTTTAGAGCATCAGGGAAATTTTAACTATGGATATTAGAGGTTAATTTTATTTGGAACAAAATAGCATTGTGGTTATATATGTATGTATATATTGTGACCTGGTAGTCTCTCCCTTAAAATATTCCAGCAAAAATGAATAAACAGACAAAAAACTTTAAATGAGGGTCTAGATTTTTTTTAAAGCATATTTGTATAGTTGTTATGATTTGAATTGTATCTTTCCTCAAATTTAGGTGAAGAATCCCTAACTCCCAATATGATGGTATATTGTCTTTGGGAGGTAAATTGCCAAGATGAGGTTCTGAGGGTGGGGTTTTACCTCTTCAGAGCAGCCCCTTGGAACTATCTAAGAGAGTGTACCCCTGGCTTAAAGTCAATTCTCGACTTACAGGTTATGCATTTTTTTCAGTCAACATTATCAAAGAATTTTCCTGGAGTAAACTGTGCCACTGCTATCTACATTATGTGGTTGTAAACAAGCCACAGGGCCACAGTGAAGTTTGAGGAAGTGTGGAAGTATAATCCAGAATGACTTTAGGACAAAGACTTCTATAGTGGACAACAGCACTGTAGAACCACAGGGCAATGTAGAAAAAGGAAAACCAAGACCAAGTCTAAGGGGAGGTGGTGGGGGCTCAAACATCACATTTAAAAGCTTGGGATTTATTTTGTATGGGATGGGGATCTCTGAGTAGGTGAGTGAGCTATTAGTCTGTGGAGGATGGAGGAGAAAAAGGAAAGTAAGGCTAAAACATCACATGGGTACAAGAGATGAAAGATATTAAGAGGAGGGAAGTACCTGAAACTGTAGAAATCAGGCCAAGGGAGCCTTTGGACACAGAGTGAAGGTCAGGGCCACTAGCTCTCACCTCTTCATTTTGTTGGAAAGCAGGACCATGAACACATAGATATTTTGGAGGATTTTTTACATTGGAGAATTAAGAGGAGGAATTAAGAGGAGAATTGGGGGAGCATAAGAAACTACCTCACAGTCTCTTAAAGTTTTTCATGAAAATAAATGTCTAGACTTATTCTATGGAAAATTATCAGAGCATAACAAGGACAAAGTTTAAATGGGAGGAAGGCAAATTTCACTTTAAACTGATAGCAACTACTGTCATTAACATCAGTTCAGTTCAGTTCAGTCGCTCAGTCGTGTCCAACTCTTTGCAATCCCATGGACTGCAGCACGCCAGGCCTCCCTGTCCACCGCCAACTCCCAGAGTTTACTCAAACTCATGTTCATTGAGTTAGTGATGCCATCCAACCATCTCACCCTCTGTCATCCCCTTCTCCTCCTGCCTTCAATCTTTCCCAGCATCAGGGTTTTTCCAGTGGGTCAGTTCTTCATATCAGGTGGCCAAAGTATTGGAGTTTCAGCTTCAGCTTCAGTCCTTCCAATGAATATTCAGGACTGATTTCCTTTAGGATGGACTGGTTGGATCTCCTTGCAGTCCAAGGGACTCTCAAGAGTCTTCTCCAATGCCACAGTTCAAAATCATCATCATTGTCACTGACATCATTGTTATTCAAACTGCAAGCAGGGATATGTGTGATATTTGGAAATTTTAATTTACTATCTGTAAACAAGCCACAGGGCCACAGTGAAGTAACTTGGGCAAGTTACTTACCCTATCTGCTCTTCATGTTCCCCATTTTTAAACAGAGGATAATAACCCAAGTTCAGTTCAGTTGCTCAGTCGTGTCTGACTCTTTGCGACCCCATGAATCGCAGCACGCCAGGCCTCCCTGTCCATCACCAACTCCCAGAGTTCACTCAGACTCATGTCCATTGAGTCCATGATGCCATCCAGCCATCTCATCCTCGGTCGGCCCCTTCTCCTCCTGCCACCAATCCCTCCCAGCATCAGGGTCTTTTCCAATGAGTCAACTCTTTGCATGAGGTGGCCAAAGTACTGGAGCTTCAGCTTTAGCATCATTCCTTCCAAAGACATCCCAGGGTTGATCTCCTCCAGAATGGACTGGTTGGATCTCCTTGCAGTCCAAGGGACTCTCAAGAGTCTTCTCCAACACCACAGTTCAAAAGCATCAATTCTTCGGTGCTCAGTCTTCTTCACAGTCCAACTCTCACATCCATACATGACCACAGAAAAAACCATAGCCTTGACTAGACAGACCTTAGTCAGCAAAGTAATGTCTCTGCTTTTGAATATACTATCTAGGTTAGTCATAACTTTTCTTCCAAGTACCCCATATTAAATAACCCAAATACCCCATATTAAATGTGTAGGGTGCTTCTATTTATGATGAATGCTATATACATTTTATTAAAAGTTGTCAAGTGAAAAAAAAAAAAACAATGTGTAAGTTGGGAGTTACATTCTATTTCAGACAAACAAGCACTATAGCCTGGGAGACAACCTCTCATGTAGCTCTGAGGAACTTTACTGAAGAGGTGCATGTGCGAGGAAGGTCAGTGGCTATGTGATCTGTTGAAGTGGGTACGGGCAGTCAAGCACACATTTTGGCAGAGGTTTAGTGTTTGTTATGAAGAATAGATGTCTAGATTAATGACTTTAGTGCTTTTCTAGATATGAGAAGAAGCAAGAAGTAGGGTTCATAAAATATTTTGAAAATATTTCTTTGAAGGCTTGTTCTATCAGTTTCTCCAGGGCACAGAGTGCTGCATTCCTGACCTCCACCCTGAATTCTTTGCAGGATGTGTTGGAAGTCAGTGACATCGGTGTCTAGTGACTCCATCCAGGTAGTGTCAGGTGGTGAGGAATAATGTGTAATTAGCAAAGTTAATCAGGTGTTTTGGACTCAAATTCATGCCTGTTCCACCTGCTGTATATGAGGAACTTGTCTGGGTCTTGGGAGCTGCCTTGGGATCATGTCATGATGTGAGGGACCATCTGGTTCCATCTCTTGTTTTCAGATGAAGAATCGAGACCAAGAGAGCAGAAGGGACTTAGCCAAGGTTGCTGTAGACCAAGGGAATTTAGTGACAAGCCGGGGCCTGGAACTCAGGCAAGTTGGAGTTGGCATATCAGTCCCTCAGGAGTTGTGTGATCGCTGTGTGAGGCTGTCCAGCTGTGGAATGAATCCTTGTGGGCCTCCAAGCCTGAGCTGGGTGAGTAGAGGCTTTCTGAACTCCAGCTGCTCTAGGAGCTGCTTTGGCACTGCTGCCTTGAGGAGAGGCAGTTTGTTTCATCTGACATGTAGCTGGCCTGAGGGCTTGCGGAGATTCATTTGACTCCTGGAGTCTTATTACAGTTGATGTCAAAGTCAATGGGGATGAAAGTGTGAGGGGCTGCAGTGTGACACCAAAGGGGACCCAAACTTGAGTTGGAGCATGGCCTGAGAAGTTTAGAAACAATCACACCAGTCCTTGCATCTCCCTGATAACGATGTGTCTGTGTGTAATGCTATGATGAAATGCTCTCCATTGGGCTGAAATGCATCCCATTCTAGGGAGTAGCCTGTCCAGGTTCATCAGAAATGCTTTCCTCAAAAGAAAGACAGATTCACGGACTTCAAAAACAAATTTATGGTTTCTAAAGGGGAAAAGTAGAGATCAGTTGAGAGTTTGGGATTAACCTCAATTGCCGTTTCCTTTTCCAGGGGATCTTCCCAACCCAGGAATCAAACCAGTGTCTCTTAGTTCTGCAATGCAGGCAGATTCTTTACCACTAGCACCACCTGGGAAGCTCCAACATATACACACTACTAAATATAAAATGGGGCTTCCCTGGTGGCTTACACAGTAAAGAATTTGCCTGCAATGCGGGAGACCCAGGTTCAATCCCTGGGTCGGGAAGATCCCCTGGAGAAGGAAATGGCAACCCACTTCAGTATTCTTGCCTGGGAAATCCCATGGACAGAGGAGCCTGACAGGCTACCATGGACAGCCATGGACAGGAGCCTGACAGGAACTTGACAGTCTATGGGGTCTCAAACAGTTGGACACAATTGAGCAAATAACGCACACACACACACACACACACACACACACATATATATATAATAAATAATCGACAAAGACCTACTGCATAGTACAAGGAACTATGCTCAATTTTCTGAAATAACCTATAAAGGAAAAGAATCTTTATGGATACAAGTATATGTACAACTGAATCACTTGATACCTGAAACTGAAAAAAATGATTGTAACTCAACTATACTCCAATATAAAATTAAAATTAAAAAAGAACACATCGAGGAAACCAGAATTGAAATAGACACATGTACCCCAATGTTCACTGCAGCACTGTTTATAATAGCCAGGACATGGAAACAACCTAGACGTCCATCAGCAGATGAATGGATAAGAAAGCTGTGGTACATATACACAATGGAGTATTACTCAGCCATTAAAAAGAATACATTTGAATCAGTTCTAATGAGATGGATGAAACTGGAGCCGAATATACAGAGTGAAGTAAGCCAGAAAGAAAAACACCAATACAGTATACTAACACATACATGTGGAATTTAGAAACATGGTAATGATAACCCTGTATGCAAGACAGCAAAAGAGACACAGATGTATAGAACAGACTTTTAGACTCTGAGGGAGAGGGAGAGGGTGGGATGATTTGGGAGAATGGCATTGAAAAAAACATGTATACTATCATGTAAGAAACGAATCGCCAGTCTATGTTCGATACAGGATACAGGATGCTTGGGGCTGGTGCACTGGGATGATCCAGAGAGATGATATGGGGTGGGAGGTGGGAGGGGGATCAGGATTGGGAACTCATGTACACCCGTAGCAGATTCATGTCAATGTATGGCAAAACCAATACAGTATTGTAAAGTAAAATAAAATAAAAATAAAAAAATAAAAAAGAATGCTCTAGAAACCAGAAGGAGCTCTTTTTTTTTTTTTGTGGGATTCTGATATGATGCTGGAGAAGGCAAAGGGGGTGTACAGTGCCTTGATATTATCTGAGGTTGCATTTTCCAAGGCTTTGGTATGCTTAGACTCTAGCATCACTTTTGATTTGTCTTTGGAGGATCTAACACAAGGGCCCATAGATACCAGGTGGCCATTAGTTGAAGGCTGATGGTAGGTGCTGGTGGGAGTGTAGAAGCCCACCTCCCCCATCTTGGGTTGGGGCACTTTTAGGCACAATGTATGTTCCAGAGTTGCCTGTGCGAACAGGCTGAAGCTTCCCTCTCCAAGACTTGCATGAAATCACACCCAGGATTGTGTTAAAATGACCAACTGTCCAGGGCTACCCAGAGTCGAGGGTGTTCTCAGTACACAGAAGAGCCAGTTTAAAAACAAGGAAAGTCCAAAACAAACCAGGAAAACTGGTCTCCTTCGGGAGAAGCTACCCAGCAGTGGAGACAAGTTGACTGCAGTCTTGAGACCTGAAAGCAACTCCTAAGAGGAAACATTCCCCTAACCATCATTACCCACCCCCCATCCTGGACACACAGTGGGGCAGGGACTGTGACTGAGAGAATCAGGAAGCTGGGATCCAGAAGTGGCCTGAGAATAAAGAACAATAATTGAAGGGATTCTGTGTGATACCCTCAGAAAAAAGCTTACCTGTCCTTTAGAGTCCCATGAACTAGCTCATGCTCCCCCTACTGAGGCCTCAGTGTCTGAGCCAGGTGAGGGGACGATGCTGGGAGACATCCTCTCCCAGGGCAGCCTGTGTCTCCCCCACCACCATTCTGAGCATCTGCTGCCCCAGGGAACCTCCCTCCTCACTGTGTGGGTTGACCTATTATTGGTCACATGACAGACACAGGTCTCTGGGTGTTTCTCATTCATTCATTCAACAACATACACTCACATCCCCTGTGCGCTGGACACTTGAGGGAGGCACTGAGGATACAAACTGCCCTCACATCTAGTAAGGCAGATGTACATGAAACGACTCACACACATAGTGAATTATCACTTTGTTACATGCTAGACATAAGGAAGTACCTACAGAGAGTGAGCAAGACCGGAGCCTGAGCTAGTCTTGGGTGAAGACTTCCCTGACAAAGTGACAATTAAGCTGGAACCTTGAAGATGAAGACAAAGTAGCTAGACAAAAGATGGGGTCTTTTAGGAAGGACAACTATCACGTGTCAAGGCCCTGAGGCACAAATAAGCCTTGAGCATTCAAGAAATGCAAGGAACTCAAGGAGAAGATGTAACTAGAGCAAAGGAAAACAGAGAAAGAGCTGAAGGGCTGTTCTGGAGATAGTCACCAAGGAGGCGGTCGTGTTAGAGACTTCAGGGTGACCCTGGTGTGTTTTGTTTTGTTTTGTTTTTAATATAAATTTATTTATTCTAATTGGAGGCTAATTACTTTACAATATTGTAGTGGTTTTGCCATACATTGACATGAATCCACCATGGGTGTACATGTGTTCCCCATCCTGAATCCCCCTCCTACCTACCTCCCCATCCCAACCCTCTGGGTCATCCCAGTGCACCAGCCCCAAGCATCCTGAATCATGCATCAAACCTGGACTGGCGATTCCTTTCACATATGATAATATACATGTTTCAGTCCCATTCTCCAAAATCATCCCACCCTCGCCCTCCCCCCACAGAACCAAAACACTGTTCTATACATCTGTCTCTTTTGCTGTCTCGCATACAGGGTTATCGTTATCATCTTTTAAATTCCATATATATATGCGTTAGGATACTGTATTGGTATTTTTCTTTCTGGCTTACTTCACTCTGTATAATAGGCTGCAGTTTCATCCACCTCATTAGAACTGATTCAAATGTATTGTTTTTAATGGCTGGGTAATACTGCATTGTGTATATGTACCACAGTTTTCTTATTCATTTGTCTGCTGATGGACATCTAGGTTGCTTCCATGTCCTGGTTATTATAAACAGTGTTTTGATGAACATTGGGGTACACGTGTCTCTTTCAATTCTGGTTTCCTCAGTGTGTATGCCCAGCAGTGGGATTGTTGGGTCGTACAGCAGTTCTATTTCCAGTTTTTTAAGGAATCTCCACATTGTTCTCCAGAGTGGCTGTACTAGGTTGCATTCCCACAAACACTGTAAGAGGGTTCCCTTTTCTCCATACCCTCTCCAGCATTTACTGCTTGTTCCGTTCCATTCCGTTCAGTCGCTCAGTCATGTCCGACTCTTTGCAACCCCATGAATTGCAGCACGCCAGGCCTCCCTGTCCATCACCAACTCCCAGAGTTCACTCAGACTCATGTCCATTGAGTCCGTGATGCCATCCAGCCATCTCATCCTCGGTCGGCCCCTTCTCCTCCTGCCCCCAATCCCTCCCAGCATCAGGGTCTTTTCGAATGAGTCAAATCTTCGCATGAGGTGGCCAAAGTACTGGAGCTTCAGTTTTAGCATCATTCCTTCCAAAGAAATCCCAGGGTTGCTGTCCTTCACAATGGACTGGTTGGATCTTCTTGCAGTCCAAGGGACTCTCAAGAGTCTTCTCCAACACCA
>SJXQ01003990.1:360975-447955 GCA_006408695.1 Aepyceros melampus
TTGGAAAGTTAAGATTTGAATGGATTACTGAATGCTGAACAAACAAACTAAGATAGATGAACACCATGCCCCAGCTACATGCCCTAGCCTCATGTCCTTTGGTGAAGTAGAAGTCTTTGCTGTCTACACAAAACATACATGGTACAAGAGGTGCTCAATATTAGCAAGAAAGATTCATAGGTGTTTCTAGATGATCTCTTCAGCTTTCTGAAGAATTTAAGCCTCCTTTTCAGCCTCCAAAGAACTCCTCTGATCCCTACAAACATCTTCTCCCAATGAAGAGGGAAACTTCAGATTTATTTGAATAAGATTTGGGAAGTTGGTGGGAGAAGAAAGGGATAAAAAGCCAGGGGGTGCTGGGGAAGAAAGTCAAGGATGAGACCAGCAGGGAAGGTCCTCACTAGTAAGTGGAGATTAATGGAGCATTTCCTGGTAATCTCCAGATAGAAAGGAATTAAAAGCCTCTTAAAGGCTGAATCCAGAGGATGAAATCTAGAGTTTTTCTAGACAGCTATGATCTCAACATCTGGCAGCACCCTTGGAATGGAAAGTGAGGTAGAGAAAGAGTTTACCAGCTGTGGGTAAGATGCTAGAGTGGGTTGTGGGAGGCAACCACCTCTGAATGAAATCACAAGCTACAGAGCTTTTGTGAAGCCCTCCAGAGGCCTCTTTCTCACAGTGGTCAATGATGTGAATGCCATANGCCTCCTCATCCTTACCAGCCAACCTGTCCTTGCCAACTACTTCAAGCCTGAAATCACACTGCAAGGAGAGTTGTAAAGGCCTTTGCTTTCTTCTCAGCTTCCCACATCTCCTAGGGTAGCACAAGAAGCTGTTACCATGGTACTGCACAGTTCAATCTCTGAGTGTTATATGGAACTGGACCCATTTCTCCCTTTGTGACAAAAACATCTGTGGTTGTCTTAGAAACCTTTCTAAGCTTGCTGTTTAATGAGGAAATATATATTGACCTGATCAAGTTTCTCTTCCCAGGATAATTCCAGCCACACAGTCAAGTACCCAGACATTCAGTCGCCTAACTTCCCACAGCATATGCCAAAAGCAAACCACCCATCATGCACTTCTCACTTGGCCCAAAGCACTATCGAATTGACCTGCCTCAATAATCTGAAAGGTTGGCATGTGTGCCCCAGAAGAGAGATTTTCCTAGGTTTCTTTCTATGGATATTCTGGAGTTGGGATTAGAACTGAGGATGCCTTCATGGCCCCCGGTGCTTAATAGTTAAAACAGTGTGAAAGGCAGTGGAAACAGTTCAGGGCTTGAGAGTCCAATATTCTTCATTTAAATCCCAGCTATGTGACCTTGGGAAAATTATTCAGCCTCTGAATTCTTTTATTCTTGGTAATAAGAGACCAACTCTACCAACCTTATTGGGTGGTTGTAAGAGTTTAACAAGAAATAAACACAAAAGTTTCTGGAGGTGCTAGAAAAATCACCAGACCAGCACTAGATAGCACTAACTCATGCACTCTCACAGGTTTTGAAAATCTATTATTGTAAAGTGCTGCCTGACAACCCTGAACTCTGAGAGAACAGGTCCTAGAAGATAGCAAAAGATATGGCTTTCTTTTTTTTTTTTTAAGTATTTTCATGTTCCCCCTCCTCCTTTTTTTTTTTTTTTTTTTTNAGCAATCCCACTGCTGGGCATACACACCAAGGAAACCAGAATTGAAAGAGACACATGTACCCCAATGTTCATCACAGCACTGTTTATAATAGCCAGGACATGGAAGCAACCTAGATGTCCATCAGCAGATGAATGGATAAGAAAGCTTTTGTACATATACACAATGGAGTACTACTCAGTCATTAAAAAGAATACATTTGAATCAGTTCTAATGAGGTGGATGAAACTGGAGCCTATTATACAGAGTAAAGTAAACCAGAAAGAAAAACACCAATACTGTATCCTAACGAATGTGGCTTTCTGAAACAGGCTCCAGACCAATCTGAACAAAGGTCCACAAACACAAGGGGGACCAAGGTGCCTGGTACAGTTCGAATAACAATGGTAAGTTAACAACAGAATTTGTTACCAAGTCAAAGTTAAAGCTGACTTCCCTACATTTACTTTTGTCCGCATTCTGCTCTGAAAATTCACCAGAGAGTTAGTCCCTTTTTTGTGAAAAACTTTTAGAGACGTGAAGGTTGGTCCTTATGCCCCTACGAAAATCTGGATTCTCCAGTGTAAACAAGCCTCCAAAATATCTGCCCACATTCCGCTTCCCAGCCAGATGGAGGGTTAGAATCTAGTGGTCATGACCTCTTCACTCAGTGTCCAAAGTCTTCCCCACCAGGTTTCTAGAGCTTCTGGGTTCTCATAATGTACTTCCTTCCTCTTAACATTTTTCATCTCTTCTAGTCATTGCTGTCTAGTCTTCACTTTTCATTCCTCTCCTCCATTCGCATAGGCTAAAATCTCTGAGATCTCCATCACACACAGCACAAATCCTACACTCTTGAAATTAGGTTTGACTGCCAAGCCTTCCCCACACCACCCTGGGAGGTGGTCTTGGATCCCATCTTCTACATGGGCCTGTGTATCATTAGTGCTGTTGTCCAGATTTTCAAGACTTTGTCCTAAATTCAGGCTGTATTACACATCCATAACTCCCTCATAATTCACTGTAGCCCTGTGGCTTGTGATATAAAGCAGGTGGCAGTGACACAGCTCACTCATGGCAAATGCTTTGATAGTGTCACTAGGAAAAAAAAAAAGCATAAACTAAAAGTTGACAATTCTGTTTTATTGGCAAACTTTCTGAGGACTTCAAGGCTGGGGGCATCCTCTCAGATAGCTCTAAGGGATTTATCTGAAAAGGTAAAGGAAGAAGCAAGAGATAGAAGAGTTTTTGCAACAAAAACCAGATAGAACATTAAAAAGATCGCTGTTCATTAGAGAAGGTCAGATATCTCCAATTAAGAAATTTAAGCATTTTTCAATGTATGGGAAGATGCAAGAGCCTGGGTTCATTGAAATCATTTCTTTGATATGCACCTTAGCTGTCCAGGGAGTGTATTCACTTTCTTCTCATCCTGAGGCCCCTCTAGATACACAGCTGGCAGAGGGGCAGGTGGCTTCAGTAGCTGGGGGCTTGATGGAGGGCATCCTTTGCCATCCTGAATTCCTTCTGGGATGACCTTTATAGGCAGCTATGTGATAGCTGGATGGCTGTAACATCCTTGGTTTACCGATATGGCAGGCCACACTTTTCATTCATGATAGTCAGTACATACATTGGCACATGCCCCTCCCCCTGCCACAGCAACCAGCGACACTGCAGATGGTGAAGCCTCCATCAGTTTGCATCCCCAGGAGAAGTCTCCAGTCAGAGCGCCAAACAACTTGTGATGGACAGAAAGATTTCACTTTGGGGACCCGCCACTTGGCATGCGGAATCTTAGTCTGTGACCAGGACTGAACCCATTTCTGCAGCTGCGAAAGTTAAGAGTCTTAACTACTGGATGATGGGAGAAGTCCTGAGTTCCTGTTTTTAAACTGTGCATTCTTTGTACCACCCATACTGCCCAAACTGATTGATATAATGTATCCCTTAAGGCTAAGCTTCGAAGTGACTGACAATCCCCGGAGTTCAGGAGGATGTCAGTGCTGCCCTCTTTTATAGGCATTCCCTCTGCCCACACTCACTCAGCAATGTTCTTTATCCATGGAGACACAGCTCAGTAGCCACCTCCAACAGGAAGCCTTCTAACGTTTCACCCAAGGTGAGAGAGTTAAAGCTTCAGTTCAGTTCAGTTCAGTTGCTCAGTGTGTCCGACTCTCCGACCCCATGAATCGCAGCACGCCACGCCTCCCTGTCCATCACCAACTCCCGGAGTTCACTCAGACTCTCATCCATCAAGTCAGTGATGCCATCCAACCATGTCATCCTCAGTCGTCCCCTTCTTCTCCTGCCCCCAATCCCTCCCAGCACCAGAGTCTTTTCCAATGAGTCAACTCTTCGCATGAGGTGGCCAAAGTACTGGAGTTTCAGCTTTAGCATCATTCCTTCCAAAGAAATCCCAGGGCTGATCTCCTTCAGAATGGACTGGTTGGATCTCCTTGCAGTCCAAGGGACTTTCAAGAGTCTTGTCCAACACCACACTTCAAAAGCATCAATTCTTCGGCGCTCAGCCTTCTTCACAGTCCAACTCTCACATCCATACATGACCACAGGAAAAACCATAGCCTTGACTAGACGGACCTTTGTTGGCAAAGTAATGTCTCTGCTTTTGAATATGCTATCTAGGTTGCTCATAACTTTTATTCCAAGGAGTAAGCGTCTTTTAATTTCATGGGGCCCTTTAAGAAAGAGATGAACATTCACGCCGATGCTTTCCTTAAATATACATTGTGCAACAATGTATCTTGCCTGAGGACTGATCTTTCTTTAGGTCTGGAACTAATGATCACAGAGCACAAAGTCTTACTCATGGAAGTGCTTTTCTGAAGCTCTGTGTTAATGATCATAATTGCAACATATCTTGCCTGGAAACCGGTTTCTCAAGACTTGTCCCCCTGATTACACAGCCAACAGTATATCTCTCCCAGAGATCAGGCCCAGAAGCCTATCTCCTTGGTTAATCTTGTGCCAAAGTTATCTCAGGATATATGCCTTGGGAAAGGGTCTGGTGGAACTCTTACAACCTTGAGGTATTCTTTTTATCTATTCTCAGTAACCAGTTGAGAAGTATATAGTGAGTGAGTGAAGCTGCTCAGTCATGTCCTACTCTTCATCATGCCATGGACTGTAGCCTGCCAGACTCCATCGTCCATGGGATTTTCCAGGCAAAATATTGGAGTGGGTTGCCATTTCCTTCTCCAGGGGATCTTCCCAACCCGGGGATCAAACCCAAGTCTCCTGCATTGCAGGAGGATTCTTTACCATCTGAACCACCAGGAGAAGTATACATGGCCCCGCTTAATAAACTAGTGAGGCAGGTACTCTCCTGCCCCCTTCTGATATCTCTGTCAGAAGCTTTTTCTGTCACTTCCACTTTTAATAAAAATGTACACAAAGCCCTGAGTGATAGACTATCTTTGGTCCTGGAGTTAAATCTTCTCCCTTGGAGACCATGAATCTGGTGGCACTGTTCACCACAAGCTATCAAAGGCAACTTTAGGCTTCAGCTTCCCAGGACTCCAGGAACATGTCTCCATTACAGGCTGCTCACATTTCTGTTCTGACATTTGGATTACTGGACTACAAGATCCTTGCTAGTCCACATAGGAAAAGCTGGCACTCCAAGGATACAAGCTCTGGAGGAAACAGGTTCATGTAAAAAGATTATGAACTGGGCTTCAGGCCATCTTCCCCCTGGGCACAGTGTCTGTATAGTGGGCACAGTCTGAATGGTGTTCCTGCACTCCAGGCTCCATCTATATAGGGAGCATTTTCCGTGTTAGGCTTTGAGTGCTCTGAAGAAGTGTTCACTGAAAGAATGAATATCTTAACAGATGAGATCCTTCCTCAGTTTCCCCCTCTATCCCCTACCCTCTTGTCTTCTCTGCATCACCGGCTGGTCCCCCAAGCCCAGGACTAAGAACAGCTGGAATTAGCAGTCAGACAAACCTGGATTCAAATCTTGGGTCTATGACTCACAGGCCCTATGGCCTCCAGGGAGATGCTTCAGTTCAGTTCAGTCACTCGGTCGTGTCTGACTCTTTGCGACCCCATGAATCGCAGCACGCCAGGCCTCCCTGTCGATCACCAACTCCCGGAGTTCACTCAAACCCACGTCCATCGAGTCAGTGATGCCATCCAGCCATCTCATCCTTGGTCGTCCCCTTCTCCTCCTGCCCCCAATCCCTCCCGCATCAGAGTCTTTTCCAATGAGTCAACTCTAAGCATGAGGTGGCCAAAGTATTGGAGTTTCAGCTTTAGCATCAGTCCTTCCAAAGAACACCGAGGACTGATCTCCTTTAGGATGGACTGGTTGGATCTCCTTGCAATCCAAGGGACTCTCAAGAGTCTTCTCCAACACCACAGTTCAAAAGCATCAATTCTTTGGTGCTCAACTTTCTTCACAGTCCAACTCTCACATCCGTACATCACCAATGGAAAAACCATAGCCTTGACTAGACGGACCTTAGTTGGCAAAGTAATGTCTCTGCTTTTGAATATGCTATCTAGGTTGGTCATAACTTTCCTTCCAAAGAATAAGCGTCTTTTAATTTCATGGCTGCAGTCACCATCTTCAGTGATTTTGGAGCCCAAAAAAACAAAGTCTGACACTGTTTCCACTGTTTCCCCATCTATTTCCCATGAGGTGATGGGACCAGATGCCATGATCTTCGTTTTCTGAATGTTGAGCTTTAAGCCAACTTTTCCACTCTCCCTTTTCACTTTCATCAAAAGGCTTTTTAGCTCTTCTTCACTTTCTGCCACAAGGGTGGTGCCACCTGCATATCTTAGGTTATTGATATTTCTCCCAGCAATCTTTATTCCAGCTTGTGCTTCTTCCAGACCAGCATTTCTCATGATGTACTCTGCATATAAGTTAAATAAGCAGGGTGACAGTATACAGCCTTGACATATTCCTATTCCTGTCTGGAACCAGTCTGTTGTTCCATGTCCAGTTCTAAATGTTGCCTCCTAACCTGCATATAGGTTTCTCAAGAAGCAGGTCAGGTGGTCTGGTATTCCCATCTCTTTCAGAATTTCCCACAGTTTCTTGTGATCCACACAGTCAAAGGCTTTGGCATAGTCAATAAAGCAGAAATAGATGTTTTTCTGGAACTCTCTTGCTTTTTCCATGATCCAGAAGATGTTGGCAATTTGATCCTTTGTTCCTCTGCCTTTTCTAAAACCAGCTTAGCTTGAACATCTGGAAGCTACGGTTCATGTATTGCTGAAGCCTGGCTTGGAGAATTTTGAGCATTACTTTTCTAGCATGTGAGAGGAGATGCTTAACCACTCTCATTTCAATTTCCTCATCTGTTTGGGACAATCTCAGACTCTCAAGGTGCTCCTGAAAAGCATGTAGGGAAATGTAATCAGTGTCTAAGCTCTCCTTGAATGAATCAGGCCCTGTGCTTGGGACAGTGGAGTGGCAAGGGAAGGCTTCCCTGAAGGGAAAGACATTTGAGATGATGTTGAATATTGAGAAGGAACTAGCCATGTAGAGAGTTGAGAGAAGAACATTACAGAAGGGGAAATAGCCACTGCAAAGGCCCAAGACAACCAAGGTTAATAAATGGCTACTTTTCTACCTCCAATCTTCCTTCCACACTTGGAACTCAGCCACATGTCACCCACACTGATCTCATCACATACTTCACTAGTGAAATACCAGCAATGAGCTATCTCATCCTCCCCAGAAGAGAAACCCTAGAGCAGACACAGGGCTGAGTTGGCTCTGGGCCTTGGGGCCACGTAGGCAAGATAGTTATTACCAGGGGCATCAGGTGCCAGGGGCACCACCAGTGACTGACCATCTCTGTATGCTTGTCCTCAGGGGTGGAAACTCCAGGGAACAGATAGATGAAAGAAACAAGCAATCGCTCTTGTCTCATCTTGCCCTATGTGATCCCGTGGCCCCCTGACCACTCGGCTCTCTGGACAAAATCTCTTTCTTCTACTCCTTCTCCAAAGGTGGCCTGAGACCAGCATCAGCACCTGACTCTGTAGTCTTGTGGCTGGAAGTCCGTTCACAAGTACTTTGGACACAGGGATGCCCAGCCTTGCCCTGTTTGTCTGTCCTTTTCCCTCAACCAGATCCATAAGGCAAAGTCCTCAAAGAACATGACTGGTTGCATCTCCTCTCAAGGACTTCAAAGCTACAAGGTCTTTTTTGAGCATCCAGGAGGGAACACATCCTTTGCATCCAGACTTGTCTTAGCCCTACCAACCCCTCTCGCCAGGGCTTTCCTGAAAAGAGTAAGACATTGCATCTTAAGTTGCCAGAGAGCTGGGCAGGAAAAATGCTCCTCACTGTGAAAGAAGGTCCATGTTACCCAGTCTTCCAAGGGTCTGTGTTGTGTGAACCAGGAGGAGGCAATCTGGGGCTGATGAACCGACCTTGAGTCCAGCAACACCTGGAAGTGCCTCCTGGGGCCACTCCCGCTGGGGCTGCCCTCACTGTACCTGGAACCCAGCAGACCCAGCTCCCTGATGCTTTCCTGCTGCTATAAGAGAGTAGGTCTGCTGATAAAAGCTGAGCTGGACTTGAGGGGCAAGGGGGAAAGACTTCTGCTTTGGCACCTGCAGACCTCTGAGAGCTGTCCAGCAGTGGATACAGTTGAGCTTTCTCTGCTCTTTCCCTTCTCAGAGCTCTCCCAGCCTAAGAACCAGAGGCTCTGGGTCCCTGTGCTTCACTAACTTACCTGCAGCTTTTGGGTGAGTCATACACTCCAGGTTTCAGTTTCCTGATCACGTGGATGAGGGAGATTGGACTTGCTCCAGAACACTTGCTCCAGACTGAAGCTCAATACCAATTAGTGGACAAGTGTCTGAGAAGTGCATGTTGCCAAGGACTTGGAAGCCACATCTGGTCATCAGGGGGCCGTGACCCCCTGGCAGTGTCTGGTGATGATGGACTCAGAACAGGGAGTGCAGACCAGTTGGCACACAGCTGCTGTGAGATGGAGGATCTTAGGGCCTTGCACACTAAAGTTTTTGCCACCCGGATTCTGGGGAATGAGATCAGGTAGTTATAAGATAGAAGTTACCAACTGGGAAGGTTTTGATTCCTCAGCAGAAACCCAAGATAGGGTGATGAATCACCTCTCATAAAGGAACTCTGGGTACAACACATGCCAGGACACTTAGATAAATTAGGAATTATTTTAAGTCTTTGGATGACCTGCCATTTTACTGTTCAGTCTGGGATGATGCCCACAGTTAGAGTGGAATCAAAGGGTCCCTGGGGGAGGCTGTCCTCTCCCCATGACCATTAGCAGTGAAGTCAGCTCTATCCCTTCCATGTCCAGAGCAGGAATTCCAGCAGGAAGGATGTGACCTCCAGCAAGGTTAACCAGAAGACTCAGGTGGGTCTGGCCCTCTGGTTGGCACCATTCTTTTCCCAGTGCTTCTTCCTTCCCTCGTGGGTCCTGAGCAAGCTGCCCTCCTCTTGGTTAGTGGGTTGGGAATTCCTCTTCCCTTCCAAATATCCCTGCAGCTCCATGCCTTCACTCTCTCCTTACCCAGGCCCTGCCCTCACCTGCAGATGGCACTAAGGAAACTGAGGAGAGGATGCCCAGTTCATTTTTTCTAAAAGAATCCTCATTCCTCTACCTCCAGGCCCTGACGTGGCTCATCAAAGTCCCAACTGAATGACTGTTGGGTCCTTTAATGGAATGGAACCTGGTGGTCTGGAGTTGATGAGAAAGTGAAAGAGAGAGCTGGAGGGAGGGAGAGAGAGAGAGAGAGAAAGAAAGACACGGGGACCCAAGCTCTGATGGAGCAAAGGTGCTTTAATGATCTTTCTGTGAGTATATATAGGCTGTTGTACAAGAAATTTCTTTTGACAATGATAAAGATCAGAAAACCAAACGTACAGTAACCCTTACCAAGGGAACAAGGGATTAATAATGGTCACAAGGTCAGGAGACAATCCATATCTCAAGAAAGAGGATCTAGACTAAGCAGTTTTGTCATAAGGAGAATGTTTACTGAAGGAGATTCAAGCCTGTCTCATACTATGACCTCAGTCCTGGGAGCAGCGTGCCATTCCACTGGTTTCTGGCAACAGAAATTGATAAGGAACAGAGGATTTATGAGAAATGGCACATAGGAATCCTCCTGTTAAACATTCCCTGACAGATGACCAAGCAGCCTAGCAGTAGGGGAGGAGGGAAGGGGTGGATGGTGACCATGTGACAGGAGAACGAACAATCTGTAAACTGCTGATTACAAAAAGATTTCAAACATCACAAAATAAAAAAGAATAGTAACAAGAACCTGTATTTCTTCACACAGCGTCAAGAACTACAACACTATTCTGTTAGTCTGTCATAGCCAGGAGGCTACATGTCCAAGATTAAGGTGCTGGCCAACTGCATTCTTAGGACCTTTCTTCTTGGCTCACAGACAGTTCTCATATTACTGTGTCCTCACACATGGTAGTGGACGGGGCAGGAGGTAAGGAGGGAGGCAGAGGGCGGGAGAATGAAAGAGAAGAAGAGATTGAGGAAGCTCTCAGGTGGCTCTTCTAATAAAGGCACTAATCAAATCAGAGGGCCCCACCATTAAGACCCCATCTCAGCCAAGTGTGTATTAGTCACTCAGTCATGCCCAACTCTTTGCAGCCCCATGGACTGTAGCCCACCAGGCTCCTCTGTCCACGGACTTCTCCAGGCAATACTGGAGTAAATGGCCATTTCCTTCTCCAGGGGATCTTCCTGACCCAGGAATTGAACCTAGGTCTCCTGCATTGTAGGCAGACTCTTTACCATCTGAACCACCAGAGAAGCCCCCAACCCAAATTTCAACCAAATTACCTCCCCGAGGCCCTGACTCTCAATACCATCACATCAGGAGTTATGCATTCAACATCTGAATTTGGGGGTGGACACAATGCAATCCATACCAACTATACAGGTCTTTTTTTAATATAAATTTATTTATTTTAATTGGAGGTTATTTACTTACAATATTGTATTTGTCTTGCCATACATCAACATGAATCCGCAATAGGTATACACGTGTTCCCCATCCTGAACCCGCCTCCCTCCTCCTTCCCTGTACCATCCCTCTGGGTCATCTCAGTGCACCAGCCCCAAGCATCCAGTATCATGCATCGAACCTGAACTGGCAATTCGTTTCATATATGATATTATACATGTTTCAATGCCATTCTCCAAAATCATCCCACCCTCTCCCTCTCCCATAGAGTCCAAAAGACTGTTCTATACATCTGTGTCTCTTTTGCTGTCTCACAGGAGACACGTGTACCCCAATGTTCATTGCAGCACTATTTATAATGCCAGGACATGGAAGCAACCTAGATGTCCATCAGCAGATGAATAGATAAGAAAGCTGTGGTACATATACACAATGGAGTATTACTCAGCCATTAAAAAGAATACATTTTAATCAGATCTAATGAGGTGAATGAAACTGGAGCCTATTATACAGAGTGAAGTAAGCCAGAAGAAAAACACCAATACAGTATACTAACACATATATATGGAATTTAGAAAGATAGTAACGATAACCCTGTATGCGAGACAGCAAAAGAGACACAGATGTATAGAACAGTCTTTTGGATTCTGTGGGAGAGGGCGAGGGTGGGATGATTTGGGAAAATGGCATTGAAACATGTATAAGAAACATCATATAAGAAACGAATCACCAGTCCAGGTTCAGTGCAGGATACAGGATGCTTGGGGCTGGTGCACTGGGATGACCCAGAGGGATGGTACAGGGAAGGAGGTGGGAGGGGGGTTCAAGATGGGGAACACGTGTACACCTGTGGTGGATTCATGTTGATGTATGGCAAGACAAATACAATATTGTAAGTAATTACCCTCCAATTGAAATAAATAAATTTTTTAAAAATAAAATAAACAGCACCAGTCTTGCCCCAGAGAAGGCGATGGCATCCCACTCCAGTACTCTTGCCTGGAAAATACCATGGATTGAGGAGCCTGGTAGGCTGCAGTCCATGGGGTCGCTGAGAGTCAGACTCGACTGAGCGACTTCACTTTCATTTTTCACTTTCATGCTCTGGAGAAGGAAATGGCAACCCACTCCAGTGTTCTTGCCTGGAGAATCCCAGGGACGGGGGAGCCTGGTGGGCTGCCGTCTCTGGGGTCGCACAGAGTCGGACATGACTGAAGCGACTTAGCAGCAGCAGCAGCAGTCTTGCCTGTTGATACAATTCAATTTTACTTTTTCAGTTCTTGGTCCATAAGTTGATCATGGAAAACACTGCAAATCAACAGGTTCTGACAGTAACAAAGAACAACATGAGGCTGAGATTTGAAAAGGGAAAATAAACTGAGGCAGACAAATCATACAATTTTTTTATTTAAACTTATTTATTTTAATTGGAGGCTAATTGCTTTACAATATTAAGTTAAATGCTATCCCTGAAAATAAGCAGAACAGTTTCAAAAGTCACAAGTGGGGGGGAGGCCTTGGTACTTATTTTTTTAAGTGTTCATTAAGCCCCAGTGATTATTTGCTACTATTCTTTTCTACAGTCATGCTGAATAAAGCTATAGCTAAATGGAAGTTAAACTGTATTCATGAAGTGTTAATGCTTACCTCTTTTTATCTGCAGTCCCTCAGAGAAAGCAAAGTAACTACAAATAGTGCTACACCAGACACTAATTTCTTGACCAACAATGTCGCTTCAGCATGCGATAAACAGGTTTACTCTAAAGTGGTCATGGCTGTTGAAGACAAGAGGTTTTGTAGTTTTATATGGCACACCTTTTTGGTCCCTGTGAAAACAAGTTTTTTTGAACGTGAACTGTCCTCTGACACTTGTGGAGTTACTGTTGCTCTTCCTGTATCCATTAGACTGACATATGGTCATGGCTGCACAAGTTTAAAATTTCATTACAGGGCAATGAGCAACATGTGGCTTGCCTCTGTGAGGGGCTGGGTCCATCTGCAAGAAAGAGTATTTTAGAGTATCATCAGGTTCCAAGATTGCAGCTTGGTTACCACAATGATAACAATAGTTTGGAGCACTGAAAATCATTACTGCATTTCAAGCAAAGCACCAGTTATATCCCTCCATCACCATCCAATGAGCTCTACACAACAACATGAGGCCATTGGCATGATTAAATATCTCAGAAATATCCTGCACAAAGGTGTAGTCAGCTCCTTGAGGAGATATACCCCAACCTCCATGGTCCCTCTGGATCTGACCACAGCAAGTGATACATTGGACCCTCACGGGGAACTTTTCGTAGGTGATCAAGAGTTCTGATGTGATCCAGTGTATCTATGGATGGTGAGAGGCCACCATGTAGACAGAATATCTGCCCAGCCTCTGAGGCAGTGAGAGGAAATGGTCAAAAAGACCTGTGAAATATTTCCAGACATGTGCGTTTCCATATTTCCTGAAATATTCATCATAGAAACCACACACTTATGTAATCTGTCTCCTCCTCTCATGATTTCCTTGAAGAATGGTGATACGTTCACTGATAAGGAATCACAAGAGCTACATGCAGAGTAACTGTTTCCACTGAATAATACCCTCTGTCAGCATAATCGCCCATAAACAAGTAATTTGTATCAGGCGATTTACCACCAATTCTAAAAAGTTCCATGAGATCATGATATACCCCATTTATATCTCTGCAGGTGGTGACTGGACATCAAACTTCTTGTACATCAGATTTTTTTTTTCTTTTTGTCAGCATTTCTTTAGCCTTCTTGCAGAGGCTCCTGACCTGGGATGCAGACAGCTGCTCGATCCACTTGTCCAGCTGCTTGGTGAATACCTTCTCGTCCATCATGTCACTTGCCTGAATCGGCTACTGCTCCTTGCTCCTCCTGCTGGTACCCGGTTCCCGCTGTACTTGTGCCAGCACTAGCGCTGGCCCTCTGGCTCATCCCTCTGTGCTCAGCCACTGGCCGCTGCCCTCCTCCACTCACTCTAGGCCTGACACTCTGCTCTCTGTATCTCCCCCTTCTTTTCTACACCACTTATTTATTTAAAAGGTGGAAGGAGGTGGAGTTGTTTGTCTTATAGAATTTTACAAGTGTTGGGTTTAGAGCAGGGGTCTGCAACACCACTACCAAGGACCAGTAGGAGTCTTTGACCTATTGAGAACTGGGCTGCACAGCAGGAGTGAGACTTCATCTGTATTTACAGCTGCTCCCCATCACTCTCCCGTCCCCCAGATGGGACACTCTTGTTCCAGGAAAACAAGCTCAGGGCTCCCACTGACTCTTCATCAAAATGAGTTGCATAATTACTTAATTATGTATCACAATGTAATAATAGAAATAAAGTACACAACAAATGCAATACCCTTGAATCATCCAGAAACCACTCCCCTCCACCACCACCTGTAGAAAAATGTCTTCCAGAAAACCAGTCTCTAGTGTTGAAAAAGCTGGGGACCGCTAGTTTAGAGGACTGCTTCTCTGTTCCTTTATCTATGTAATTCCCTGAAAACTGGGAGTTAGATCTAGACTTGAGTTCAACAAGTTTTATTGAAATATTTTATACGTATTTCCATATATTTCTTATAGCACTGCTTCAAGAGGCTCATAATTTCCCCCACTCCTACAACAGATGCTGAGCTGCAGCAGGTCCTGATGGTGCCAACCTCATGCATTCATTGTAAAACACTTCAGCCTTTCATCTTATGGTTTTAGCATCCATTGATGACCTTTGCCTAGATCCACTGATTCATCAGAATGTTGCAAAACAGAGGATTTATGTTTCTACCACTCCTTCTGAATTTAATTCCTAAAATTCTTCAATTAAAGATCATTCTTTTACCTGTTTGTAGTTACATGAAATATGCTTCATATAAACCAAAATAGCATAAATGTTGATGATTGCTTCCCTTTCTCAGTGCCCATGTTGGTGAGTTGGTGCCCTAGCAATGTGTCACTGTGACAAATTAGATGTTATCTATTAGCATTTGGATCTCCTGGCTTTTTACATATTTAATTTATTTCAGCTGGTTTGATCTGATGCTAAAATTGTCCCAGTTTTAGCCTCCTCGTATGGATTGCTAAACTTTTTGTCCAGCCCTCGTTAGTCTTTGAAGGCTCAACTTTCTGGCCCTTCAAGATTCCCAGGCTTATCTTGTACAATTCTTCACACAGTCCTGAAATCAGCCATCTCCTCAAGAATCCATAGATCCTCTGGTGGAAAATGGTATTTAGAGGTCACAAGTTAGACCTCAGGATAATCACTATAAGCAAGCTGCCATTGCTAGTAGGTTTTTTAACCATCAAAGTGATGAAGTACTAAAAAAGAAAATAATTAAATGTCACAAACTTAAGCTTTCAAGTTTTAAGACTGCAAAGTTTTACTTAAGCTTTTTTGTTTTATACTTGAACCTCTTTCCTCTATCCACTGATTGTCTACTTTAGAATAATATTAGCTTTAATTAGTTGCTTGCTTTAACCTATAACACACATGCGATACCTTCACAATAGCAGAAGCAATATCACCAACAATAAGGTGTTGGATACAGTCTCAAATTTCTTTGCTTTTTTGTTTTTGGTTTTATTTTGGGTGTGGGGGCATGTTTTTGTTTCTCTTTGTCCTTAGAAGACATTCCATTCTGAATACAGAGTCAAAATTCTGCATTTTAAAGCCACTTACTTAGGTAATGTTTTGTTCTGGGCAGTTATGCCATCAACTTGATACAATTAGGCTTGTTAGTCTTAGTTTGTTCTCAGCTTCTACAGATGTGTTTATCTATTTTTTGATCCTATAACATATATATATATATATTGCTGCAAATTCAAACTATAAAATAAGAAAAATTACTTCCTTCTCTGCCCCTCATTCATAAACTATATTTTTAGTAGTTTTTGACTTATTCTTGCCCTCTTTATTATTGAAAATAGACATATGTGTATGTAAAAATAACCAATTATAAGCACTTTTTTGGTCTTCTTTTTTAAAAAAGTGAACAGTGTACCCTGAAGAAATTACCCATCCCACTCCTCCCTCCACCCACATCCTACCCAGATGTTGGGATGCCCTGTGTCTTATTCCACAGTCCCCCGCAAATGGTCACTTCAGGTATGTTTGTAATCTTTTGCATTTACAAATGGTTCAGGATGGGGAACACATGTAAACCCATGTCTGATTCATATCAATGTATGGCAAAAACCACTACAATATTGTAAAGTAAGTAGCCTCCAACTAAAATAAATAAATTTTAAAAGAAAACAGTTGTTGTAGTGAATAACTTGTGCATATGGTGATTTCTACTTTTGCCAGTGTATCTTTGGAACAGATCCCTAGAAGTAGAATTGTTGAGTTAAGGGCATATGTGTGTGTCATTTGTTCCATTCCGTTCCGTTCAGTCGCTCAGTCGTGTCCAACTCTTTGTGACCCCATGAATCGCAGCACACCAGGCCTCCCTGTCCATCACCAACTCCTGGAGTTCACTCAGACTCACGTTCATTGAGTCCGTGATGCCATCCAGCCATCTCATCCTCGGTCGTCCCCTTCTCCTCCTGCCCCCAATCCCTCCCAGCATCAGGGTCTTTTCCAATGAGTCAGCTCTTTGCATGAGGTGGCCAAAGTACTGGAGCTTCAGTTTTAGCATCATTCCTTCCAAAGAAATCCCGGGGTTGATCTCCTTCAGAATGGACTGGTTGGATCTCCATGCAGTCCAAGGGACTCTCAAGAGTCTTCTCCAACAGCATAGTTCAAAAGCATCAATTCTTCGGCGCTCAGCCTTCTTCACAGTCCAACTCTCACATCCATACATGACCACAGGAAAAACCATAGCCTTGACTAGACGGACCTTAGTCGGCAAAGTAATGTCTCTGCTTTTGAATATACTATCTAGGTTGGTCATAACTTTTCTTCCAAGGAGTAAGCGTCTTTTAATTTCATGGCTGCAGTCACCATCTGCAGTGATTTTGGAGCCCCCAAAAACAAAGTCTGACACTGTTTCTACTGTTTCCCCATCTATTTCCCATGAAGTGATGGGGCCAGATGCCATGATCTTCGTTTTCTGAATGTTGAGCTTTAAGCCAACTTTTTCACTCTCCTCTTTCACTTTCAACAAGAGGCTTTTTAGCTCCTCTTCACTTTCTGCCATAAGGGTGGTGTCATCTGCATATCTGAGGTTATTGAGATTTCTCCCGGCAATCTTGATTCCAGCTTGTGTTTCTTCCAGTCCAGCGTTTCTCATGATGTACTCTGCATATAAGTTAAATAAGATGTTAGATGCTGTCAAATCCACTCTGTGGAGATTGAACAACCAATAATGAATGTAAACAATGTGCAAAACATAGCGCCCTATCTATACACACCTGGTGACTGGGAAGCCTCTCAATGTTCTACCCAAGAGTCAGAGTCAGACCTGGCTAGACCTCACGCAGGAACACCCAGACCCTGGGAGTCCTGGGAGGAGCCATGAGGCACCATTGTCTTTACTTTGGCTGAAACAACAGTTTAACAGGCAGCCCTTTCATCTCAGGCTGAGCAGGAGCTCTGCGTGATTTGTATTTTTTTTTTTTTTTTTGGTCTTCTTTGATTGATAAAAACACTTCAAAATTATCTCTTTCTATGTTTGGTTTAGCAGTTAAAATGTTTCAAGGTATGAATTTTATTAGGGAATTAAATCAAAATTCTATCCATTTGTCCTTAGCAAATGGATATTATTAAATTCACTGGTTTATATGACACTGTTGATCTTTCTTTACAAATGGAAGGAAAACTGACATAGTTAATATGTATTCAGTCTCTTACTCAGTCAACCAACTTGAATTGGATCCCTCCTCTGTCCCCTCTGTACTCACACCTCTAGGCGAGAAATAAAAATCTGCACAGTCTGAAGGCTGAATCCCTCCAGCTTTCGAATCCCTTCAAATGAACAATGTATGCACATTTGTTGGAGAATCAGTTCGCACTATTTTCTGGAAAAAAAAAGTTTAGTTGCTAACATTTAAAAATCAGGAGATTATACATAAATTTACAGACTTCTGACTTCTCTTGGAAACGTGGCCAACCAGCCTCCTTTCCGGTGTGGCGGTCCCTGGTTGGAGCAGAGGTGAGGCTTCCCCCAGTGGTAGGACCTGTGCTGCCCAGTGTCCAGAATATCTACCCAGCCCTTTCATTCATTCCTCTTGCCTCCTAGGCCATAAATCTGTGAGAACTGACCTAGACTGCTAGCCCCTGAAGATACAGACCACCTGTGTGTTACTGGACTTTGACTTTCTAGCATCCTACCCAGACTCCAGCACACAGGGCTCTCCTTATATGTTTGGTGGGTGATATAAAGTATCTTGTGGATGCCTGCATCACCTTTCTTCCAATACTAAAACCATGTGATTGCAATACTGCCCCAGGCTAGATCTTTGATACAGACTGGCAGCAAAGGTGCCCCTGACCTGTGCCAATGTCCCACTACCCAAAGCCACTCATATGTCATTGGGCTGCTCCTAAAGTCTTCACTTTGCTGTTTGATCTCTTTTCCTCCTAGCAGTCTCTCCCTAACTGAGCACAGCCATGCACATCTCCTGTCATTTCTAGGACGACCGCATGAGATTGTGAATGTACAGCATGGCACCCAGCATTTCTGTTTATCACATTCTTAGCAGCGTTTTGTCTCCAAGTTGGCAAGAGTCTCCCCATTCTTAGTTTAGCTTAATTTTTCAGCCAAGCCTCAAGGAAGAGATTACAGTAGAAATCTCTGTAATCTGAGAATTTTCCAAATTCCATGTGCAGAGACTGACAGAGGTAAACATTTTATGGGAATTCCTGTGGTGAAGTGGTAAAGAATCTGCCTGCAATGTAGGAGATCCAAGTTTGATCCCTGGGTCAGGAAGATCCCCTGGAGGACGAAATGGCAACCCACTCCAGCATTCTTGCCTGGAAAACTCCATGGACAGAGGAGCCTGAAGAGCCCATGGGGTTGCAAAGAGTCGAAATGACTGAGCATGCACACATGAACTTATCAGAGCCATTTGCCTAAAGGGGCAAATTAGGGCAGGTCAGAGCGTATATAATTAGGAGCTTGTGTTCACCACGGCAAGCTCAGGACTTAATCTTCCCTGGGTCCTTGCAGCATGAAGGACCTTGTGAAGGTCCTTCACTTCATGAAGCATGAAGTGGCTTGTGCTGCTCGGGCTGGTGGCCCTCCTGGAGTGCATAGTCAAGTAAGTATGGGGACAGTTAGTGGCATCATCTCTTTCTGGCATTTCTCTTGTCGTCCTCTTATCCTTATACCCATCAGGGTTAGAAGAGAAAGTAATTCTCTGGCAGCCCAAAGATCAACTCTCAGCCATTGATGAGAACCTTGTCATGGGCACTGAGGGGCAAAAGCGTCTTGAGGTAGGCCTGCAGGGTTGCACGGCTCTAGGGGTGCCAGTCACATTAGGACCTATGCAAGAACGGCACTCCCTGCAATTGTTCACTGCACAGCCTGTGCAACTCTAGGTGCGGTGCTGTGGAAGCCCTTTTCTCCTGAATTTGCCTCCGGGGCTTGTCTCTGCTCTCTCTCCTATTCTGATGTATGTGTTTATGTCTTCATCTGCGTAGGCACCAAGCGGTCATCTGGTTTACCCAAGATTACACAACAGAACCTGTATGCAGACCTAGGTTTTGACACGCCTTTGCACGGCATTCTGATAAAAAGATGACACTCGTAAGAATGCTTGGAAAATACACAGTGCAATTACAATGCCCAATGTGGCAGTCATACTATAACACAGACAGCTGACTGCTAACCCTTCTTCGTTTCCTTTTCCCTGTGCTCAATAAAAGAATCCCTATAAAGAAGAAGCAGGCCCTGCAAGAAATCTTCAGGGTAAAAATCCTGACAAAAAATTTCCTGCAGGCAAAAGCTTACAGTCTGTACAATTCTGGTCTTTACCAGAGTTTCTCATCTCATCCCCTGCTGCTGCTGCTAAGTCACTTCAGTCGTGTCCGACTCTGTACAACCCCATAGAGGGCAGCCCACCAGGCTCCCCCATCCCTGGGATTCTCCAGGCAAGAACATGCCCTGAGGAACATCGTGAACATGAGTGTTCGGAGGATGGTGCTCCACAGCGCCCCCTGGTGCTCTGGCCTAGCAGTGGGGCTCATCTGGAGGTGCCAGGTGGGATGTTGGGGCTGGGGCTCCTGCAGGAGGCAGAAACAGTGGGGAATAGGACCCCATTCCCAGAGGAAAAGGCACTCTCATCCTCAACTCTTCGTCTGTGGTGACTGGACCCAGAAATGACCAGGTGGCAGGTAAACATCCATTTCTGTGCCAAAAACATTAGATTGAGGAAGATTGTTCTTTCTGAACAAAGTGAGCTATTGAGTTAAGATGAAGAGTGATCCATGACTAGCCCAATCAAAAGATAGCCAACTGCAAACAAGTGTGAATCCTCAGGCAGAGAAAGGTCACCCTCTGCAAATCCAGGAATGATACCAGAAAAAAGTTGCTGAGCCCCAAAGACATGTGAGGCCATAAAAGTCCAAGACTACAGTTATTGTTTCTGTGTTTTGTTTTGTTTTTTTTTTTAAGAGTCTTATCTCTTCTTTGAGATGCACAGACCAAGCTGAGAGAGAGGCAAAGATTGAATACATGTCAAGTGAAAGGGCCACCTGTGCACTGCTGACAGGACATGGTCTGAGTTTAGAGGGAGTGGCCTGGGGTGACCTAGGAGGCCCACCTGGAGAAGGAGGCCCTCAGTCTGGGGCTTGAAGAAGACACTGGAGAGCTTCTCAAACGAAGCAACTGGTCTGAGCAGAGGCTGTGAGGAGGGACGGTTGGAAAGTGATTTCTGGAGACCTGGGTTTCCCAGGGGGAAGCAGTACTCTGGGAATCAGGGGTGATCAGGAAGACTGGCCTGCACTAACTTCCCCTCCCCGGCCCCTGTAGATGGCCTACATCGGCAACATCACGATTGGAACACCCCCTCAACAGCTCCAGGTCATCTTTGACACCGGCTCCTCTGACTTGTGGGTGCTTTCTGTCTACTGCCAAAGTTCCAGCTGCTGTGAGTACCTGCTCCCCCCACCCATCCTGTCCTCCCCTTCCCACCCCCTTCTCTATCCTTGGCACCTGACAGACACGCATCTCTTGTGTTGGCAGCTACAAATAGCAAATTCAACCCTAGTCAATCCAGCACCTTCCAGGACATGAGGAAGACAATCAGCCTCAGCTTTGGCTCTGGGAGCATGAGTGGATATCTTGGCTCTGACATTGTTTGGGTAACGTGGGAACCAGGGGCTCAGTCAGGGCTGGCCCTGGGAGCAACTGCTGCCAACAAAACAGATGCAGGACTAGCTGGCAGAGGCTGTCCATCTCCAAACCCCTAGTGGCCACCTGCCCAGGAGGGCCCTATCCCTGAGGAGACAGCTCCCTTGCTGACACACAAACTCCCAGAACAACTAGCCCAGAGAGTGGCTTGACATGTGGATTGATAGCTGCTTTACCCATGAGCAGCTCAGAGTTCATTTTGCTGGAGCAGAAAGAGGGGATAATAAAGCACCCACTTGCATATTCTCAGACTCTACAGGGCACATTCATGGTAATAACTTGTTTGATCCTGAAACAACACCAGAAGGAGGTACTATTATTAGCTCCATGATAAGGATAAGGGATGTGAGGGGCAGCCAGTCAGGGCCGTGACCAGGTCACACATTTTTCAAGTGATGGAGCTTGGCTGTCCTTCAGGACTCAAGTAGGTGTGGGTTTGGGGGACAGCATAAAACTGATCTGGGGCCCCTGGACAGCACAGGGCTTCAGGTATCCAGGCAGGTAAAGCAGGGGTCACAGCTGTGGAAGGGGCCTGATAAATGGGATCTCACTCCAGGGGAGCTTTGAGACTAATAAAAACTATGGCCTGCCTCCCCATAAGTGCCTAGTATATTCTTCCTGTGTCTGTCTCTCTTCGTCTCATACATACACTCACACACAGGTAGACACATCAGCAAAAGCCTCTTTCTCAGGCCAAATTTTCATAATAACCCTGCGAGTGACATTGTATAATGGGCTTCGGTCTTCCTGGAGAGATACAGAATCTACAATGCATTGCAATGAATTCCGTCCATTTCTGTCATCACATCATAGTGATGTCAAAGAGAAGACTGGCCTGCTTTCTATTCATTGCATGCTCAGGCAGGAACCATTCAGTCCTGTCCTGAGTCTTGGTTGCCCCACCTGTACAGAAGGCTGAGGTCAATTTTACTCACTCAGATGGCGTTTTCAGGAGAAGCAGATGTTGTTAAAATATACAGCATCACACAAATGGAACCTGAATTCCTGTCCCAGCTTTGTCTAACCATCTTAGGTCCAGCCAGGATATAGCCAGGCTTCAGTTTTTTTCTGAGATGCTAATGATCTGCACTCCAGCCCAATCCCACATCCCAAACCTTTATGTGCGAACTGTCTCTTCCCACAGATCGGGGACCTTGTTGTCCCGTGGCAAGCATTTGGCCTGAGCACGAATCTGTCCAGTGAGGCCTTGGAATATGGGCCTTATGATGGCATCCTGGGCTTGGCCTACCCCAGCCTTCCCAATGATGCAACCAGCCCTGTCTTCGACAACCTGAATAACCGAAGAGGGATTTCTCAACCTGTCTTGCCTTCTACTTGAGCAGGTAAGTCTGAGCTGGACAAGTCTCCTCTCTAAATTAGCTGTAAGATGCTTGCAGTTGCATGAAAAATTATAGACCACCAGATCCAGAATATTTCTGAGAGATAGTCTAGCCTAGGAGAACTATGGCCCCAGGATCACATCCGGCCCCACCACTGGGTTTTGTCAATAAAGTTTCACTGAAACATAACCATGCTGTTGGGCTCAAGGACAGTAATTTTGTCTAGGCTGGGTGGGGGGAGTGGTGGGTAGAGATAAGAGAGAGAGCAATAGAAGGTGTCAGGGTATTGGATATTGGAGGAAAAGGCAACAGGATTTGCTGATAAATTTGATATGGAAGGAAGGAGTGGGATGGAGAGAACATTTCCTTCCTCAGTAACATTTCACCAGGAGCCCAGGACCAGGTACAGAGTTTGCAAGAGCCAGTCCAAAATGAAAATGTGGAACCCCTTGTTCAAAACATATTAGGAATTTTAAGACAAAGATAGTAGAGTTGGAGGTCTGCTCAGCGGTAAGCCCCATGGACAGCACTGGTCACAGGCAAGTGAAGTTAAATTGAAACCATGCCCCTAGCTCCCTCGGGCCTTGGCTTTCCAGAATAATCATAGATTAGACAAAGAGAAAGCCAGACCACACCAGCATGGAGACCTCTGAGGGTATATCTGAGCACTCAGGTGGCTGGAGAGGACCTGGCCTTCCTCATAAGACTGGATGGTGGAACCAGGTTAGGCTGCCCAACTTTGAACCTCTTCTTTGGCACTCATTATATGGGGACCAACCTTGGTCAGATAGTCCGTCCATCTGAGCCTCAATTTCTGCATATGTAAAATAAAAACGACCGTAGTAGCGCCTCTGATGGGTGAAGAAGCACAGCCCACAGACAGTGCCTGGTGTTACTCTCTTCCAATGAGCCCCTCATCCTTCTCTATTCAGCCAGCCGGATAGCGCCAGCGTGGTGATGTTTGGTGGAGTCAATAATTCCTACTTCCACGGAGATCTCAAGTGAATACAGTGATTCAACCACGCTACTGGCAGATAATGACAGATGGGTGAGCCTCTCCCTCTGAGGGTCACCCCAATGACACTTCCGCACATGCACACAGACAGACACACACAAGTGCACGCACAGACACACACAGTCACACACAGACACTGGCTCCACCCACAAACATACATAAAAACACATACGAGACACATATAAACACACTCATAGGTGCAGATATAAACACACACAGCACACAGATATGCATAAACACAGACACACAAATATAGATACACACATCACCCATGGGTTCATAATTGCTTCAGGCCTCCTGTCCAGGCCTCTGACCAGGGTCCCAAAAGGACCCAGAGATGTCTGGGCAGCTGTGGGAGGGATGCATTCCTGTGCGAAGTGGGGAGCATGGTTAGAAGACCCTACAGTATGGTGAAAAGAGGATCAGGGGGAATTTCACCAGCCTGAACAGGGTTGTGTTAAGATGACCTATTGACCAGAGCTACCCAGGACCTAGAGTGTTCTCAGTACACAGAATTGCCAGCTGAAAACTGAGAAAGTCCTGAAAGTCTGGGAAAACTGATATACTCAGGGAGAAGCTACCCAGCAGTGGAGAAAGGTTGGCTGCAGTCTTGAGATATAAAACAATTCATAAAAAGAGACACTCCACCTAAACAATGCTACCTACCAACCAGGCACACAGTGGGGCAGCAGCTGTGACTGAATCAGGAGGCTGGGATCCAGGAGTGGCCTGAGAACAGGGGACAATAATAGACAAGATTCTGCATGACACCCTCAGACAAAAGCTTTCCTGTCCTTTGGAGGCCCCTGGGTCTGCTCACGCTCCCCTGGCAGGGGCCTCAGGGTCTGAGCCGGGTGAGGGGGTGGTGCGGGGAGACAACCACTCCCAGGGCAACCTGTGTCTCCCCCGCCACCACTCAGAACACCTACTGCCCTGGGGAACCTCCATCTTCACTGTATGGGCCGACCCATCATTGGTGAGACACCAGATACAGGTCTCTGGATGTTCTTCATTCACAAACATACCTCATGCATCCATTGTGTGCTGGGCACTTGAGGAAGGCTCTAAGGATACAGCTCGCCTTCACATCTAGTGACGGAGACGTAGATGAAATGACTCACACGGTAGTCCAATCGTGAATTACCACTTTGGTACATGCTAGACATGAGGAAGGACCTACAGAGAGTGAGCAAGACAGGTGCTCGATCTAGTCTGGTGTGAAGACTTCCCTGAAAAGTGACAGTTAGGCTGGGACCTGGAAGATAAGGAGAAATTGACTATAGAAAGGGGATGAGGGTCTCCTAGGAAGGGCACCAGTGCAGGTCGTGAGACACGAAACAGCCAGTTTATTCAAGAACTGAAAAGAAGTCCAAAAGGTGATGTGACCAGAATAAAGGTAAACAGAGTCAGGGCAAGAACTGAACGTCTCCTCAGGAGACAGGCAGGCGGGGGCAGTTGTTGAGATTTCAGAGTGACTCTGGTGCCTGCTTTGTCCCTCTGTCTCTCAGCATCTCATGAACGGAAAGGTTATTCTTGTTACCGCAGTTGTCAGGCCATTGTGGATACTGGGAGCTCATTGCTGATTGGCCCAACTGATGTGGCCAGCAGCATTCAGAGGCGCATCAACCCTAGTCCCATCGGAGATAGCGAGGTGACGGGTCATGCCACAGGGTCGTTCTTGGGCTCCCCAAACACCAAGGATCACCTGAACCAACTACTCTCCCTCTTTTTCTTACAGCAAATGAGGTCATGTAACGATGCCACGAACCTGCCTCCTGTTATCTTCACCATCCATGGCACTGACTTCCCAGTGTCCCCTAAATACTACATCCAGAAGGTGAGCGCTCATCCCTGGGGGCTGGTCCCCAAATCTGGGACTTGCTGGAAACCTTGGGCTGCTGCTGGGAGGAGGGCGCCCTCTGCAGGTCAAGCCAAACCACTGACGATGCTGCTGAGCTCTGTGGCTGGGCCAGTGCCTCCCACAAATCAACCACTTGGGAGTAAAGGGCGGTCTGGTAGATTCATCATCCTGAAATAACAGAGAGACACCACCCCATGCCAGCAGTGTCGTGGCAAAAGGGAAAGGGAACTCTAAGGTCCTCAGACCTCAAAGAGCTTCAGTTCAACCGAAGCCCTCAGATGGATGAACACAGAAAGTCAGCTCTAGCAACCCTTGAAATAGACAGGTGACAAGGGGGAGTGACTGGGGATGGTCCCTGTGTGCTGGCCCACCCTAGTGATTAACAGTCTCCCTTCCCTCTCAAAAGAGGCTGATGGGCTCAAAAAAAGGCATTGAGGAAGAGAGGGAATTTCAGTAATTCTAAACCCCCAGCCTCACGGAGGAGTGAAGAAGCCTGCTTGGGTTGGGCCTGAGTGATTCCTGTAGCAGTGCAGATTTATGCTGCAGGGGCCAGGCCTCACTCCTCCATGACGCTGGGGGTTTAGAATTACTGAAATTCCCTCTCTTCCTCAATGCCTTTTTTTGAGCCCATCAGCCTCTTTTGAGAGGGAAGGGAGACTGTTAATCACTAGGGTGGGCCAGCACACAGGGACCATCCCCAGTCACTCCCCCTTGTCACCTGTCTATTTCAAGAGTTGCTAGAGCTGACTTTCTGTGTTCATCCATCTGAGGGCTTCGATTGAACTGAAGCTCTTTGAGGTCTGAGGTATGTATTTCTGTCTCCCTCAGATTTCCAAGAGCCCCTGCTTTAGCACTTTTCAAGGGGGCACAGAGAACATGGTCCCCTTGGAGACCTGGATCCTGGATGACGTCTTCCTGAGAGCATATTTCTCAGTTTTCGATCAGAGTAAAACCAGGATTGGCCTGGCCCCCGCAGCATAAATCTACACTGCTACAGGAACACACACACCCAGGTAGGGCCATCCCACCCAGGGATGCTGAGGAACTGTGTTTGATGATCTGCAGGGCCCTATTCTCAGTAAAGAATAAACAGTTTCAACATGATAAAGTAAAAACTAATAATAATAAATAAATGATAGATGGTTAAAAAAAAAAAAGAATAAACAGTTTCACTCTTAATGGTGCTAAAACAGATGGAGTCTCTGTTTGAGTCTGGGAGGGTATAATGATTAGGAAGGAGCAAGAACCAAGTCTGAACCACAGGTGAGAGGAGCCCAGTTAAAACTGGCTTCAAGGAAAGGGTGACTTATTGGAAGGACACTGGGGATCCAGTGACAGGAAGATGTTCTAGACCATGGAAGTGTTTATGACTGCACCACCAACTTCACCATTCCCCATCCAGAGGGATAGGGCTGTTGTGCCTGCATGCTCAGTCACATCTGACTCTATACAACCCCATGAACTGTAGCCACCCCCAGCTCTGTCCATGGAATTCTCCAGGCAAGAATACTGGAAGGGGCCATTTCCTTCTCCAGAGGATCTTCCCAACCCAGGGATCAAATCCATATCTCCTGCACTTCAGGTGAATTCTTTAACTCTTGAGTCATCAGGGAAGCCTGCTTTCAGAGGGATGGTGAGGGGTAATAAAAATAGCTTCATCTCAGAGGAACATTGGGAGTGAATTTCTGCCCTAGGGGGATCTCTGTGAGGCCCTTCAAGTTGAGATGATTCCTATTTTCCTTCCACCCCAATCATCAGCTCTCTGCCACCCACACCAACTGTGTCCTTTCCAATCCCATTTGCTAAGTTTTGGGCCATGTGGATCCCCGAGCCATCCCCCTCCTCCAGGGCAAAGCACACCTCTTCCTTTGGCCCCCAGTGCTGCTGGGGAGGAAGCCATTCTTGTCAAAGGAGACTTGGGATGCACAGAGCGTTCAGCCTGTCTGAGCTTCCTCCAGAGGCAGAGCTACAAACCATTTGGTTTGAGCTGCCATGGTCTGACACTTGCAAGTGAAAGCATCACTTTGTCCCACCTAGAGATCTGAGGTAGAGAGCCAGGCTAGAGACTAGGGGTCAGAGGCAGAGGGAGACCCAGATAAGAGAAAAATAAATAAGTAAATAAATGGGTGAACCAGTAGATGCTTCCACCAGACCACACTGCTGTATTCATATTGGGAGACATAGATGGTCTCAGCATGGGTACTGCCATGAAATCAACTGAATTTGTATACTTCAGTGAGAGAATAGGCAGGAAAAAATAGCGAAAAGATAAGTCTTGAACACTTCTTTAAGAGTATGCTGCTAAGTCACTTCAGTCGTGTCTGACTCTGTGCGACCCCATAGACTGCAGCACACCAGGCTCCCCCGTCCCTGGGATTCTCCAGGCAAGAACACTGGAGTGGGTTGCCATTTCCTTCTCCAGAGCATGAAAGTGAAAAATGAAACTGAAGTTGCTCAGTCAAGTCTGACTCTCAGTGACCCCATGGACTGCAGCCTACCAGGCTCCTCCATCCATGGGATTTTCCAGGCCAATTAAACCGTTTTGGAGATGTTTTGTCCTAAACATATATATGACCTTTGTCACAACAATTTTGCTTCTAACATTTATTTTAAAGCAATGGGCAGAAGCACCAGCAAATACAAATAAGCAAGGATGAAATCCTCAGAATCTCCTACAAAAGAGAATATCTAGGACTTCCCAAAATTCATTCAGCATAAAGAGTCCACAGCATAAATAGGCCATCACACAACAAACTACCTGATAATTTTATTTAATGTTATGGGAAATCCTTCCAATATGACACTGAGAGAAAAGAACAGAATACAAAACAGCATGATTCCAGGTTTGCAGAGCATGTGGAAGACAGTGCAGCAACCTCACCAGGCATATGCATCCTGGAGCTTTCCTCAGTTCAGTTCAGTCGCTCAGTGTGTCCAACTCTTTCCGACCCCATGGACTGAAGCACGCCAGGCTCCCCTGTCCATCACCAACTCCCCGAGCTTACTCAAACTCATGGCCATCAAGTCGGTGACGCCATCCAACCATCTCATCCTCTGTCTCCCCTTCTCCTCCTGCTTTCAATCTTTCCCAGCATTAGGGTTTTTTCCAATGAGTCAGTTCTTCGCATCAGGTGGCCAAAGGATTGGAGCTTCGGCTTCAACATCAGTCCTTCCAATGAATATTCAGGACTGATTTCCTTTAGAATTGACTGGTCGGATCTCCTTGCAGTCCAAGGGACTCTAAGAGTCTTCTCCAACACCACAGTTCAAAAACATCAATTCTTCAGCCCTCAGCTTTCTTTATGGTCCAACTCTCACATCCATACATGACTACTGGAAAAACCATAGCTTTTACTAGATGGCCCTTTGTCAGTAAAGTAATGTCTCTGTTTTTTAATATCCTGTCTAGGTTGGTCATAATTTTTCTTCCAAGGAGCAAATGTCCTTTAATTTCACAGCTGCAGTCACCATCTGCAGTGATTTTGGAGCCCCCAAAATAAAATCTCTCTCCTTTTCCATTGTTTCTCCATCTATTTGCCATGACGTGCTGGAACCAGATTCCATGATCTTAGTTTTTTGAATGTTGAGCTTTAAGCCAACTTTTTCACTCTCCTCTTTCACTTTCATCAAAAGCCTCTTCAGTTCCTCTTCGCTTTCTGCCATAAGAGTGGTATCATCTGCGTATCTGAGGTTATTGATATTTCTCCCAGTAATCGTGATTCCAGCTCATGCTTCATCCAGCCCAGCATTTCTCATGATGCACTCTGCATATATTAAACAAACAGTGTGACAATACACAGCATGTCATACTCCTTTTCAATTGAACCCCCTCCCTGTCCCCTCTCTACTCCCACCTCTACCCAAGAACTAAAAGCCTGCACAGCCTTAAGCCTGAATCCAGCACACCGTTGTTGGAGATTTGGCTCTCATTATCCTGTTTGGAATTTTTTTTAAAAGAAGTTAGTTGCTAACATTTAAAATCAGAAGATTGTACATAAATATTCAGACTTCTGACTTCTCTCTAAACTGGGCCAATCAGCCTGCTTTCCAGCATGGCAACCACTAGCTGGAGCTGAGGAGAGGCTGCCCCAGGGGTGGCGCCTGTGATGCTGACTGTCCAGGATGCACTTCTATCATTTTTCTTGCCTCCTAGGCCATGAGTTTGTGAAAACTGCCTTAGACTGCTAGCTCCCTGAAGATAAGGACCACCTGTGTCTTACTCAACTTTGACTTTCCAGCATCCTACCCAGACCCCAGCACACAGGCTCTCCTTACATGTTTGTTGGATGATATAGTGTCTTGTTGATGCACGCATCTCATTTCTTCCAATACTGAAACTGTAATTGTAATAATGCTCCAGCTTAGATCTTTGACACAGACTGGCATCGAAGGCGCCCCTGATCTTTGCCATCCTGCTGTCTCCACACAAGCCTGGCAAGGCATGTCCCCCATTGTACAGATGGAAGAAGTCTCCTCCGATCTTCTTCATACATACTGGAGACAGGCACATAATAATCCCACAAGTAATACATGTTGACTAAACGAATGGGTGCATTTATAGATACTTCCAATAGAACACACTGGTGCATCCATGTTGGAAGACACGCATGGTCTCAGCACAGCTACTGCCATAATATGAACTGGAAAAGGTCAGGCTTTGCCTCCCTAGATAAGCTGGGGCTGATCGGCTGGGGCTCTCCTAAAGCTGGGGCTGGAGCTGGCATCTGTTAACGAACCTCCTGTTCTTGAAAAGTGAAAGTGAAAGCCGTTCAGTTGTGTCCGACTCTTTGCAACCCCATGGACTATACACTCATGGAATTCTCTGGCGCAGAATACTGGGGTGGGCAGCTGTTCCATGCTGCAGAGGATCTTCCCAACCCAGGGACTGAAGCTAGATCTACCGCATTGCAGATGGATTCTTTCCCAGCTGAGCTACCAGGGAAGCCCCTCCTGTTCTTGAGGCTCTATGTTTGTAGACTGTGCCACCAACGTGAGGATAAATTCTGATCTTCAAAGCAATAATATTACCCCACCTTCCACTTTTATCGTTTACAAATTGTAGATCAAAGAGATGTATACCTTAGGTGAGAGAAACAGTAGGAAAAAAATAGCAAAATGATAGGTCTGGAACACTTCTTTAAGAGTGTAATTTTGCTCAGTCTTTCTGGAGATGTTTTGTGGGCCTTACTCTCATCCAATAGATCGAGTTCCCAGTGTTTGAGGTACGTGGCCTGAATTTTGTAAAGATGGAAAGAAGCAGGAAGAAGTTGAAGGCAAGATTGCAAGAGCAGGGCCAGTATCTGAGGCTTTATGACCCCTGCCCATGGTGTGAGGGGGTCACACCTCACACCTCCAATATACATTGTCCCAGCAATTTTTGTCCCACCCATATTTGTCCCAGCAATTTTGCTACTAACAATTATGCTAAAGCGATGGTCAAAAGCAGCCACCAACATAAATAAGCAAGAATGAAGTCCTCAGAGTCTCCTACAAAAGAGAATATCTGGGACATCCCAAGGTCAATTCAACATAGAGTGTCCACAGCATAGACAGACCATCACACAAGCAACTGCCTGAAAATTGTTTTTAATGTTATGGGAAGTCGTTCCAATAGGACATTGAAAGAAAAGAACAGAGTACAAAACAGCATGATCCCAGGATGGCAGAGCAGTTGGAACACAGTGCAGCCTCCTTGCCAGGCATGGACCTTCTGCCTGGGTTCAAATCCCAGGGCAGGAGTCAGAGGGTTGGACAGACAAAGGTGACAGCAAGGCCACCGTGGGAGCCACTGCAGATGCATGAGGCCCAAGACAGAGTAGGAACACCTGGGAAGTGGGTAGGAAGTCACACAACATCCACAGGAACAGAGACAACAGGCCTTTAGGGGATGATACCTCCCACTCTAAGGAGATAGGACTGGGACCCAAGCAGGAAAGGAACAGGTGCCAATCTGCGTTCCTTCCACCGAGAAGAGGAAATATATAACTGTTTCCTCACTAACAAACCCTGAGAAAGAAACTTCCCCTTTACCTTCTCTCCTCTTTCTTTCCTTCCTTCCTTCCTTTCCTTCATTTTTCTCCTCTGCACTTTCACCCCCAAAGAGCTCACTGTTGCCACTGTTTCCTCATCTATTTCCCATGAAGTGATGGGACCGGATGCCACGATCTTTGTTTTCTGAATGTTGAGTTGAAAAAGCCAGCTTTTTCAAGCTCATCTTTCACTTTCAAAAAGATGCTCTTTAGGTTCTCTTCACTTTCTGCCATAAGGGTGGTGTCATCTGCATATCTGAGGTTACTGATATTTCTCCCAGCAATCTTGATTCCAACTTGTGCTTCATCCAGCCCAGCGTTTCTCATGATGTACTCTGCATATAACTTAAATAAACAGAGTGACAATATACAACCTTGATGCACTCCTTTCCCAGTTTTGAACTGTTGTTCCATGTCCAGTCTAACTATTGCTTCTTCACTTGCATACAGATTTTTCAGGAGGCAGGTAAGATGGTCTGGTATTCCCATCTCTTGAAGAATTTTCTACAATTTGTTGTGATCCACACAGTCAAGGCTTTGGCATAGTCAATGAAGCAGAAGTAGATGCCTTTCTGTACACACCGTGTAACCCTCTTGGTAACCCTCACACCATGGGGAGGGGTCATAAAGCCTCAGATACTGGCCCTGCTGCTTGCAATCTTGCCTTCAACTTCTTCCTGCTTCTTTCCGTCTTTACAAAATTCAGCTCACATACCTCAAACACTGGGAACTCGATCTGTTGGATGAGAGTAAGGCCCACATGCGACTACACAATACCCAGTGGATGGAGGCCAGTGTGATGCCTTAGATCACTTCCTGCAAAGGGGAGGCTGCAGAATGTCCCAGTGGGGAAGAGATACTGATGAAGGTTCCGATCAGGATAACTCTCCAGATCTGATGTCAATGGGTAAAAACGCAAGGTATTGATGGCTTTTGCTCAGTAACGATCTACCCTGGGACTGTTCAGCTCAACAAAAAATAGTTTCACCTGATATCAGATCCTGTAACCATAAACTCACAGAAGAAAAAGAAAAGACTGAATGCAAAGCAAAGCATTTTCTAAGCATGAGGACACTCAGATTAGAGTAAGGTATGCAGACCTAGAGACAGGGGCGGTGCCCCTTCCCCTCTTCCTTTAGCATAAACAATTAGTGCCAGCTCCCCACTTCCCCCAAACTCTGGGTGCGGAGCAGAAACACACAATATGGGGACTGGTGTCTTGGGTTTGCACTTTGGCTCCTCAGCACTTTACCTGTGTGACCTTGACCAAGTCTCATAATTTCAGTTCCCTCACCAGCAAAACGGGTAGCAAGATGATAATCCCACCACGGGGATCACGAGATGTATGTCTGGGATGAGGGAGGGTCCCTGAGAGGGCTTTATGAACTCCTGAGTCTGGAACAAATATTAATTATTCTGCCTCTTCTGCTTCTGTTAGGCATCCAGTCCCATCACTTCAAGGGAAACAGAAGTGGGGAAAATGGAAACAGTGAGAGACTTTATTTTCTTTGGCTCCAAAATCACTGAAGACAGTGATTATAGCCATGAAATTAAGAGACTCTTGCTTCTTGGAATAAAAGCTATGACAAACCTAGATAGCATATTACAAAGCAGAGACAACACATTGCTGACAAAAGTCTGTATAGTCATAGCTATTGTTTTTCCAGTAGTCATGTATGACTGTGAGAGTCGGACCATAAAGAAGACTGAGCACAAAAGAATTGATGCATTTGAATCATGGTGCTTAAAAAGACTCTTAAAAGTCCCTTGGACTGCAAGGAGATCAAATCAAGCAATCCTAAAGGAAGTCAACTCTGAATATTCATTGGAAGAACTGATTCTGAAGCTGAAGCTCCAAAACTTTGGCCTCCTGATTTGAAGAGCCAACTCTTTGGAAAAGACCCTGATATGGGGAAAGATTGAGAACAGGAGATGAGGACAACAGAGGATGAGATGGCTAGATAGTATCACTAACTCAACGAACATGAACAGGAGCAAATTCTGAGAGATGGTGCAAGACAGGGAAGTCTGGTGTGCTACAGTCCATGGGGTCATAAACAGCTGGACATGATTTAGCAACAGAATTAAAAAAAAAAAAAAAAGAAAAAACAGGAGCAGGCACCAGATTTACTCTCCTACCTCAAACAACACCCAAGCAGACATATTAAACAAAACAACAGTTTTCAAACTTTGGACATCTGGCAGTAGAGGATAGATTCCTCAGATGGAGGAGCAGAGGGAATGAGCTTTACATGGAATCAACTCTAGACAGTGTTCCAAGTGTTTCCAAGTCTAGACACTGTTTCCAAGCCTGGAACAGGAAGCATATATCCAGGCAAAGCCCTACAGTCTCCTCAAGCTAGGAAGAGAGATTTGGGGCTCTAGGAAGCAAGAGTTCACAGGAGAGAGCTACACACAGAGAACTCTGGAAATCTATCGAGATGCCACTCCTGTTTTCAGCTGAGTGTTCATAGTACTGGTCAGGATTAGAGGAAACAATCCTTGAGCCTCAACTTGAGCCAAGACTAATTTGTGTCACCACCTAACAGAGTGGAAATATTTCATAATTCACAGGACATCAAGAGGGCACTGAAGAGGATATTGCCTTGAGTAGGGAAAAGTAACCCTGGTCTAAAGGCTGGTCTCCTCTCAGCTAACAAAGCTGAACAGCATGCCTGTCAAAAAAAAATAAACTATTTACAGGAAATTAACAGTGTCCCCAAACAGTGCCAGAAATATTTTTAAAAATAAAAAATCCAGCACCCAAAAGCATAAAATTCCTAACATCCAACATCCAATCAAAAATTTACATACATACAATGAAGTGAGAAATATGATCTCTAATGAGGGGAAAAATTAATCAGTAGAAACACACTCAAAAATACAGATAACGGAATTAGCAGGGAAGGACATTAAGATGGTTACTACAATCATATTCCATACATTTAAGAAGCTAAAGAAGATTGAACATTTTAAGCAGAGACATGGAAAATATTAAAAAGATCCAAATCAAAATTCTAGGAATGAAGCATACAGAATGAAAATTACAGCAGATTAGACACAACAGAAGAAATGGTCAGTAAACTTGAAGAAACAGCAACAGAAACTAACAAAAGGAACCATAAAGTTTTAAGATACAGACAAAAAAATTAATTGAGCAACAGGGAGCTTTGAAAAAACTTTAAGAATTGTATGGCAAAACCTATACAGTATTGTAAAGTAAAAAGAAGTTTAATTTAATTTAAAAAAAGAAACAAAAATAAATAAAAACTGAATTATTAAGAGAGATTCTGAACAAGGATTAAATTACACTGTTATGTGGCAAAAAAAAAAAAAAATACTAAAATATATAACTGGAGTTCCAAAGAAGCAAGAGATAAGAGACAGAGAAAATTCCTGAAGAATAACTCAGTGTAAAATTTCCAAATGTGTTGGAACCTTTAAGACCACAGATACAAAAAATCAATTAACCCAAACACAAGAAATATGAAAACTACACCAAGGCACATCATAAATACATTGATTCAAACAAGTAATAATAAAAATTGCCAGAGAGAAAAAAGACATATTGCCCACCAGCCCCCATCACCCAGTGTCCCATGTGCCTCAGACTCTAGGCATGACCCTCAGGCAACTGTAACTGCACTCCAGCAAGCAGGTTCAGGCAAGATATCTGCCCAACATGTAGACACAGAGCACAACCTTGAGTCACAGCATACCTGTCAGAGGGAACTGCAAGGAAAATGCTCTAGCTGACATCCTCAGGTTAAATTAAAATCTTCAAGAGATGGGAATACCAGACCACCTAACCTGCCTCTTGAGAAATTTGTATGCAGGTCAGGAAGCAATAGTTAGAATTGGACATGGAACAAGAAACTGGTTCCAAATAGGAAAAGGAGTACATCAAGGCTGTATTTTGTCACCCTGCTTATTTAACTTATATGCAGAGTACATCATGAGAAACGCTGGACTGGAAGAAACACAAGCTGGAATCAAGATTGCTGGGAGAAATATCAATAATCTCAGATATGCAGATGACACCACCCTTATGGCAGAAAGTGAAGAGGAGCTAAAAAGCCTCTTGATGAAAATGAAAGAGGAGAGTGAAAAAGTTGGCTTAAAGCTCAACATTCAGAAAATGAAGATCATGGCATCTGGCCCCATCACTTCATGGGAAATAGATGGGAAAACAGTAGAAACAGTGTCAGACTTTATTTTTCTGGGCTCCCAAATCACTGCAGATGGTGACTGCAGCCATGAAATTAAAAGACGTTTACTCCTTGGAAGAAAAGTTATGACCAACCTAGATAGCATATTCAAAAGCAGAGACATTACTTTGCCAACTAAGGTCCGTCTAGTCAAGGCTATGGTTTTTCCTGTGGTCATGTATGGATGTGAGAGTTGGACTGTGAAGAAGGCTGAGCGCCGAAGAATTGATGCTTTTGAACTGTGGTGTTGGAGAAGACTCTTGAGAGTCCCTTGGACTGCAAGGAGATCCAACCAGTCCATTCTGAAGGAGATCAACCCTGGGATTTCTTTGGAAGGAATGATACTAAAACTGAAGCTCCAGTACTTTGGCCATCTCATGTGAAGAGCTGACTCATTGGAAAAGACTCTGATGCTGGGAGGGATTGAGGGCAGGAGGAGAAGGGGCCGACCGAGGATGAGATGGCTGGATGGCATCACGGACTCGATGGACGTGAGTCTGAGTGAGTTCCAGGAGTTGGTGATGGACAGGGAGGCCTGGCGTACTGCGATTCATGGGGTCGCAAAGAGTCAGACACGACTGCGCGACTGAACTGTACTGAACTGATGATCTGGAGGGTGAAAGTGGAATACATGTATGTGTTAGTCACTCAGCCGTGTCCAGCTCTTTCTCACCCCATGGACTGTAGCCCAGCAGGCACTTCTGCCCATGGAAATCTCCAGGCAACAATACTGGAGTGGATTACCATTCCCTTCTCCAGGGGATCAGAGGGACCCAGGAATCAAACCCAGTTCTCCTGCATTGCAAGCAGATTCTTTACCATCTGAGCCACTGGGGAAGCATGAAAATAGACTAGAAGAAACTTAAGAATTAAGCCCAACTGCAGTAACAGTCACATTAAAAGTATGTGGTCTAAACATCTCTTAAAAGGCAGAAATTTTAAAATTGCATTTTAGAAAATACAAACCTCATCTACTGCTGCCAACAAGATCCACTTTAAATATACAGACACAAATACTTCAAAAGTAAAAATATGTAATTTACCTTTAATTATGGTAAAACACTGTGGTGGTGGTTTAGTCACTAAGTCATGTCCAGCTCTTGCAAACCCATGGACTATAACCCACCAGGCTCCTCTATCCATGGGATTTTTTCAGGCAAGAATACTGGAGTGGGTTGCCATTTCCTTCTCCAGGTGGTTCCTAACCCAGGGATCGAATCCCAGTTTCCTGCATTGCAGGTGAATTCTTTACTGACTGAGCTACCATTTACCATTTTAAACATTTAAAGTGTATAATTTTATGACATTAAATACATTCACACTGTTGTACAAGCATCATCACCATCAACCTCCAGAATTCTTTCATTGTCCAAGGGAAACATTGTACCCATTAAACATCAACTCACATTCCTCCCCTCCCCAAGTCCTTGCCAACCACCATTTTTCATTCTATCTCTATGAATTGGGCTCATAAAATTGCCTCCTGAGGATATCTATTTGAAGATCTGTACTGCCAGCTTTTTCCTGAGCCCAGAGTGCTCATTTCTGCTCTCCACCCTCAACTCCTTTCAGGGGAGGTTGAAAATCACCAGCTGCTGCAGCAGTATTTATTCCTGGAAGAGGTATGTGGCAAGTGCTGTGGCAACTGCCAATTTGTATCTGACAGAGCCCCATGCGTGTATGCTTAGTCGCTCAGTTGTGTCTTACTCTTTGCTAGCCCATGGACTGCAGCATGCCAGGCTCCTCTGTCCATGGGGATTCTCTAGGCAAGACTACGGAGTGGGTTGCCATGCTATCCTCCAGGGGATCTTCCCAAACCAGGGGTCAAACCCAGGTCTCCCACTTTGCAGACTGATTCTTTACCAGCTGACCTACCAGGGAAGCCCCACATGGTCATAAATTCGACCATACGTTGGGAGGCATTTCATGACGATTTCATCCCATGGTGCTAGGAAGTTCCATTTCCAGGTCAGGCAAAGATTTTGCTAGCAGGCCACTCAATGTGCTGTTACTGAACTAAGTGTATCAACAGTAACCAAGGGACTCTGGGCCACGTGGGATCTGTAATGGTCCAGGAAAAAAATTCCCTCTTGTTATATCTTCCCATATCTACAGTGACACTATTACAATCACTAATGGCATACTCACTTGCCATGGGCACTAGCCATCTACCTCTAAAAGGATTAAACCCTGTGTTGCAGCAGGTACTGATTTTTTACTCCCCCTGAAGGGAATTCTCGGTGGAGAGCAGATATGAGGCAGTGTATACTCAAGGAAGTGAAGAGGAACTAAAAAGCCTCGTGATGAAAGTGGAGAATGAAAAAGTTGGCTTAAAGTTCAACATTCACAAAACAAAGATCATGGCATCTGGTCCCATCACTTCATGGGAAATAGAAGGGAAAACAATGGAAACAGTGTCAGACTTTATTTTTGTGGGCTCCAAAATCACTGCAGATGGTGACTGCAGCCATGAAATTAAAAGATGCTTACTCCTTGGAAGAAAAGTTATGAGCAAACTAGATAGCATATTCAAAAGCAGAGACATTATTTTGCCGACTAAGTCCGTCTAGTCAAGGCTATGGTTTTTCCTGTGGCCATGTATGGATGTGAGATTTGGACTGTAAAGAAAGCTGAGCACCAAAGAACTGATGCTTTTGAACTGTGGTGTTGGAGAAGACTCTTGAGAGTCCCTTGGACTGCAAGGAGATCCAACCAGTTCATTCTGAAGGAGATCAGCCCTGGATTTCTTTGGAAGGAATGATTCTGAAGCTGAAACTCCAGTACTTTGGCCACCTCAAGCGAAGAGTTGACTCATTGGAAAAGACCCTGATGTTGGGAAGGATTGGGGGCAGGAGGAGAAGGGAACGACAGAGGATGAGATGGCTGGATGGCATCACTGACTCGATGGACGCGAGTCTGAGTGAACTCCAGGAGTTGGTGATGGACGGGGAGGCCTGGCGTGCTGCGATTCACAGGGTCGCAAAGAGTCCGACATGACTGAGCGACTGAACTGAACTGAATGATACTCAAGGAAAAATTGACAGGACAAATCTTCAAATAGATATTTTCAGGAGACAATTTTATGAGCCCAATTCCTGTGTTTCCTCATATCTAGAAAAACACTAAAACCCTTCAAGTGATGAGTATTTCTTGTGAGTAGCAAAAGCTTCATGAGACTAGTTTTTCCAGAAACCTTTTGGAAAAATATTTGCTTGATTGCATGTATTCCTCCTTCAACAAAATCTTGTATATACTGACTTTCCCTGCTGCTTATCTGAAGCAGTTTCTCAGAGATATCTGCTTCAAAATTGGGAAAGGAATACGTCAAGGCTGTATATTGTCACTCTGCTTATTTAACTTATATGTAGAGTTCAGTTCAATTCAGTTCAGTTGCTCAGTCATGTCCGACTCTTTGTGACCCCATGAACTGCAGCATGCCAAGCTTCCCTGTCCATCACCAACTCCCAGAGCCTTCTCAAACTAACGTCCATCGAATTGGTGATGTCATCCAACCATCTCACCCTCTGTCATCCCCTTCTCTTCCTGACTTCAATTTTGCCTTCAATATGCAGAGTACATCATGAAAATGTTGGGCTGGATGAACCACAAACTGGAATCAAGATTGCCGGGACAAATATCGATAACCTTAAATATGCAATGGCACCATCTTATGGCAGAAAGCAAAAAGGAACTAAACAGCCTCTTGAAGAAGGTGAAAGAGAAGCATGAAAAGATGGTTTAAAATTCAACATTCAAACAACTAAGATCATGGGATCCGGGCCTATCACATCATGGCAAATACATGGGGAAACAATGGAAACAGTAACAGACTTTATTTTCTTGGGCTCCAAAATCACTGCAGATGGTGACTGTGGTCATGAAATTAAAAGACTCTTACTCCTTGGAAGAAAAGCTACGATAAAACTAGACAGCATATTAAAAAGCAGAGACATTACTTTGTCAATAAAGATCCATATAGTCAAAAGTACGGTTTTTCCAGTAGTCATGTATGGATGTGAGAATTGGACCATAAAGAAGGCTGAGCATCAAAGAATTGATGCTTTTGAACTGTGGTGTTGGAGAAGACTCTTGAGAGTCCCTTGGGCTGCAAGGAAATCAAACCAGTCAATCCTAAAGGAAATCAACCCTGAATATTTATTGGAAGGAGTGATGCTGAAGCTGAAGCTGTAATACTCCGGATACCTGATAAGAAGAGCAGACTCAGTAGAAAAGACCCTGATTCTGGGAGGGCTTCCCTGGTGGCTGAGATGTTAAAGAATCCACCTGCAATACCAGAGACCTGGGTTTGATCCCTGGGTTGGGAAGATCCCCTGGAGGAGGGCATGGCAACCCACTCCAGTGTTCTTGCCTGGAGAATCCTCATGGACAGAGGAGCCTGGCATGCTGCCGTCCATGGGGTCACAAAGAGTTGGACACCACTGAGTGACTAAGCACAGCACAGCACTGATGCTGGGAAAGATTGAAGACAGGAGGAAAAGGGGACGACAGAGGACGAGATGGTTGGATGGCATCACCAACTCAACAGACACGCATTTGAGCAGTCTTGGGGAAATGGTGAAAGGGAAGCCTGACATGCTGCAGTCCTAGGGTCGCAAACAGCCAGGCAGGACTGAGTGATTGAACAACAATGGCATATGCAACTATATATTAAATCAACTGCTTCAAGTCATCTAGTCTTCATTTTCATTGCAGTTCCAGTCACACATCTGGTAATGCAAGAAACAGCAATCTTGCAAAATAGACAAAATAAAAATAACAGAGCTAGTGGTATTATTAAAGTCATAAGTAAGAATTAAACCAAGAACTTGCATTAGGTGTAGCCCAGTATATTCTCACATCGTTTGACTTAGTCTTCTATACCAATTTTTATCTTTCAGGGAAATTATATACTGGCACTGTCCATAATGCTCCCAGCCTAATTTCCTGTTGTTACTAACCCAGTCACCCTTCAGTTCAGTTCAGTCGCTCAGTCGTGTCCTACTCTTTGTGACCCCATGAATTGCAGCACGCCAGGCCTCCCTGTCCATCACCAACTCCCAACGTTCACTCAGACTCACACCCACCGAGTCAGTGATGCCATCCAGCCATCTCATCCTCGGTCGGCCCCTTCTCCTCCTGCCCCTAATCCTTCCCAGCCTCAGAGTCTTTTCCAATGAGTCAACTCTAAGCATGAGGTGGCCAAAGTACTGGAGTTTCAGCTTCAGCATCATTCCTTCCAAAGAAATCCCAGGGCTGATCTCCTTCAGAATGGACTGGTTGGATCTCCTTGCAGTCCAAGGGACTCTCAAGAGTCTTCTCCAACACCACAGTTCAAAAGCATCAATTCTTTGGCACTCAGCTTTCTTTAAAGTCCAACTCTCATATCCATACATGACTACTGAAAAAACCATAGCCTTGACTAGATGGACCTTAGTTGGCAAAGTAATGTCTCTGCTTTTGAATATGCTATCTAGGTTGGTCATAACTTTTCTTCCAAGGAGTAAGCGTCTTATAATTTCGTGGCTGCAGTCACCATCTGCAGTGATTTTGGAGCCCCCCCAAAATAAAATCTGACACTGTTTCCACTGTTTCCCCATCTATTTCCCATGAAGTGATGGGACCAGATGCATGATCTTCCTTGTATAATTTAATTTTTCCCCAGATAAAGGGTGACCTGAAAACTTAAATGACCACAGCCTAGTGTTAACCGTATAAATCCATCCTATAAATGTTAGAGGTTTTATTCCTAATTTTTGCTTGTTGTTCTGATTGAGTTTGAGTAACTTAGAGGAAAATTCATATTATATCCAGGGTCAGAGCAGTTATTATTAATTGAACAGGTGAGAGGATCCCACTTAGTAATATCAAGAGTAGCCTGTATACTATATTGGTGTTTTTCTTTCTGGCTTACTTCACTCTGTATAATAGCCTCCAGTTATAATAAATAAATTTTTAAAATAAATAAAATAAAATTACACTTGAAAAAAAAAAGAGTAGCCTGAACAGGACTGAACTTTCTTTCTGCTAAAATTCATTTTGTAATGATCAGCTAATTAGAATCTTGTAGTAGAGAAATTCACCAAAGTAATCTAGACTTACTAGACACAGGTAATTAGCCACAACCCAATAACTGAATTGATTTGTTCTTTTGAATCAGTTTTTAAAACTAGCGTTCAGCCATGTCCATGAAAGAAAACATTTGATTTATAAGCAAAGGTCCAAAAAGTCAACAAAACATTATAAATGATCACAAGAATTAGGTCTATCATCTTGGGTAAGCTGTCTACTTCTGGTGTCATCTTCTCATTCAGACTAAGTGTGGCTTCTTCTGTTTGAGCATTTTAAGATGAGTTGGAGGTCAGCAGTCCTCTCTTTAGACCATTCCAGTGTATGGGGAATTAATTTGTAAGTGGGAATTAATCCAAGAGTCAGTTTCCCTTCAGTGTTACTGTGCATGTGCTAAATAACAGTACCTGAAAAAGCCCCTTACATTCAGATCAGAGACAGTCCTTTAAATTATGCCTTCCAGTACACATCATCCCCTGATTGCAGGTCATGCAGTCTTAATCTGAAGATTACTGAGACATGCTTCAGAAACAAATTGAGAGGATCCTGTTACTATTCAATTACCTCTTCCTTAATATATGGTCATTCTTTCTCTTTTTTAATATAAATTTATTTTAATTGGAGGCTAATTACTTTACAATATTATAGTGGTTTAGCCATACACTGACATGAATCTGCCACGGGTGTACATGTATTCCCCATCCTGAACCCCTCCTCCCACCTCCCTCCCCATCCCATCCCTCTGGGTCATCCCAGTGCACCAGCCCCGAGCACCCTGTCTCATGCACCGTGATTTATTCTTTCTAAATAGTCCTCACTCCTTCTACCTCCAGGCCCTAACCTGGCTCAGCTGAATGACCAAGCAGTTAGCAGTGGGGTGGGGATGTGGAGGGTGGCTGTCTGGAGTGGGGTGAAGTGATAAGATAACAGGAGAAGAGATGGAGTAACGAATGAGCAGGTGGGTCTCCAACCACTGGGCCTGCACGAAACTGCTTTTCTGGGACCCTCAGGGCATCACTAAAGACAAAAACTTCAAAATGGATTTTTGTGAACTTCTTACTACAAAAAGATTTCAAACACAACAAAAATTAAAAAGCATGCTATTGTGAGCCCTGTATTTCATGACACAGCATCAAAAACTGCAGGAGATAGATGGGCTCCAGGCTAGACATTTACAACTGGCCTCCTGTTTGCAGTTCATGGGGCACAAAGAAGTGGACTTCAGCCAGGATACTCACAACTGTTAGCATTTTCTGAGACAAGAAATAGGTGGGATCCAGTTAGGGCATTTACAATCAGCCTCCTCTTTGCCCTCCAAAATGGGAGTAACAACAGAAGCAGGGTAAATAGCCAGTGTTTACCTCTTGTAAACACCTTAAGGTAATAGTCGTGGCAAGGACAAAGAGGAGCAAAACTCTGTTTGGTTAAAGTTTTAAGGGATCACCACTCCCCACTCTTTTGGGACGAGGGAGACACTACACATGTGCAGAAAGGCTCCTTGTAGGTAAAAAGACATGGGATAAAGTCAGGCCATAATGAGTCTTTTTTTTTTTTTTTTTTTTTGCCTTTTCATACTGTTAACGGGCTTCTCAAGGCAAGAATACTGAAGCGGTTTGCCATTCTCTTCTCTAGTGGACCAGGTTTTGTCATAACACTCCACTATGACCCATCCACCTTGGGTGGCCGTGCACAGCATAGCTCATAACTTCACTGGCTTACACAAGGCTGTAATCCATGTGGTCACTTTGGTTGGGTTTCTGTAACTGTGCTTTTCATTCTGAAGGATGTGGATTTTAGTTCTTGCTTCTGTCTGCCCTCTGATGGATGAGGAGAAGAAGCTTGTGTGAACATTCTAATGGGAGTGACTGACTCGGGAAAAACTGGGTCTTGCTCTGGTGGGCAGGGCCATACTCAGTAAATCTTTAATCCAATTTTCTGCTCATTGGTGAGGCTGTGCGGTGCTAGTAGCTCAGTCATGTCTGACTCTGTAGCCCCTAGGTTCCTCTGTCCATGGAATTCTCCAGGCAAGAACACTGGAGTGGGTTGCCATTCCCTCCTCCAGGGGATCTTCCTGACCCAAGGATTGAACCCAGGTTTCCTGCATTGCCATCTGAGCCATCCAGAAAGTGCTCAGTTCAGTTCAGTTCAGTCGCTCAGTCGTGTTCGACTCTTTGCGACCCCATGAATTGCGGCAGCCAGGCCTCCCTGTCCATCACCAACTCCCGGAGTTCACCCAAACTCATGTCCATCGAGTCGGTGATGCCATCCAGCCATCTAATCCTCTGTCGTCCCCTTCTCCTCCTGCCCCCCAATCCCTTTTCCAATGAGAAAGTGCTGCTGCTGCTGCTGCTGCTAAGTCGCTTCAGTCGTGTCCAACTCTGTGCGACCCCAGAGACGGCAACCCACCAGGCTCCCCCGTCCCTGGGATTCTCCAGGCAAGAACACTGGAGTGGGTTGCCATTTCCTTCTCCAGTACATGAAAGTGAAAAGTGAAAGTGAAATCGCTCAGTCGCATGCTAGACGTCCTCATAAAGGCGACACACCCAGATTTCCCTGATGACTTGTGCAAAGCGGAGTCCTCTGATGTCTCCAGCAGGTGGCGCATTCTTCCACGCTGAGAGAGCTGCTTCACCTCTTAGTTTGGGGGATTGTTTTGTTTTGTTTTGTTTTTAACTGATTTATTTGTTTTAATTGGAGGCTAATTTTACAATATAGTAGGGGTTTTGGCCATACATTGACATGAATCTCCATGGGTGTGCATGTGTCCCCCATCCTGAACCGCCCTCCCACCTCCCTCCCCATCGCATCCCTCAGAGTTGTCCCAGTGGACAGGCTTTGAGTGCCCTGCTTCATGCATCGAACTTGGACTGGTGATCCATTTCACGTATGGTAATATACATGTTTCAATGCTATTCTCTCAAGTCATCCCACCCTCACCTTCTCCCACAAAGTCCAAAAGTCTGTTCTTTGTATCTGTGTCTCTTTGCTGTCTCACACATAGGGTCATCGTTGCCATCTTTCTAAATTTCACATATATGCATTAATATACTGCGTTGGTGTTTTTCTGACTTCACTCTGTATTATAGGCTCCAGTTTCATCCACCTCATTAAAAGTTATTCAAATGTATGCTTTTTTAATAGCTGAGGAATACTCCATTGTGTATATGTACCACAGCTTTCTTATCCATTCATCAGCTGATGGACATCTAGGCTGTTTCCATGTCCTAGCTATTGTGATTTACATTGAATGATGGAAAGGAATTCCCTAGCACCCCCGTGGGTTAGGACTCTGCACGTCCACATAGGGGGCCTAGGTTTGATCCCTAGTTGGGAACTATATATATGCTTGGAATTGGATTTGCTTATTTCTAATATTTACATATGTTGAAATTTAATGGAAAACTTAACACATAAGAGTGAACATTGACATTAATGAAAGCACTGTGTGAAAAGTAACTGGCCTGGGGAATTTACAGCAGAAACCGGTGGCTGTATTGTTATCATTTGCAAACTGCACTGTGTGCCCAGTGGCCCAGTCGAGTCTGAGCGCCACTGGGATGTGCTGGGACTCTTTGTAACCCCATGGGTGTGGCCTGCCAGGCTCCCCTGTCCATGCAATTTTCCAGGCGAGATTTCTGGAGGAGCTGTGCTCCCTCCCTGTTAGTTGTTTGACCTGAGACAGCCCAGTCCTGGAGTCTATAGGCTCTATAGTAGGGTGAAAGGTGAAGTCCAAAAGGACTTAAGCCAACACACACCCCCAGGACAGCTGCTACCAGTGCCCCTGCCCACACAGCAGGCCGCAGCTGCCACATGCTGCCACAGGAGGCCCTCAAAATTCACATGCAGGTCTGGCTCAGTCTCCTGGGGGTCACGGCTCCTTCCCCCTGGGTCCTGGTTCACGCAAGGATTTGTTTGTGTCCTCCAAGAGTCTCTGATTCACTCAGTCCTGTGGAAGTTTTACAATCAAATCCCACTGACCTTCAAAGTCAGATTCCCTAGGGATTCCCAGTCCCTTTGTCAGATCCCCAGGTTGGGAAGTCTGATGTGGGGCCTAGAGCCTTCACAAACGTGTGAGAACTTCTCTGGCATTATTATTCTCCATTATGGGTCATCCACCTGGTGGGTATGGGATTTGACTTCAACGTGATTGTGCCCCTCCTACAATCTCCTTGCGGCTTCTCCCTTGTCCTGTGACATGGGATATCTTTTTTGTTGTTGTTGTTGGGTTCCAACATCTTCCTGTCAAAATCCAGGAAACAGTGAAGGACAGGGAAGCCTGGCGTTCTGCAGTCCATGGGGTCACAAAGAGTTGGACATGAATTAGCGACTGAACAATGAAAGTACTGAGTTGTTCTGCTCCTCCCAGAAGCCTTCACTTCCAGATCTGTCTTGGCTGAGGGGTGCACGCATACCCAGGGGAGGGTTCCAGGGTGAGTCAGGTATGGAAAAAGAGATCAGATAATTGGCCTGAAGGAAGACAAAGACCCTGAAGAACTGACCTATATAAATAACTTAATCGCCTCTTTAGTGAACTCCTACTCACCAGGCCCATCCTCTTTCTCTCTGGCCCTTCTCTTTTCTTTCTGCCTTGCTTTCATCTCATCTGTACAACCATTTCTCTGTGTGCTCTCCCACTTGTTCTATGTCTTTCATAAGAAACTTTGTACCTTCATTTATAGTTTCTGCCTCTGTGATAAAGGCATTTTTCACTGGGGGACAAATATCCTAGGAAAAATAGCTTCTAGCCTCTAGCCCTTGCTGGTCTGGTGGCTAGGATTCCTGGTTCTCATCCTGGCTACCAGGCTCAATTCCTTGGCAGGGAATGAAGATCTTGTTTCACACCATGTCTCGCTGCCGCCTCACCGAGATCAGAACTACAACACTACTCTTAGTCCACGCAGGGTGCCATAGACCTGAGGCTACATGTCCAAGATCAAGGTGCTGGTCAATTGTGCTTCTGGTGGGAACCCTCTTCTTGGCCCAGACAGTTCTCTCCTTGCTGTGTCCTCACATGTGATGGGGAGGGATATTGAGGGAGGAGAGGAGGAGGAGGGAGGGGGAGGAGGGAGAGAGACAGAAAGAGAGGAAGTTCTCGGGTGCCTCTTCTTATAAAGGCCCTGATCCCATCATGAGGGCCCCACCATTAAGACCTCATCTCAGCCTAATGATCCCCCAAAGGCCCTGCCTCCTAAAATCATCACATCAGGAGTTGAGGATTCAACATTTGAACTCTAGGGTGGACACAGCTCAATCCATAGCAAATACTCAGATCTATTTCTTTAGATCAAAGCACACCCTCATTTAAATTTTGGGTTTTGCTATGTATTCATGTTTGCTAAAGTATTTTAAGGAAGAGACTGTTATTGTTGCCATTGTTGTTGCTGTTGTTGTTTAGTCCGACTCTTTCGTGGCCCCATGGACTGTAGTCTGCTGGCTCCTCTGTCCACAGAATTTCCCAAGGAAAAATATTGTAGTGGGTTGCAACTTTTTTCTCCAGGGGCTCTTCTCAACCCAGGGATCAAAATAATGCCTCCTGCATTGCAGGCAGATTCTCTACCACTCAGCCTCCTGGAAACCCCAAGGAAGAGAGTACCATTTCATAAAATGTACATAACCACAAATGCTATTTTCTCCAAATAAAATTAACATCTGATATCTAGCCCATGTTCAAATTTCCCTAATGCTCTTTAAAAAAAAAAAAGTCCTTTATAGTTTACTTATTCAAATCTAGGTCTAGAGGATGAATATTTGGATGTTGCATTTGGTTGTTCTAAGACTTTCAATAAAAAAATTCTCCCTCTTTCTTTTCATACCATTTATTTGTTTAAAATGTGACAGGAGGTAGGTGATTTGCCTCATAGAAAGTCCCAAGTCTTGTGTTGAGAGCAGGAGTCCACAACACCAATATCAGGACCAGTACCAGTCTTTGGTCTATTAGGAACCAGACACACAGCAGAAGGTGAGCAGCACACAAGCAAGGGAGGCTTCATCTGTATTTTCAGCCACTCCCCATCACTCTCCCATCACCCCTAGATGGGATAGTCTTGTTCCAGGAAAACAAGTTCAGGGCGCCCACAGAGTCTGTATTATAGTGAGCTGTATAACTATTTCACTATATATCACAACATAATAATAATAGAAATAAAGTCCACAATAAATGTAATACCCTTGAATCATCCAGAAATCACCCTGTCTACCACGTCTCTAGAAAAATTGTCTTCCAGGAAGCCAGTTCCTAGTGCCAAAAAAAGCTGGACACTGCTGATTTAGAGGATTGCTTCTCTCTTCCTTTATCTATGTATTTCCCTGAAAACTGGTAGTTAGATCTAGACTTGTGTTCAACAAATTTTATTTAAACACTTAATTTGTAGTTACATATATTTCTTATGGCATCACTTAAGAGACACAATCGCTAGTTGCCTCACTTCAACGTATGCTGAGATGCAGCGGGTCCTGATGTTGCCAACCTCATGCATGCATTATAAACTTCACCTTTGACCTTTCATCTTATGGTTTTATCATCCATGGATGATCTTGACCAAGATCCACTAATTCATGAGAATGTTGCAAAACAGTGGTTTCTTCTTTCTACCACTGCTGAATTTAATTCCTGGAAATCTTCCATTAATAAGAGCATCCTTTCAAATCTTTATGTTACATGAAATATGCTTCATACAAACAAAAATAGCATAAATATTGATGATTATTCCCTTTCTCAGCATCCATGACGGTGACTTTGTGCCCTAGCAATCTGCCACAGTGACAAATTACTTGTTGTCTATTAACATTTGGAACTCCTGAATTTCTGTGTATTTAATTTGTTTCAGTGGATTTGATCTGATGCTAAAATTATCTCACTTTCGGCCTCATCAAATGAATTCCTAAACGTTTTGTTCAGCTCTTGCTAATCTTTGAAGGCCTTCAAATTTCTGGTCCTTCAAAATTCTCAGGCTTATCTTGTTCATTCCTTGGCCCAGTCCTGAAATCAGTCATCTCTTCAAGAACCCATGGACCTTAGGGTGGGAAATGGAATTTAGAGGCCACATGATCTGGAATTTCACAATTCATGTGCTGTTGAAATCTGGCTTGGAGAATTTTGAACATTACTTTACTAAGCATGTGAGTGAGTGCAATTGTGCAGTAGTTTGAGCATCCTTTAGCATTGCCTTTCCTAGGGGTTAGAATGAAAACTGACCTTTTCCAGTCCTGTGACCACTGCTGAGTTTTCCAAATTTGTTGGCATATTGAGTGCAGCACGTTCAAAGCATCATCTTTTAGGGTTTGAAATAGCTCAACTGGAATTCCATCACCTCCACTAGCTTTGTTGGTAGTGATGCTTCCTAAGGTCAACTGGACTTCACATTTCAGAATGTCTGACTCTAGATTAACAGAGATCATTCTCTTTTTGAGATTGCATCCAAGTACTGCATTTCAGACTCTTTTGTTGACTATGATGGCTACTCCATTTCTTTTGCCCATAGTAGTAGATATAATGGTCATCTGAGTTAAATTCACCCTTTCCAGAGATTACAGTAGTCTCTCTGTATTCTGAGAATTTTCCAAGTCAAATACACACAGGGACTGATAGAGGTAAAGGTTTTATGGAGACGTTCATGTTTCTTATCAGATCCACCATTAGCCTAAAGAGAACAATTAGGGCAGATCAGAGCATATGTAATTAGCAACTCTTGGTCACCACTGTATGCTCAGAACTTGATCTTCCCTGAGTACTTGTCCCCAGGAAGAAGCATGAAGTGGCTTGTGCTCCTCAGGCTGGTGGCCCTGTCAAAGTGCATAGTCATGTAAGTGTGGGGACTGTAAGTAGCATCATCTCTCTTTCTGGGCTTTCTCTTTTCATCCTCTTATTCTTCCACCCATCAGGGTTAGAAGAAAAAATAATCACTTCCTGGCAGTCTTAAACTTCAGCTGTCACTGATTGATGAGAATCTTGTCATGGGCACCATGGAGGGCAAGGTTCACGGGTCAGGACTGCAGGGTTGCATAACTCTGGGAATACCAGTCACATCATGACCTATATAAAGATGGCACTCCTTGGAATTGGTCAGTGCATGACCTGTGCAGCTGTAGGTGCGGTGCTACAGAAAAGCATTTCTCCTGCATTTGCCTCTAGGTCTTCTCTCTGCTCTCTCTCCTCTTCTGTGTGTATGTGTCAGTGTCTTCATCTGTGTAGGCTCCAAATGGTCATCTGGTTTACTCAAGATTACACAACAGAACCTGTATGCAGACCTAGATGTGTGACATGTCTTTGCATGGCATTCTGATGAAAGGTGACACTCGTAAAAATGCTTGGAAGATGCACAGGGCCATTACAATGCCAGACACAACAGTCATACCTGGTTACTGCCATTTCTCTGTTTCCTTTTCCCTATGGCCACCTGGAGACGGAGGCGCCAGAAAGTGAAAGAAAGTGAAGTCACTCAGTCGTGTCTGACTCTTTGCGACCCCATGGACTGTAGCCCACCAGGCTCCTCCATCCATGGAATTTTCTAGGCAAGAGCATTGGAGTGGGTTACCGTTTCCTTCTCCAGGGGATCTTCCCAACCCAGGGATCAAACCCGGGTCTCCCGCATTGCGGGTAGACACTTTACCATCTGAGCCTCCAGGGAATCCCAGTTTTTATATATAAAAATCAGTCATACCTGGTTACTGCCATTTCTCTGTTTCCTTTTCCCTATGGCCACCTGGAGACGGAGGCGCCAGAAAGTGAAAGAAAGTGAAGTCACTCAGTCGTGTCTGACTCTTTGCGACCCCATGGACTGTAGCCCACCAGGCTCCTCCATCCATGGAATTTTCTAGGCAAGAGCATTGGAGTGGGTTACCGTTTCCTTCTCCAGGGGATCTTCCCAACCCAGGGATCAAACCCGGGTCTCCCGCATTGCGGGTAGACACTTTACCATCTGAGCCTCCAGGGAATCCCAGTTTTTATATATAAAAAGGAGATGCTAGGCTGGGCCTTAAAGAAGAAACTGGAGAGCTTCTCAAATGAAGGGACCTCTGAGCAGAGGTTGTGAGGAGGAGCGGTTGGAAATAATTTCAGGCTCTGGGATGTCCAGAGGGAGGCAGGACAATGGGAATCAAGGGTGGCCAGGCTGCCAAGTCTGCCCTAACCTCCATCCCTGGCCCCTATAGATGGCCTACGTTGGCAACATCACAATTGGAACACCACCTCAAGAGTTCCAGGTCATAATTGACACCGGCTCATCTGACTTGTGGGTGGCCTCTGTCTATTGCCAAAGTCCCTCCTGCTGTGAGTGCCTGCCCCTGACCCATCTTGTCCTCCCCCCCCTCTTCTCCATCCTTGGCATCTGACAGATATGGATCTCTTGTGTGGGCAGTTGCATACCGGACATATGACCCCCAAATGTCCACCACCTTCCGAGTGCAAGTGGAGGAAATTCGACCTCCACTATGGCTTGGAAAGATAACAAGAGTTTTTGCCAGTGAAACTATTTGGGTAATGGCGGAACCAGGGGCTGAGTCCGGGCTGGCCCTGGGAGCAACCACTGCCTGCGAAACAGATGCATGACCAGCTGGGAGGGACTGTCTTTCTGAAAGTCCCCTAGTGGCTGGCCACCTCCCCAGCAGGGCCCTGTGCCTGGGGAGACAGCTCCCCTGCTGACACACAAACTCCCACAACAACGAACCCCAGAGAGGGGCTTGGGGAGTGGACTTGCATCTCCATTACCCAACGTTCATCTTGCTGGAGCAGGAAGAAGGGGCAATAAAGCACCGCCTTTTATATTCACAGGCTCTACAGGGCACTTTCATGGCAATAACTTGTTTTATCCTGCAACACCCCCAGGCAGGAGGTACTATTATTAGCTCAGGATAAAGTCAAGGGACACGAGGTGCACAGAGCGAGGGCCTTGCCAAGGTCACATATTTTTTAAGTGGAGCTTCACTGATCTTCAGGACTCAAGTAGATGTGGGTTTGGGGAGAGGATAAAACTGATCTGGGGCCCCTGGGGCAGCACAGGGCTTCAGGTATTCAGGCAGGGAAATCAGGGGTCACAGATGTAATACGGGCCTGATAAAAGGATTCTCACTCTAGGGGGCCTTTGAGACTAATAAAAACTATGGCCTGCCCCACACACACACAAAGTGCCTGAGTATGCTCTCCCTGTGTTTCTCTGTCTTGGTCTCTCTCTCTCACACACACACACACACAGGCACTCACACACAAGTGTGCATGTCCCCAAAAGCCTGATATCCAGGCAGAATTTTCATTAGAACCCAGCCAGTGACATTGCATACTGGCTTCTGTCTGCCTGGGCACATATAGAATCCACAATGCATTGCAATGATTCAGGTCATGTTTGTATTCAGATTATGAAAGTGAAAGTGTTAGTCACTCAGTTTGTGACCCCGTGGACTTAGCTTGCCAGGCTTCTCTGTCCGTGGAATTCTCCAGGCAAAATACTGGAGTGGGTTGCCATTCCCTTCTCCAGGGGAACTTTCCAACCCAGGGAATGAATCTGGGTCTCCTGCATTAACAGGCAGATTCTTTACTGTCTCAGCCACAATGGAAGCCCATCAGATCATAGTGTTGCCAAAGAGAAGACTAGTCTGCTCTCTATTCGTTGTATCCTTATAGGGGGACCATTCAGTCCTATCCTGAGTCTGGTTGCCCCACCTGTACAGAAGACATGAGATCAATTTGACTCACTCCGGTGGTGTTTGCAGGAGAAGCAGGTGTTGTTAAAATCCACAGCCCCACACAAATGGAAGCCCAATTCCTATCCCACCCTGTCCTACCCATCTGAGGTCAACTGAGGCCTCAGTTCTTCTCTGCAGTGCTGATGGCATTTGCACCAAACAGCCCACCCTCACTTCCCAACCCTTTATGTGGGAACACTCTCCTGTCTCACAGATTGGGACAGATGCATGACCAGCTGGGAGGGACTGTCTTTCTGAAAGTCCCCTAGTGGCTGGCCACCTCCCCAGCAGGGCCCTGTCCCTGGGGAGACAGCTCCCCTGCTGACACACAATCTCCCACAACAACGAACCCCAGAGAGGTGTGGGTTTCATTGGAACACAACCATTCTCATGGATTAAAGGCTGCAGTTTGGTCCAGCGGGATGGAGGTAGGAGGGAGAGAAATGGTCCAGGAAACGGCTGCAGGAAAAAATAACAGGATTTGCTGATGAATTTGATGCAGAAGGGGAGGGATGGTGGGAATGTTTCCTTCCTCACTAACATTTCACTGGGAACCCAGGACAAGCTACAGAATTTGCAGGAGCCAGTGCAAAATGAAAATGTGGAACCCACTGTTCGAACATATTAGGAATTTCAAGACAAGGAGAGTGGAGGTGGGCAGCCTGCTCAGTTGAAGTCCCATAGACAGCACAGGTCACAGGCAAGAGAAGCCAACCCTGGGTGAACCTGAACCCATGTTCTTAGCTCCCTCAGACATCAGCTTTCCTGAAAAATGACAGGCTAGACAAGGAGGAAGCCCAACACCTCCAGCATAGAGTCCTCTGAGGGTATATCTGAGCATTCAGATGGCTGGAAAGGTCCAGGCCCTCTTCAGAAGGATGGGTGGTCAGAGCCAGGCCTGGTTGGAACCAGGCTACCCAGCTTCAAACCTCTTCTGAGACACTCATTAGATGGGGACCGACCCTGGTCAGGTTCTCAAGCTCTCCAAGCATCTGTTTCCCCATGTGTGAAATGAAGACCATAGTAGTGCCTCTGATGGGTGAAGAAGCACGGTCCTAAGACAGTGCCTGGTGTTACTCTCCTCCAACAAGCCCCTTCTTCCTTCTCTCTTCAGCTGGCCGCAGAAGGGCAGCTTGCTGAGGCTTGGTGGGGCGGACCATGCCTACCATAACGGGGATCTCAAGTGGGTACCAGTGACCCAAGCCCGCATATGGCAGATAACCATGAACCAGTAAGCCTCCCCCTCTGAGGGCCACCCCAAGTGATCCTCCCACACACGCACATGGACACATTCAGACACACACAGATGCACTCACAGTCACACACAGACATATGCTCCACATGCATACACACATAAAAACATACAGAGACACATATAAACACATACATAGGCAAACATATAAACACACACAGACACACAAATGCATGCAAACATTCACAAAGGAACACACACCACTCATGGGTTCATTTGCCCCAGGGCTGCTGAGCAGGCCTCTCACCAGGATCCTGAAAGGGTCCAGAGAGGCCTGGGCAGCTGGGGGGGGTGCTGCACCCCTGTGCTGTGAGGTGGGGAGCCTGGTTAGAGGACCCTATAGCGTGGTGAAAAGAGGATCAGGGGGAATTTCACCAACCTGAACAGGATTGTGTTAAGATGACCTACTGACCAGGGCCACCCAGGACCTAGAGTGTTCTAGTACATAGAATTGCCAGTTGAAAAATTGGGAAAACTGGTCTCCTCAGAGAGAAGTTACCCAGCAGTGAAGAGAGTTTGGCTGAAGTCTTGAGACCTGAGCTGCTGCTGCTAAGTCATTTCAGTCGTGTCCGACTCTGTGCGATACCATAGACGGCAGCCCACCAGGCTCCCCTGTCCCTGGAATTCTCCAGGCAAGAACACTGGAGTGGGTTGCCATTTCCTTCTCCAATGCATGAAAGTGAAAAGTGAAAGTGAAGTCGCTCAGCTGTGTCCGACTCTTAGCGACCTCATGGACTGCAGCCCACCAGGCTCCACCGCCCATGGGGTTTTCCAGGCAAGAGTACTGGAGCGGGGTGCCACGACCTGAGAGCAACCCATAAAAAGAGACACCCCACCTGACCAGTGCTACTTACCACCCAAACTGGGCACACAGCGGGGCGGGGGCTGTGACTGAGTCAGGAGGCTGGGATCCAGGAGTGGCCTGAGAACGAGGGGCAATAACTGATGGGGTTCTCTGTGATGCCCTCAGGCCAAAGCTTCCCTGCTCTTTGGAGGCCCCTGGGTCTGCTCACGCTCCCCTGGCAGGGGCCTCAGGGTCTGAGGCGGGTGAGGGGGCGGTGCTGCGAGACAAACTCTCCCAGGGCAGCCTGTGTCTCCCCAACCCCACTCTGACCATCTGCTGTCCTAGAGACCTCCATCTTCACTGTATGGGCTGACCGATCGTTGGTGAGACACAGACACAGGTCTCTGGGTGTTCCTCATTCATTCAACAGACATACGTTGTGCATCGCCTGCGTGCTGGGCCCTTGAGGGAGGCACTGAGGATCCAACTTGCCCTCACATCTAGTGAGGCAGACGTGCATGAAACGACTCACACACACAGTGAATTACCACCTTGGTGCATGCTAGACACGAGGAAGAGTCTACAGACAGTGAGCAAGACAGGAGCCTGATCTAGTCTGGGGGAGAAGCCTTTCTTGACAAAGCGGCAATTAACCTGGAAGATGAGGAAAAATTAGCTGGCCAAGGGGATAGGAAGAGCACCAGCACAGACTCAGGCCCTGAGACACGAAAGGGCCTGGTGCCTGCAAGAACTGAAAGGAAGTTAAAAAGATGATGTGACCAGAGAGAAGGAAAACTGAGTCAGGGTAAGAGCTGAAAGGCTGTTCAGGAGACAGTCAGCCGGAGGCAGGCACTGAAGAGGCTTCAGAGCGACCCTGGTGCCTGCTTTGTCCCTATCTCTCAGCGTCTCCATAAACAAAGTGGTGGCTGCTTGTTCTGGCGGATGTCAGGCTATTGTGGACAGCGGGAGTTCAGTGCTGGCTGGCGCAACTCAAATGGGCCACAACATCTTCAAACACATCAACCCCAATCCCCAGGAGAAAAACCAGGTGAAGGGTCATGCCACAGGATCATTCCTGGGCTCCCCGCACACCAAGGATCACCTGGGCCAACCTCCCTGCTGCTTTCTTTTACAGCTTGATTTCATGTGACGGTGCCAAGACCCTGCCTCCTATTATCTTCACTATCAATGGCATGGACTTCCCAGTGTCCCCTAAATACTACCTCCAGAAGGTGAGGGGACAACTTTGGGGGCTTGGTTCCAAATTTGGGATTTGCAAGAACTCTTGGGCTGTTGCTGGGAGGCCCTCTACAGGCCAAGCACACCATGGCAGATGCTGCTGAGCCCCTGTGGCTGGGCCAGCGCCTCCCGCAAAGCCAACCGCGCGAGAGTAAAGGGCAGTCTGGGACATCCATCCTCCTGAACTAAATGTGGAGACACCACCCCGTGCAGGCATGACAGGCGTCACAAGGAGAGGGGAACACTAAGGGCCTCAGTCCTCACAGAGCTTCCGTTCAACCAGAGACCTCAGATGCAGAAACATGGAAAGTCAGCTCTAGCAACCCCTGAAATAGAACAGGTGACAAGAAGGATGTCTGGGACAGTCTCATTGCAGTGTCCCACCATAGGGGTCAACAGTCTCCCCTTCCTAACTCGAAAGACTCCAGGATGAGATCATAAATGACATGCTGACCTTAGAATTCACTGCAACTTCACACTCTGTGAGCTGGGGTACTGACCCCTCTGTGGAGAGGTTGGATGCTAAGGTAAATAAAGGATGTACAGTGACTGCTCAGCCCCAGCACAGGGTGGAGGCTTCATGTCAGCTCCCTGTGGGAGTTCAGAGCAGACTGTGGGCTCAAAGGAGGCTTTGAAGAAGAGAGGGAACTGCAGAAATTCTAAACACCCTAGCCTCATGGAGGAACGAGGGAGCCTGCTTGGGTTGAGGTAATCTATATTGGATTCCTTACAAATGGCAGCCCCGGGTGCTGTGCAAAGGGGTCCAGGAGCAGATGACGGGTGATATGGGATACAGACCAGGGGAGCTTCAGGATAAGTTACTCAACCCAGCCTGGAGGGGCCAAATAGTGTGAGTGTGGGACCAGAAAGGTTTCCTTGACGGCCTGAGCGAGTATAGAGAACACATTGTGACAATGCTGTTTACAATAGGTAACCAACAACCACCTGCTATGTAGCTCAGGGAGCTCTGCTCAGTGTCATGTGGCAGCCTGGATGGGAGGGGCTTGCGGGAGAATGAATACATGTATATGTATGGCTGAGTCCCATTGCTGCCCACCTGAAACTATCACGATACTGTTAACTGGCTATCCTCCGTTAAAAAGGTAAACATTTTTTTAGAAAAAAATAATGGGTTGTGGCCAATGGAGAGCTAAACGCATCCTTAGCAAAGAGAAAAAAAGAGAGCAGGAGTCAGAAGGAAGGAAACAGCAGTATGTGAGGGGAACTATGGGCCATTCTTGTTCTTTATTTAAAAAATACATTGAAGTAGAACTGATTTACAGTGTTGTGTTAATTTCTGCTCTGCACTCAAGCCACTCAGTTTTATATATATTCAAATATATACATGCTGCTGCTGCTTAGTCGCCTCAGCTTGCCTAACTCTGTGAGACCCCATGGACTGTAACCCGCCAGGCTCCTCCCTCCAGGGGATTCTCCAGGCAAGAATGCTGGAGTGGGTGGCCATGTCCTCCTCCAGGGGATTTCCCAACCCAGGAATTGATCTCCTGCATTGCGGGCAGAATCTTTACCACTGAGCCACCAGGGAAGCCCACAAATATATACCAACTCTTTTTCATATTCTTTCCCATTACAGTTTATCATGGGATACTGAATACAGTTACCTGTGCTATACAGCAGGACTTTGTTATTTAAATATCAAATATTAGTTTGCATCTGATAATCCCAAACTCCCAATCCTCCCCTCCCTACACCCCTCTCATGGCAACCACATGTTTTGGCCCTTCTGTTCCTATACCCTCACTTCTGCAGCTGCTATGAGAGCCACTTGATTCTTCCCAAAGAAGGGGGAAAAGTGGGAATGCTCTCTGCTCTGGATATTGAGGAGGGTGGCAGGTTAGTGCTTACGCTGCCTGCTGTGTATTTCTGTTTCCCCCAGGTTTCTAAAGACATCTGCTTTATCAGCTTTCAAGGGGGCACAGAGTACATTAGCCGCTCAGAGACCTGGGTCCTGGGTGACATCTTCCTGAGAGCATATTTCACAGTTTTCAATTGGAGTAAAAACAAGATTGGCCTGGCTCCCTCAGTGTAAATGCTGGGCTGCTTCAGGATCACTCAGGCCCACTCCAAAGGCACACTCACACAGAGGGCACTCCTGCCCAGGGATGCTGAGGCACTGCGTTTGGGGCTCTGCAAGCTCTGTCCTCAGCAAAGAGTAAAGGATTTCATCTCAATGGAGCTCACACGAATGGCTGCCTCTCTGACTCAGGAAGGTACATCACAACTGGGCAGGATCTAGAATCAAGTCTGAAGCACAAACGAGAGGAGCCCAACTCCAACTGACTTCAAGAAAAGGGAGACTTGGGGGTCGGGATTGGGAGTTCATGTACACTCGTGGCTGATTCATGTCGATGTGTAGCAAAACGAATACAGTATTGTAAAGCAAAACAAACTAAAAAAATAAAAATTAATTTAAAAAAAATAAAAGGAAAAACAACATTATAAAAAAATTTTTTCAAAAAAAAAAAAAAGAAATTGCATTGGTGAAAGGATTTCATTTGTTGGGCTGATGTTTTGTTGCTAAATCTTCATATTCCCTGCCCTTATAATGAATATAACTAGCATATAAGAGAAATAAGTATTAACCTTTAAGATTAATCATGTTAACCTTGGGTTAGATAAATTCCTTTCTTGATTGTAACTCATTACATCCTTACCCTATAGGAATGTACCTTTATCTGGAGGGTGGTGCCTGGTTTAAGAAAAAACACCCTTGGAAAAAATGAGGTTTTTGGTTATCAGAAAGAGAGGGTCATGAAGTGTTAGCAGGCCTCATGGCCAGAAGATGATGTGAAACCCCTAAGACCTTTTTTGTATGTAAAGCACCCGATTTTGATAAAGGTCAGGACTGCTGACCCCTGCGTGACTTTGTATTCATCCCTGTGTGTAACAAAAGGTATATAAGCAAACCTGAAAATAAAGAAAATGGATCAGTTTCCGGGAAAAAAAAAAAAAAGAAGAAAGAAAAGGGAGACTTATTGTTAGGATACAGGTATCCAGGTAAATAAGTATTAACCTTTAAGATTAATCATGTTAACCTTGGGTTAGATAAATTCCTTTCTTGATTGTAACTCATTACATCCTTACCCTATAGGAATGTACCTTTATCTGGAGGGTGGTGCCTGGTTTAAGAAAAAACACCCTTGGAAAAAATGAGGTTTTTGGTTATCAGAAAGAGAGGGTCATGAAGTGTTAGCAGGCCTCATGGCCAGAAGATGATGTGAAACCCCTAAGACCTTTTTTGTATGTAAAGCACCCGATTTTGATAAAGGTCAGGACTGCTGACCCCTGCGTGACTTTGTATTCATCCCTGTGTGTAACAAAAGGTATATAAGCAAACCTGAAAATAAAGAAAATGGATCAGTTTCCGGGAAAAAAAAAAAAAGAAGAAAGAAAAGGGAGACTTATTGTTAGGATACAGGTATCCAGGACACAGGAATGAGAACAAATCCGAAGATCTCAGGGACTGGACCCAAGAAATCAGAAGCCATCAGTTCACTCTTTCCTCACCCTTTCCCTTCTCTCTTTGATTCTTTTAGCCTGACACCTTTCTTCCCTCAGGTTTCTACACCTAGTGAGAGAGTTTCAAGCTGCCTGCCTCACACCTTTATCTCTCTAAGGCAACTAACCAGTAAGGAAAGAAGCTCAGAAGACATCAGGGTTCAAGGGAGGGCTCTGGATGGACCGTCTCAGATCGTGTGTCCAGTCCTGGACCAAGCATCCTGGCAGGGGCATGGCGCCCTATAATTGGCTTAATTGGTCACCTGGCCCTGCCCCCACAGCATGTAATTGACCGGTTCCTCATTCACAGACCCTGAGAAAGAATCGTTTTCTTCTTTCCTGATCCTTTCCTTCTTTCTTTCTTCCTTCTCTCCCCCTTTAATTCCTTTCTTTGTTTTGTCTCCTCTCAGCACTCACCTCCACAGAGCTCACAAACCTAGGTGAGAGAAAACTTCAGATTCCTCCAGGGACCACATCAGTCAAGAGAACAGCAAACTCAAGATGTCTGGATGGAACTCAGATCAACAGAATTCAGCTTCGTGCTCCCTTCACGGTTCAGTGATCAAGAATCCACCTGCCAATGCAGGAGATATAGGTTCGATCCCTGATCCAGGAAGAACCCACATGCGAGGATCAATTAAGCCCGTGTACCACAACTATTGAGCCTGTGCTCTAGAGTCCAGAAACCACACTACTGAGCTCACGTGCAGTCACTACTGAGGCGCACATGTCCTAGAGCCCATGCTCCACAACAAGAGAAGCCACTGCAATGAGAAGCCAGCAAATACGTTAGATTGGAAATAAGACAATGGAGTAAAAGCCCCAACGTGGTCACTTACTGTGCAGCACTCTACCTAACTAGGACTCACTTCTAGGATTCACTTCACCTGCAAAATGGCTCATCACCTAACTGGAAGTGTACCCTGAATCTCATATGTTTACAAAGCCCCGGGACACTGCCAACAGCACATGTCAGCAAGGCAAAAAGAATAAGAACTACTGCTACCCTAAGGGGGGTGGAAAAAAACCCAGAAGCTGCCCAGATGAAATCTACAAAGAAATGTTTTTGCATAATGGAAAATACAAAGGCACCAAGCCAGATTTCTGAGATAATCTGGCGGGGGGGGGGGAGCTTTTCTGGGCATATGACTGTCAGGAGTTCTTGTTTCAGGGTGCAGGCCTTCTCCCCAAGTCCTAACTTCCAGGCCTGTGCAGGGCCTGGAAAGTCAGCCAAAGAAAAGTCTTCTTTCCCAAGTCCCTCTGTCATCACTACCAGCAGCTCTAGGGCTGACAGTCACAGACCTCACAGGTTTAGCATCTTGGGTGCACCAGTAGGAAATGGGACTCCTGGGTAAGAGGCAGGCAGCCGATGAAGAGGGTGAAAAAGTCCCTAGCCAGCAACAGTATTACTGGGATACTGCTGGAGTGAAAGGAAGTGAGTCTGTGAAGTTTCCAGAGTTAAGGGTGGACATTACCAGGGTGAGTGAACCCAGACATTGGGCAGCTGAGAAAGCGCTGACTTCTCTCAGGGGCAGAAACACTGAGGTGTAGAGTCAACTCCGCCAGTAACACACAAACACACACCACTGCTCTTGGAACCCAGGAGGAACGAGGCATACCTTGGAGATACACAAACACCAATGACCTTTGTACCCAGCAGACCCAGAACTAGGGATTGGTCAGTGATGCTGGGAAAAGGATAGAGGCCAGGAGCAGAACCAAGGCTGAGAAGCCATATCCTCACTGCCCAGGGGGGTGGAGAGGGGGAAGTGCACAGCTCAAAGGATTACAGATCAGAGCATCCCTTGAACCCCACTCTGCCGAAGAATCCCCCTGGCAAGTCAGACCCCACTCTTACCCTTCCCTCCCCACCCGTAGGATGGGTAAATTGGCTCTTAGCTCATCAGAAGTGCGGCAACAAGATGCTCAAGTACAGGAGGAGGGTGAAAGGTGGCGATGAGGAGTGGCGTGGGACTGGAGGCCCGACTGGCCCAGGGAGCTTGGGCACTGCCTCCTTCTACTGGTTTAACTGCAAGGAGCACGGGCGGCAGTCCTTTAGCGGGTCACGTGCCCTTCGTGCCCAATCCCAGCCTCTGCCAAGTGAGGCATGCAGGGAGCATCTTGCTGGCGCTGCCCACAACCCCATCCTCGCCCCTCCTCAGGTCCAGCTCACCTACCCCTGGCCACCACAGCCATGGCTACCGCTGGTTAAATCGCAGCCCAAGCCCACACTTCCGGGGACCACGAACATCCCCCTCACCAGAGGTGACCTCCCTCCAGTGTTCAGGCTGGGGCCCACATCACTATTCTGAGGCAGAGGGCCTTAGAAGGGAGTGCTCCTTCTATGTGATTTCCTCCAGTTTTCCACTTCTGGCTCTTTTCAACCTCCCCACCCACTATGACCCTCGTTCCCTATCACTTGCAACTATGTCCCTAATACCAGGCCTCCATTTCCCCAATTTTCCTATTCAGAGGGCCCTGACACAGGCAAAAAGTGAAAGTGAGAGAAACAGAAGGTAGCTCCTTACTCTTCTCTTGTTCATTCACTCCACTAAAGTGAAGTTCATTCACTGAAGACCTGTGCTGTTAAAACTTGTGGATGCCAAAGTGAACACACCACCCCCAGATCCAAGGAAGTCACCGTCTTGCTTGGAATCTCAGAGGAAACAAGAGATTTTCTTATTCTAGCCATCTCAGTCCTTTAGATGACTTTGATCAGGAACAAAAATTATTAAAGTAGAAATAGGCCTCCTGTTGCTGTGCTGTGCTATGTCGCTCAGTCATATCTGAGTCTGTGATCCCACTGTAGCCTGCCTGGCTCCTCTCTCCATGGGGATTCTCCAGGCAAGAATACAAGAGTGGGTTGCCATGCCCTCTTCCAGGGGATCTTCCCAAACCCTGGATCAAACCCAGGTCTCCCACATTGCAGGCACATTATTTCCTTCTGAGCCACCAGCGAAGCCCAAGAATACTGGAGTGGGTAGCCTATCCCTTCTCCAGGGGATCTTCCCAAACCAGGAATCAAACCAGGGTCTCCTGCATTGCAGGTGGATTCTTTACCAGCTGGGCTACCAGGGAAGCCCTATCCTGTTTTTACCCACTTCTAAAAACTGTTTGTTTAGCTCCTCAGTACTGGATCTTGTTACGTTGGTAGACTAGATGGTGAAGTGATATGAACAGAAGTTAGGAAGGTGAGCAGGGAGGTCAGAATGTGAGGTAACAAAGACATGATATTTAAGAAGCTAAGTTATTGAGAGAGACTTGGGACCTGAGTTGGAAAAGCACTTTTCAAAAGAAGTTAGACCATGTGGTATGCATAATCCCCAGTTCAGTCTTCAGATCTCTATGAAGACTTTGTCTTTTTTTTTTTTTTTTTTCAGTCCTGGTCCTTCCTCGTAGGTCTCGCACTATGCCCAGCAGTTCAGCAAGCTTGATGGACAATGGTTTTGTTCTCTGAGCCTTCAACTAACCCAGTGTCTATGGGCCCTTGTATTAGATCAAGACAAGTCAAAGGTGCCACTAGAAGCCAAGGACACCAAAGTATACCAAAACCAGGGGAAATGTAACATCAGATGATATTGAGGTGTTCTGTGCCTGCTCTGCCCTCTTCAGCATCATATTGAGAATCCTGCAAGTCTAAAGAGCCCCACAGGTGTCTAGAGGTGACTTTTCTTAATTTAATTTTTATTTTATGTTGGAGTATAGTTGATTGTGGGGCTTCCCAAGTGGCTCAGTGGTAAAGAATCTACCTGAAATGCAGAGGACCAGAATTCGATCCCTAAGTTGGGAAGATCCCCTAGAGCATGGAATGGCAACCCACTCCAGTATTTTTGCCTGGAGAATTCCATGGACAGAGAAGCCTGGTGGGCTACAGTTTATGGAGTCGCAAAGAGTCAGACACAACTGAGCAGCTAACTATACTATACTATAGTTGATTGTGTTAGTTTTAGCTGCACTGGAAATGATTCCATTATACATATACATGTATCCATTATTTTTCAGATTCTTTTTCCATACAAAATACTGAGGACAGTTCCCTGTGCTATACAGTAGGTCCTAGTTGATTATTTATTTTATATATAGTTGGGTGTGTATGTTAGTTCTAAACTCTCAATTTATCCCTCTCCCACCTTTTCACTTTGGTAACTATAGATTGTTTTGGAAAACAGTGAATCTATTTCTGTTTTCAAGAAACCGTTTCTGATGAATTGAGATGAGTTCTCGTTTTTCAAGAAACCATTTCTGATGAGCCAGCTGGAGAGCATGTGTGCTAAGTTGCTTCAGTCATGTCCAGCTCTTTGCGACGCTATGGACTATAGCCCTCCAGCTTCCTCTGTTCATGGGTTCTCCAGGCAAGAATAATGGAGTGGTTTGTCATGCCCTCCTCCAGTGCAGGAGTACATTTCACCCCAGTGGAGATCCTTTCACCCTAGCATTTAATCCTCTTTGTGCAAACACACACACACACACATACATATACACACACACACACACACACACACACACACATACACTTTTTAAGAACAAAATGAAGGGACTGGTGTGATTGTTGATAAACTTCTCAACCAAGACAAGCCAGGCTCAGTTTTTAGTCTGAGTCCTCTTTGGTATCACACTGCAGTCCCTCACACTATCATCTCCATAAGTTATGACCAACCTAGAAAGCATATTCAAAAGCAGAGATATTACTTTGCCAACTAAGGTCCGTCTAGTCAAGGCTATGGTTTTACCAGTAGTCATGTATGGATGTGAGAGTTGGACTGTAAAGAAGGCTGAGCGCCGAAGAATTGATGCTTTTGAACTGTGGTGCTGGAGAAGACTCTTGAGAGTCCCTTGAACTGCAAGGAGATCCAACCAGTCCATTCTGAAGGAGATCGGCCCTGGGATTTCTTTGGAAGGAATGATGCTGAAACTGAAGCTCAAGCTCCAGTACTTTGGCCACCTGATGTGAAGAGTTGACTCATTGGAAAAGACTCTGATGCTGGAGGGATTGGGGGCAGAAGAAGGGGATGACCGAGGATGAGATGGCTGGATGGCGTCACTGACTCAATGGAAGTGAGTCTGAGTGAACTCCGGGAGTTGGTGATGGACAGGGAGGACTGGCATGTTGCGATTCATGGGGTCGCAAAGAGTCGGACACGACTGAGCGACTGAACTGAACTGAACTGACCATGGCATCTGCTGTGGTAAGACTCCAGGAGATCAGACAAAGCTCCCCAAGCCCTCAGGCCAGCTAGATTTCAAAAAGAACAAACCGCCTTCCCTCCAGGCAGCATTCGAAAGGCGGCCCACAAAGAAGTGCCTGGTCAGATAATCTCCACTTACCCAACTCAGGCCTGGAGTCCCACAAAGCAGCACCTTCATTCCACAGCTGGACAGCCTCATACAGCAATCACACAGTTTCTGAGAGGCTGACTCATGACTGCAACTTGCCCAAACTCCAGTCACTGTTTTGTCACTAAACTCCCTGGGTCTAGAGCAACTTTGATCAAATCTTGCTTACCCTTTTGGCCTTGATTCCTCATCTTCAAAAGCAGAGATGAGACCAGATGGTCCCCCAAATCATGACATGACCCTGAGGCAGCTCCCAAGGCCCAAACAAGCTCCTCACATACAGTAGGTAGTTCAGTTCAGTAGAGTCGCTCAGTCATGTCCGACTCTTTGCGACCCCATGAATCGCAGCACGCCAGGCCCCCCTGTCCATCACCAACTCCCGGAGTTCACTCAGACTCACTTCCATCGAGTCAGTGATGCCATCCAGCCATCTCATCCTCGGTCGTCCCCTTCTCCTCCTGCCTCCAATCCCTCCCAGCATCAGAGTCTTTTCCAATGAGTCAACTCTTCGCTTGAGGTGGCCAAAGTACTGGAGTTTCAGCTTTAGCATCATTCCTTCCAAAGAAATCCCAGGGCCGATCTCCTTCAGAATGGACTGGTTGGATCTCCTTGCAGTTCAAGGGACTCTCAAGAGTCTTCTCCAACACCACAGGTCAAAAGCATCAATTCTTCAGCGCTCAGCTTTCTTCATAGTCCAACTCTCACATCCATACATGACCACAGGAAAAACCATAGCCTTGACTAGATGGACCTTAATCGGCAAAGTAATGTCTCTGCTTTTGAATATACTATCTAGGTTGCTCATAACTTTTCTTCCAAGGAATAAGCATCTTTTAATGTCATGGCTGCAGTCACCATCTGCAGTGATTTTGGAGTCCCAAAAAATAAAGTCTGATACTGTTTCCACTGTTTCCCCATCTATTTCCCATGAAGTGATGGGACCAGATGCCATGATCTTCGTTTTCTGAACGTTGAGCTTTAAGCCAACCTTTTCATGCTCCTCTTTCACTTTCATCAAGAGGCTTTTTAGCTCCTCTTCACTTTCTGCCATAAGGGTGGTGTCTTCTGCATATCTGAGGTTATTGATATTTCTCCCAGCAATCTTGATTCCAGCTTGTGTTTCTTCCAGTCCAGCATTTCTCATGATGTACTCTGCATAGAAGTTAAATAAGCAGGGTGACAATATACAGCCTTGACGCACTCCTTTTCCTATTTGGAACCAGTCTGTTGTTCCATGTCCAGTTCTAACTGTTGCTTCCTGACTTGCATACAGATTTCTCAAGAGGCAGGTTAGGTAGGTAGAACAGGTATGAATTTGAGTCCAAAATACCTGACTAACTAAGCCAACTAAACAATGTCCCTTGCCAGCTGGTACTACAAGGATGGAACTGCTGACCTCACTGACTTTCAACATACCTAGCCAGGAGGTCAAAGTGGAGGTCAGGAATGAGGCCTTCTGTGCGCTGGGAAATCTGGCAGAACAAGACTTCAAAGACATATTTTCAAAGAAGATTTCATGAGCCCACTTTCTTGCATCTTCTCATACCTAGCAAAGCACTAAAATCACTGGACACACCTGCTCCTCGTGACTAGCAGCAAGGCTCAGCCGAAATGTGTGCTTGACTGCACATCCCCGTTCAGCAGATCACGTACACACTGCCCTCCACCACACACGCACCTCTTCAGTGAAGCTCTTCAGAGCTACGTGAGAGGCTGTGTCACGGGCTATAGTCCTCACTTTCCTGAAACAAAACTTAGCCCACAACTCTCACATTGTGCTTTTTTTTTTTTTTGACAACTTCATACAAAACTCATATAGCACTTACCAGGATTCAAAGCACCCTACACATATTAACTTTTTCAGTTCTGTTATTATCCACAATTTAAACATGGGAAACCTGAGGCACAGAGGAAGTAACTTGTCCAAGAACACACAGCTAGTAGATGGCCAAGCTGGGATTTGAACCCAGGACATCTGGCTCCAGCACTGTGTTCTGAAGACCTATGCTCTCCTCACTCTCATTTTTTAAGGATGTCACATACCTTTATCCAATGGAGAGGCCTAAATTTGGGCTCTAGAGGGCATGCTCTTCCCATAGGCCCAGGGAGGGGCTGCTCAGCTGGGTTCTCTGCAGGCATCAGGAAGAGGGCAGAACGCCCCAGGGTCTGGGGCAGTCGTCCTCCTCAGGCTCCAGATCACAGTGCAGGCACAGCATCTCTGCAAACGACCTGCCACGGCCATCTTGAACTGAAGGCTGTGCCTGGTCCTTGGCAGTCATTTGGTGGTGTTAGTTGCATTCTGTGGACCTGGGAACTCTGGTCTGAAGGGCTAGATGTGAGGCCTCTGTGTGTGGCCCCCTATGAACAAGTGAAACGCATCGCAAAGGAAAAGGAAAAGTCCAGGATTTATGAATTGCAGCCCAGAGTTCCAGTCAATTAGCGTGATGACAGCTTCATACTAAACACAGGCACAGAAATTCTGCAGCTTCCCAATGAGGACCTACTTTTGCTTTTTTATGAAATCTCATATGATCACGGAAGTCAGCCATTTAAGCAGGAGTGAAGAAAATAGGTAGCATTCAGATGCTATACAATGGGAAGATTTGTAGGAGAGGGACTGGCAGAGCAGGGCAGGGAGAAAGACTAGCAATCAGTTTAGAACGTTTGGTTTTGAGAAGACTGGTACTTGGGACAGATCCCAAGGAGGAGGGAAAGGCCACCCACTCCAGTATTCTGGCCTGGAGAATTCCATGGGCTGTATAGCCATGGGTACCATGCAACATGGCAGAGCAGAAGAATGTACACTCATCTTCTCCTGAGGGAACTCCAAAACTAGAACTCACTGCTGAACAACTGTCAACTGGAGAATGTTGGATTCCACCAAAAAAAGATACCCCACATCCAAGGGTGAAGGAGAAGCCCCAGCAAGACTGTAGGAGGGGTGAAATCACATTTGGAATCAAACTCCTTACCTGCCAGAGATGCTCAGAAGGCTCAAACAAACCTTGTGTGCACCAGGACCCAGAGCCCCCACAGAGACGGAGCCCAAACTGTGTTTGAGTGTCTCCTGTGAAGGTGTGGGTCAGCAGTGGCCTGCCGCAGGGGCAAGGGCTCTGGGTGCAACAGACCTGGGTATGGCATAAGCCCTCTTGGAGGAGATCACCATTAACCCCACCATGGAGCCTCCAGAACTTACACAGGACTGGGGAAACAGACTCTTGGAGGGCACAAACAGAAACTTGTGTGCACCAGGACCCAGGAGAGAGGATCAGTGACCCCAGAAGAGACTGACCCAGACTTGCCTGTGAGTGTCCAGGAGTCTCCAGCAGAGGCATGGGTCATCGGTGGCCTGCTTCAGGGTTGGGGGCACTGAGTGTAGCAGCGCCTGTATTGGGCCTTTTGAAGGAGGTCACCATTATTTGCATTACCTCCACCATAGTTTGGCCTCAGGTCAAACAACAGGGAGGGAACACAGCCCCACTCATCAACAGAAAACTGGATTAAAGATTTACTGAGCATGGCCCTGCACCATCAGAACAAGACCCAGTTTCCCCTCAGTCAGTCTGTCCCATCAGGAAGTTTCCATAAGCCTCTTATCCTTCTGCATCAGAGGGCAGACAGACTGAAAACCACAATCACAGAAAACGAACCAATCTGATCACATGGACCACAGCCTTGTCTAACACAATGAAACTATGAGCCATGCCACATAGGGTCACCCAAGGCAGACGGGTCATGGTGGAGAGTTCTGACAAAATGTGGTCCACTGGAGAAGGGAACGGCAACCACGTCAGCATTCTTGCCTTGAGAACCCCACAAACAGAATGAAAAGGTGAAAAGATAGGACACTGAAAGATGAACTCCCGAAGTCAGTAGGTGCCCAATATGCTGCTGGAGATCAGTGGAGAAATAACTCCAGAAAGAATGAAGAGACAGAGCCAAAACAAAAAACAGCACCCAGCTGTGGATGTGACTGGTGATGGAAGCAAAGTCCAATGCTGTAAAGAGCAATATTGCATAGGAACCTGGAATGTTACATCCATGAATCAAAACATTTGGAAGTGGTCAAACAGGAGATGCCAAGAGTGAACATCAACATTTTAGGAATCAGCTAACTAAATTGGACTGGGATGGGTGAATTTAACACAGATGACCATTATATCTACTACTGTGGGTAAGAATCCCTTAGAAAAAATGGAATAGCCATCATAGTCAACAAAAGAGTCTGAAATGCAGTACTTGGATGCAATCTCAAAAATGACAGAAATGATCTCTGTTTGTTTCCAAGGCAAACCATTCAATATCAGGTAATCCAAGTCTATGCCCCAATCAGTAATGCTGAAGAAGCTGAAGTTGAACATTTCTATGAAGACCTGTAAGACCTTCTAGAATTAACACCCAAAAAAGATGTCCTTTTCGTTATAGGGGACTGGAATGCAAAAGTAGGAAGTCAAGAAACACCTGGAGTAGCAGACAAACTTGGCCTTGGAGTACAGAAGGAAGCGGAGCAAAGGCTAATAGAGTTTTTCCAAGAGAACACACTGGTCATAGCAAACACCCTCTTCCAACAACACAAGAGAAGACTCTACACATGGACATCACCAGATGGTCAAAACCAAAATCAGATTGATTGTATCCTTTGCAGCCAAAGATGGAGAAGCTCTATATAGTCAACAAAAACAAGACCAGGAGCTGACTGTGGCTCAGATCATGAACTCCTTATTGCCAAATTCAGACTTAAATTGAAGAAAGTGGAGAAAACCACTAGACAATTCAGGTATGACCTAAATCAAACCCCTTACTGTTAACAGTGGAAGTGAGAAATAGATTCAAGGGATTAGATCTGATAGATAGAGTGCTTGATGAACTATGGACAGAGGTTCATGACATTGTACAGAAGACAAGGATCAAGATCATCCCCAAGAAAAGGAAATGCAAAAAAGCAAAATGGCTGTCTGAGAAGGTCTTACACATAGCTGTGAAAAGAAGAGAAGCAAAATGCAAAGGAGAAAAGGAAAGATATACCCATTTGGATGCAGAGTTCCAAAAAATAGCAAAGAGAGATAAGAAAGCCTTCCTCAGTAATCAGTGCAAAGAAATAGAGGAGAACAATAGAATGGGAAAGACTAGAGATCTCTTCAAGAAAATTAGAGATACCAAGGGAACATTTCATGCACTCATGAAATGGGCTCAAAAAAGGACAGAAATGATGTGGACCTAACAGAAGTAGAAGATATTAAGAAGAGGTGGCAAGAGTACACAGAAGAACTATACAAAACAGATCTTCATGATCCACATAACCACGATGGTGTGATCACTCACCTAGAGCCAGACATCCTGGAAGGTGAAGTCAAGTGGGAAGCATCACTATGAACAAAGCTAGTGGAGTTGATGGAATTCCAGTTGAGTTATTTCAAATCCTAAAAGATGATTCTATGAAAGTGCTGCACTCAATATGCCAGAAAATTTGGAAAACTCAGCAGTGGCCACAAGACTGGAAAAGGTCAGTTTTCATACCAATCCCCAAAAAAGGCATTACCAAACCATCTTACCTGCCTCCTGAGAAAGCTGTGTGCAGGTCAAGAAGCAATAGTTAAAACTGGACAGGGAACAACAGACGGGTTCCAAATAGGGAAAGGAGTACTTCAGGGCTGTATATTGTCACCCTGCTTATTTAACGTATATGCAGAGTACATCAGGAAAAATGCTGGGCTGGATGAAGCACAAGCTGGAATCAAGTTTGCCAGGAAAAATATCAATAACCTCAGATATGCAGACGTTGCCAACTTTATGGCAGAAAGTGAAGAAAAACTAAAGAGCCTCTTGATGAAGTGAAAGAGGAGAGTGGAAAAGTTGGCTTAAAACTCAGCATTCAGAAAACTAAGATCACGGCATCTGGTCCCATCACTTCATGGCAAATAGATGGAGAAACAATGGAAACAGTGAGAGACTTTATTTTCTTGGGCTCCAAAATCACTGCAGATGGTGACTGCAGCCATGAAGTTAAAAGATGCTTGCTCCTTGAAAGAAAAGCTATGACCAATCTAGACAGCACATTAAAAAGCAGAGACATATCAAAGGTCCATCTAGTCAAAGCTATGGTTTTTCCAGTAGTCGTGTATGAATGTGAGAGTTGGATTATAAAGAAAGCTGACCGCTGAAGAATTGATGCTTTTGAACTGTAGTGTTGGAGAAGACTCTGGTGGACTGCAAGGAGATCCAATGAGTCAATCCTAAAGGAAATCAGTCCTGAACATTCATTGGAAGGACTGATGCTGAAACTGAAACTTCAATACTTTGGCCACCTGATGCGAAAAACTGACTCACTTGAAAAGACCCTGATGCTGGGAAAGATTGAGGGCCGGAGGAGAGGATGAGGTGGTTGGATGGCCTCATCGACTCTATGGACATGGGTTTGAGCAAGCTCCGGGAGTTGGTGATGGACAGGGAGGCCTGGAGTGCTGCAGTCCATGGGGTCGCAAAGAGTTGGACACAACTGAGCGACTGAACTGAACTGATATCTTTATCCATGGGGTAAAGATATATGCCCATGGGGTTGCAAAGAGTCAGACATGACTGAGCGACTGAACAACAACATGCCTTTATCTATAACTCAAGTTCAATCTTCTCACTCCTCAGACCAGAATATTCCTCACTCTTCTCCATCCTCCATAGAATCCTTGGAGATTTCCAGACTACTGCAGTGTCAAAGGAAAATTAAGAGGAGGAGGTGTTCACGCAGACATGCTGCTGTGTCACCATCAATTTCCACCTCCCCCAGCCGCAAGGTGATATGCCAGTGCTCTCTGCCTTTGGGCAGGTCACAGAGGTGCCCCCTAAAGGTCCAGGTGAGCGAGGGCCAGGCATGAGGAATCACATCAATTGCTCTGAAGGCTGTATGCTCTGGGATCTGATTACAGTACCCACAGACCTCCAGTCAGAAGTTCTACCCCTTCCTGCAGATGTGACAGGAGGAGAACCAACCTCAGCGTGGACCACCCCCTCTTTCCCTGGAGAGCGTTCACTCCTTTCCATTCACGTACTTGCTCTTTTGCCCACCTCCCCTTTTAAATTCTTTTAGCTTTGCCTTCAAAACACAGGCCAGAGTAGAAGCTTTATTCAGGTTGTTCTAGAACACCACTGTTTTTGACTACCACCCCTTCCTAGCCTTGGAGAAGGAAATGGCAACCCACTCCAGTATTCTTGCCTGGAAAATCCTGTAGCCAGAGGAGCCTGGTGGGCTGCTGTCCATGGGGTCGCACAGAGTCAGACACGAATGAAACGACTTAGCAGCAGCAGCCTTCTTAGCCTAGGCTATTACCTTTTCATTCCTTCTTCCCTAGGCTCTGAGAACTGTAAGGAAATTATTCGTGAATATCACACACACACAGCCCAGTTTATGTAAGGTGCCGGAAAACAGTTCAAATAACAATGGTAAGTTAATTATAGAAGTTGTTCTCAAATTAAAGTTAAATCTGCCTTCCTTCGACTTAACCTTTGTCCTCATTCTACTCAGAAAATTCACCGAGTAAAGGTAGTCTTTTTTTGTGAAAAACTGTGAGAGACTTGAGGTTGGTTCTCATGCCCGTACCAAGGTCTTGATTTTCCAGTGCAAACGCTCCAACACTTCTGTCCACCCACCCACTTCCCAATGAAACGAAGGATTGGAAGCGTCACTCACTGTCAAAAGCATCTTCTCTGGCCCCTCTGTACAGTTTGCAGGTTCTTTTAATGTACTTCCTTGCAATTCAGCTCTTTAATCTCTTGTGTTCGTCTTAAATTTTAGCCTCACTTTCCTTTATTCTCCATTCTCTCAGTCTAACATCTCACCCACCTGCTCAAAGATCCCCGTCACCCTAAGTAGATCTCACACCTTAAATGTGACCTTGAACATCAAGCCCTCTCCATTCCACACTGGGACATGGTCTTTGGTTCCCCTTTTCTATATTGTCCTATGTATCATTAGTGCTGTCGTACAGATTGTCAAGGCTTCATTGTAAGTGTACGCTGGCTTACACTTCTATACTCGCTCATATTCACTGTGGTCCTATGGCTTGTTCACACCGACATAACGCAGGTAGGGGCTTCCCTGCTGACTCAGTCGGTAAGGAGACTAGCCACAATGCAGGAGACCTGTGTTCGATCCCTGGGTCAGCAAGATCCTCTGGAGAAGGAAATGACAATCACTCCAGTATTCTTGCCTGGAGAATTCCCTGGACAGAGGAGCTTGGCGGGCTACAGTCCATGGGGTCTCAGAGTCAGACATGACTTAGCAACTTAATGATAATCAAGACAGGGAGCAGTGACACAGCATGCTATTGGCAAATGCTTTGATAGTGTCAATGTGGGGGAAAAAAAGCACAGCCTAAAAATTGACAATTCCAAGCTTTCTGAGGACTTCAAGCCTGGGGGCATCCTCTCAGCAAGCTCTAAGGGACTGCTCTGAAGGGGTAAAGAAGGAGCCAGGATATACAAGGATTTTTGCTACAACAGCCAACAACAAAAAAATCAGAACATCAAAAGATTACTGTTTATTGAAAGAAGTCAAATATCTCAAGTCAAGGAATTTAAACATTTTTCAATGTAAGGGAAGATGCCAGAGCCTGGACCCATTGGAAGCTTTCCTTTCATGTGCCCCGTAGCTATCTAGGGCAATTATCCACATTCTTCTCATCCTGTGTTCCCTCTAGGTACACAGTTGGTGGGTGTGGGGTGGCTTTTACAGATGAGGGCTTAATGGAGGACATTCATTTGCCATCCTGAATTCCTTCTGGTCTGACCGTTGTGGGCCGCTGTAACGTGACAACTGGATGGCTGTGACATTGTTTTCCTACAATAGGCAGGCAACACTTTTCATTCACAATAGTCAGTACACGCATTGGCACATGCAAGAGATGTCCCCAATTCACAGATGAGGAAACTGAGCTTGAGAAGAATTAAGCGTCTCACTGAAGGACATAGGGCCTGTGAGTGGTAGAGGCAAGATTTGAATCCAGGTCTGTTCGACTGCTAATTCCAGCCTCTCCTTACTGGGCTTGGGTGGTGTAGAGGAGACAAGAGGGTGGGAGATGGATGGGAAAACTGAAAGAGGATCTCATCTGTTAGGTAATACTCATTCTTTCAGTGAACACTTCCTCAAGGTGCTAAAGCCTAGTGTGAAAATGCTCCCTGCACAGATGGAGCCTAGAAGGCAGGAACACCATGGGGACTGTTCCCAGAAACAAATGCTGGGCACAGGGGGATGGTGGCCTGAATCCTAGTTCATGATCTTTTTCCTTGAGCCAAAGCGTCCAGAGCTTGTCCACTTGTCTGGCCTGCTTTTCATATATGGGTTAGCAGGAACTTTTAGTCCAGTAATCAAAATTTCAGAAAAGAAATGGGGCCACACTATAATGTACACATACTCCTAGCATGCTGGGAAGCTGGTATCAAATGTCGTCTTGGCACATTCTCAAGCTCTCAAGCTGACCATGAAAAGCACATAGGCAAATGCAGTCACTGCCTATGGTCTCTGAATGAATCAGGCTCTGTGCTGAGAGACTGGAGTCGCCAGGGAAGGCCTCCGAGGGGGAGACATTTGAGATGATGCTAAAAGTTTGAGAAGGAACCAGACATGCCAAGAGCTGGGAGAAAAACATTCCAGGTGGGACAATAGGCATTGCAAAAATCAAGGTAACCAAGCTTAATAAACGGCTACTTTTCCACCTCCAATCTTCCTTCCACACTTGGACCCCAGCCAAAGGTCATCAATATCAACTTAAAAAAAAAAAAAAAAAGCATAACGTGAGAGTTACAACTGAAGTTTTATTTGGAGCAAAATGAGAAATGCAGCCTGAGAGACAGCACCTCAGATAGCTCTGAGAAACTGCTCCAAAGAAGCAGGACGGAAGGTCAGTATATATGATATTTTGGTGAAGTCCTTGAGCCAAAGCGTCCAGAGCTTGTCCACTTGTCTGGCCTGCTTTTCATATATGGGTTAGCAGGAACTTTTAGTCCAGTAATCAAAATTTCAGAAAAGAAATGGGGCCACACTATAATGTACACATACTCCTAGCATGCTGGGAAGCTGGTATCAAATGTCGTCTTGGCACATTCTCAAGCTCTCAAGCTGACCATGAAAAGCACATAGGCAAATGCAGTCACTGCCTATGGTCTCTGAATGAATCAGGCTCTGTGCTGAGAGACTGGAGTCGCCAGGGAAGGCCTCCGAGGGGGAGACATTTGAGATGATGCTAAAAGTTTGAGAAGGAACCAGACATGCCAAGAGCTGGGAGAAAAACATTCCAGGTGGGACAATAGGCATTGCAAAAATCAAGGTAACCAAGCTTAATAAACGGCTACTTTTCCACCTCCAATCTTCCTTCCACACTTGGACCCCAGCCAAAGGTCATCAATATCAACTTAAAAAAAAAAAAAAAAAAGCATAACATGAGAGTTACAACTGAAGTTTTTTTTGGGGCAAAATGAGAAATGCTGCCTGAGAGACAGCACCTCAGATAGCTCTGAGAAACTGCTCCAAAGAAGCAGGAGGGAAGGTCAGTATATATGAGATTTTGGTGAAAGGGGAATACATGCAATCAGGAACAAATTTTTCCTGTAGGTTTCCACGAGGCTTTGGAAGCTTTTCTACTCACAAGGAACAGTCCTCACTGTGGAGAATTGTGTTTTTCTAGATAAGAGGAGATATAGGAATTCGGCTCATAAAATCAGTTCCTGAAAATATCAATTTGAAGACCTGTTCTGCCAGTTTTTCCCCCAGCACAAAGTGCCTCATTTCTGCTCTCCACCCTGAAGTCCTTTTAGGAGGTGTTGAAAATCAGCAGCACATGATTTAATCCTTATGGAGGTAGATGGCAAGGGCCAATTTGTAGTTGAAAGAGCACCTCAGGGTAATAAATTCGACCCTACCTTAGAAGGCATCTCATGACCATTTTGTCACATGTCTTGGAAGCTTCAACCAGTCTTGCTGTGATTTAGCTGATAAGCCATTCGATGTGCTGTTCCTGAATGAAGTCTACCAACAATAACCACGGGACTCTAGACCATCTCTCTTATGTAATCTGTTACAGTTCAGGAAAAAAAATTCCTTCTTGCTGTATCTTCCCATATCTAGAGTTACACTATTATGAACACTGATCACATATACCTCTATATCTTCTATTGACTGCTTCAAGTAGCATAGTTATCATTTTCTTTGCAGGTTCAGTCACACATTTGGTAATGCAAGACACAACAATTTCATAGAACAGCCAAAGTACAAATAACACATTTAACAGTATTATTAAGGTAATAAGCAAGAATTAAGACAAGAACTTGCACTAGCCCAGTATATGCTCAGATCATCTGCCTTAGGCTGCTCTGTACCAACATTTATCTTTCAGGAAATTGTATATTGGGACTATCCATAAGGCTCCAGCCCAGTTTCGTAGTATTACTAAGCTAGCTACCTTAGTAGAATTGAATCGTTCCCCAGATAAAGAGGCCCCTTAAAATTTAAATGACCACAGCCTGGTGTTAGCCACACTAATCCATCCCATAATTGTGAGATGTTTTATTCCTTTCCTAATTTGTGCTTGTTGCTCTGATTGAGCTTGAGCAACTTAGAGGAAAATTCATATTGGGTGCAGGGTCAGAACAGGTATTATTAATTGGACAGGTGAGAGGATCCCACCTAGTAATATCAATGGTAACTTGGATAGGACTGAACTTTCTTTCTGCTAAAACAAATTTTCTAAGGAACATCTAATAAGAATCTTGGAGTGGGGAAATCCACCAAGGTAATATAAACATGCTGCTGCTGCTGCTGCTAAGTCACTTCAGTCGTGTCTGACTCTGTGCGACCCCAAAGACGGCAGCCCACCAGGCTCCACTGTCCCTGGGATTCTCCAGGCAAGAACACTGGAGTGGGTTGCCATTTCCTTCTCCAATGCATGAAAGTGAAAAGTGAAAGTGAAGTCACTCAGTCTGTCCAACTCAGGGACCCATGGACTGCAGCCTACCAGGCCCCTCCATCCATGGGATTTTCCAGGCAAGAGTACTAGAGTGGAGTGCCATTGCCTTCTCTGAATCCAGACAGAGGTAACTGGCCACAACCAAACAATAGGATCGATTTTTAAAATAGCATATGGTCATGTCCATGATAGGAAACATTTGATTGGTATTAAGGTCTAAGAAGTCACGAAAACATTATATATAATCACATAAATCAGGTCCAGCATCTTGATGTCATCTTCATCTAGTCCTTGTGTGGTTTTCTTTGTTTGAACATCATTTTAAGGTGAGTTTCAGGCCAGCAGTCCTCTCTTTATTCCTGTCTGGTGTATGGCCTTTGAAAGTAGGAATTAATCCAAGAGTCAGTTTCCCTTCAGTTTCACTGTGCATGAGCTAGTGAAGAGTACCCTATAAACCTCCTTCCATCCAGGTTAGAGACTGTCCTGTAAATTACGTCTTCTAGTACACATCATCCCTTGATTGCAGGTCATGGAATATCTACATTTCATCCAAAGATTACTGAGATAGGCTTCAGAAAAAAACTTACAGTTTCCTTTTAATAATTCAATGAGCTTTACCTTAATAGAGGGTAACAGCAAGGAACTATCTAGGAAGTGAGTCACTAAATACAAATCTCTGTTTACAAAACTTGGATTTAACATTCATTAAAATATAATCTTTTTCTAATAAAATTCATTAAAATATAATATAACATATTACAATAAAATATATTTAGTATGGAGAAGGCAATGCCAATCCACTCCAGTACTCTTGCCTGGAGAATCCCACGGACGGAGGAGCCTGGTAGGCTACAGTCCATGGGGTCTCGAAGAGTTGGACACAACTGAGCGACTTCACTTTCACTTTTCACTTTTATGCATTGGAGAAGGAAATGGCAACCCACTCCAGTGTTCTTGCCTGGAGAATCCCAGGGGCGGGGGAGCCTGGTGGGCTGCTGTCTACGGAGTCGTACAGAGTCAGACACGACTGAAGCGATTAGCAGCAGCAGCAGCATTTCTAGTATAATAAATTATACTCGTTTCTACCAAATATATGCAAATTAAGACTAATTTGTTTGCAAAATACGTCTGGTCTCAAAAATTTGGGCTGATAATTTATATAACTATAATGGATCATATAGGCTTTTGGCTTTACTGTAACTTTTATAACCAGGATAATTGGATAAATTAGGTAGTATTTTAAATACTTTGGATGACTTGCTGCTTTGCTGTACAGCTTGGAATGATGCAAACATCCCAAGAGTGGATTCAAAGTGTCCCTGGGTGAGGCTGTCCCTCTCCCCGTGACTCATTAGCAGTGAGTAGAGGAGAGTGAAGAAGCTGGCTTAAAGCTCAGCATTCAGAAAATGAAGATCATGGCGTCTGGTCCCATCACTTCATGGGAAATAGATGGGGAAACAGTGGAAACAGTGTCAGACTTTATTTTTGGAGGCTCCAAAATCACTGCAGATGGTGACTGCAGCCATGAAATTGAAAGACGTTTACTCCTTGGAAGGAAAGTTATGAGCAACCTAGATAGCATATTCAAAAGCAGAGACATTACTTTGCCAACAAAGGTCTGTCTAGTCAAGGCTATGGTTTTTCCAGTAGTCATGTATGGATGTGAGAGTTGGACTGTGAAGAAAGCTGAGCGCCGAAGAATTGATGCTTTTGAACTGTGGTGTTGGACAAGACTCTTGAGAGTCCCTTAGACTGCAAGGAGATCCAGCCAGTCCATTCTGAAGGAGATAAGCCCTGGGTGTTCTTTGGAAGGAATGATGCTAAAGCTGAAACTCCAGTACTTTGGCCACCTCCTGTGAAGAGTTGACTCATTGGAAAAGACTCTGATGCTGGGAGGGATTGGGGGCAGGAGGAGAAGGGGATGACAGAGGATGAGATCGTTGGATGGCATCATCAACTCAATGGATATGAGTTTGAGTAAACTCCAGGAGTTAGTAATGGACAGGGAGGCCTGGTGTGCTGCAGTCCATGGGGTTGCAAAGAGTCGGACCTGACTGACAACTGAACTGAACTGAACTAAAAGGCCCTGCCTCAGAATACCATCATATTGGGAGTTAAGGACTTAACATTTGAATTTGGGAATGGATACAATTCAATCTATAGCAACTACACAGATCTGGCTTGTTGTTGTTTTTGTTTTGTTTTTTTTATCATAATCAGTTCAGTTCAGTTCAGTTGCTGAGTCGTGTCTGGCTCTTTGCAACCCCATGAATCGTAGCATGCCAGGCCTCCCTGTCCATCACCAACTCCCAGAGTTTACCCAAATTCATGTCGATCAAGTCAGTGATGCCATCCAGCCATCTCATCCTCTGTCATCCCCTTCTCCTCCTGCCCCCAATGCCTCCCAGCATCAGGGTCTTTTCCAATGAGTCAACTCTTCGCATGAGGTAGCCAAAGTACTGGAGTTTCAGCTTTAGCATCATTCCTTCCAAAGAACACCCAGGGCTTATCTCCTTCAGAATGGACTGGCTGGATCTCCTTGCAGTCCAAGGGACTCTCAAGAGTCTTCTCCAACACCACAGTTCAAAAGCATCAATTCTTCGGCGCTCAGCTTTCTTCACAGTCCAACTCTCACATCCATACATGACCACTGGAAAAACCATAGCCTTGACTAGACGGACCTTTGTTGGCAAAGTAATGTCTCTACCTTTGAATATACTATCTAGGTTGGTCATAACTTTTCTTCCAAGAAGTAAATGTCTTTCAATTTCATGGCTGCAGTCACCATCTGCAGTGATTTTGGAGCCCCCAAAAATAAAGTCTGACACTGTTTTCACTGTTTCCCCAGCCATTTCCCATAGACCCTCATTTAATTTTTTTTTTATTTACTATGTATTTACCTTTGCTGAAGTATTTTAAGGAAGAGATTACTGTTGTTGCTGCTGTTTGGTCTGACTCTTTTGTGATGACATGGACTATAGCTCACCAGGCTCCTCTGCCCATGAGATTTCCCAGGTGAGAATACTGGAGTGGGTTGCCATTTCCTTCTCCAGGACAACTTTCCCACCCAGGGTTCAAACGACATCTCCTGCACTGCAGGCACATCTTCACCTCTGAGTTACCTTGGAAGCTCAAGCAAGAGATGACTATTTCACAAAGTATACATAACCACAAATGCTATCTGTTCCAAATAAAATTAACATCTAATATTTCATCCACATTCAAATTTCCCTAATCCTCTAAAAAAAATGTCCTTAAGCAGTCGCATCAAGATCTAGGGGATGTACACATATGTTGCATTCGGTTGTTCTAAAACTATAGATAAAGTGGTCTCCTTTTTATGCCATTTATTTTTTAAAAAGTGGAAGGAGGTGGGATCATTTTTCTTATAGAATGCATTGGGTTTAGAGCAGGGGTCCACAGCACCAGGACCGTGGATGGGTACCAGTCTTAGCCCATCAGGAACCAGACCGCACAGCAGGAGGTGAGCAGCAGGCCAGCGAGCAAGGCTTCATCTGTATTTACAGCTGCTCCCATCGTTCTGCCATCACCCAGCGATGGGACGGCCTAGTTCCAGGAAAACAAGCTCAGGGCTTCAGTGATTCTGCATTATGTTGACTTGTATAATTATTTCATTATACATCACAATGTAATAATAATAGAAATACATGAACAATAAATATAATACCCTTGAATCATCCAGTAACCACATCCACAACCCCTATCTATAGAAAAATTGTCTTCCAGGACACCAGTCCCTAGTGCCCAAAAAGCTGGGGACCACTAATTTAGAGAATAGCTTCTCTGTACCTTTATCCATGTATTTCCCTGAAAACTGGTAGTTGTTGTTGTTCTGTGCCTAAGTCATGTCTGACTATGTGCGAACATGGACTATGCACAGCCCACAGACTGTAGCCCATGGACAAGAGCCCATCAGGCTTCCCTGTCCTCCACTATCTTCCAGAGTTTGCTCAAACTCATGTCCATTGAGTCAGTGATGTCATCCAACCATCTCATCCTCTGTTGCTCCCATCTCTTCCCACCCTCAATCTTTCCCAGCACCAGGGTCTTTTCTAATGAGTCAGCTCTTCACATTAGGTGGCAAAGTATTGGAGCTTCGGCTTCAGCATCAGTCCTTCCAATGAATATTCACAGCTGGTTTCCTTCAAGATTGACAGGTTTGATCTCCTTGCTGTTCAAGGAACTTTCATGGGTCTTCTCTAGCACCACAGTTAGAAAGCATCAATTCTTTGGCGCTCAGTCTTCTTTATGGTCTGACTCTCACATCCGTACATGACTACTGGAAAAGCTCAACACTAGTAATTAGATCTAGACTTGAGATCAACAAATTGCATTGGAATACTTCCTGTGTAGTTCCATATATTCCCTGTGGCACCACTTCAAGAGGTGCCATAATTTTTAGTTGCCCCGATTTGATAGATGCTGAGATGCGGCAGGTCCTGATGTTGGCAACCTTATGCATCTGTTATAAACTTCCCCTTTGATCATTCATCACATGATTCTAGCATCCATTGGTGACCTGGCCTAGTTCCATTGTTTTTATGAGGATGTTGCAAAATAGTGATTTCTTAATTCTATCACTCCTGAGTTTAATTTCTGGAATGTTCCTATTAAAAAAGAAATTACTTCAACTGTTTGTAGTTACTGAAATATGCCTCATACAAACAAAAAATAGCATAAATATTGATTATTTCCCTTTCTCAGTGGCCAGAAAGGTGAGCTGGTGCCCCAGCAACCAGTCAGAGTGACTAATTAAGTGTTGTCTACTAGTTTTTGGAGCTTCTGGCTATTTATATATTTAACTTGTTTAATTAGTTTGCTACTGCTAAGTCACGTCAGTCGTGTCCGACTCTGTGTGACCCCATAGACGGCACCCCCCAGGCTACCCCGTCCCTGGGATTCTCCAGGCAAAACGGTGGAGTGGGTTGCCATTTCCTTCTCGAGTGCAGGAAAGTGAAAATTGAAAGTGAAGTTGCTCAGTCTGTCTGACTCTTTCGCGACCCCATGGACTGTAGCCCACCAGGCTCCTCCATCCATGGGATTTCCCAGGCAAGAGTACTGGAGTGGGGTGCCATTGCCTTTGATGTGATGCTAAAATTGTCCTCTTCTGACCTCTTCATGTGGACTCTGAAACTTTTTGTCCAGCTCTTAGTGGTCTTTGTAGGCCCTCAACATTCTGGTCCTTCAAGATTCCCAGACTTATCTTGTGCAATTCTTGGCCCAGGCCTGAAATCAGCGATCTCTTCAGGAATCTCTGGATCCTCTGGTAGGAGATGGTGTTTAGAGCTCACACACTACGCCTCAGGATAATCACTGTTATCAAGCTGCCATTGCTTCTAGGCTTCTCTGGCATCCAAGCCAGAAAGTACAGATTATCTTAAAAAAAAAAATAAAACAAGGAAAATAATCAGTAATAAATGGTTTCTCTATCCACTGAAAGTCTTGTTTCAGAACAACATTAGCATTAATTACTGACTTGATTTTGGGCTTCCCTTGTACCTCAGCTGGTAAAGAATCTGCCTGCAATGCGGGAGACCTGGGTTCAATCTCTGGGTTTGGAAGATCCCCTGGAGAAGGAAAGGCTACCCACTCCAGTATTCTTCCTGGAGAATTCCCTGGACTGTACAGTCCATGGGGTCACAAAGAGTCAGACACGACTGAGCAACTTTCACGCTACACTGCTTTAACCAGTAGCATACATATGATACTCTCACAGTTACAAAAGCACTATAACCAACAATAAGGTGTTGAACAGAGTCTCAGATTTCTTTACCCTTTTGTTTTTTGTTTTCTTTTGGTTTTGTTTTGGATGTGGGGGCTTATTTTTGTTTCTTTGTCCTTTGAAAATATTCCATTCTGAATGCAGAGTCAAAATTCTGAAGTTTAAGGTTACTTAATATTTTTTTCTGTAACAGCTCTGTTACCAACTTGATACAATTAGGCTCATTTGTCTTAGTTTATTCTCGGTTCTACAGATATGTTTATTTTTTTAATTCTGTTACACATTTACATGGTTGCAAAGTCAAACAGTTAATGTAAAACAAGAAAAATCACTTCTGTCTCTGCTCCTCATCGATAAATTACATTTTTAGTAGTTTATGCTGTACTCGTCCACTTTTTCTTATAAAATAGACTTATATATGTATGTAAGAGCAAGAAACTAAAAGCACTTTTTTGGTCCCTCTTTTAAAAAACTAAACAGTGTGCCCTGAAGATTTCACCCATCCCACTCCTCCCTCCACCTGCATCACACCCAGGTGTTGGGATGCCCTGTGCCTTATTCCACAGTCCCCTGTGGGTGGTCACTTCAGGTATGTTTCTTATCTTTTGCATTTACAAGCAATGCTGTAGTGAACAGCTTGTGCATATGATGCTTTGTATTTTTGTCAGTATATCTTTGAGATCGATCCCTAGAAGTAGAATTGCTGAGTTAAAGGGCATATGTGTGTGTCATTTGTTAGATGCTATCAAACCCCCTCTATAGACCGAACCACTGAATGTTTAAAATGTGCAAAAATGAGGGTTAAGATGCAGCACCCCATCTTTACACACAAGGGAGCCCCACCATGTTCTACCCAAGACACCGGCGTGCATAGATCTCACAAAGGAACACCCAGGCCCTTGGGAGTCCTGGAAGTAGCCGTAAAACAAAGTTGTCTTTACTTCAGCTGGAGTAACATTTTAACAGGTCGCCCTGTTCATCTCTCTACAGGGTCTTCTTTGATAGATAAGACACTTCAAAATTATCTCTTCATATGTTTGCTTGTATATATGTTTGGCATAGCATATTAAAAAGCAGAGACATTACTTTGCTGACAAAGGTCTGTATAGTCATCGCTATGGTTTTTCCAGTGGTCACGTATGGATATGAGAGTTGAACCATAAAGAAGGCTGAGCACAGAAGAATTGATGTTCTTGAACTGTGATGTTAGAGAAAACACTTGAGCTTCCTTTGGACTGCAAGGAGATCAAACCAGTCAATCTTGAATGAAATCAATCCTGAATATTTATGGAAGGACTGATGCTGAAGCTGAAGCTCCAGTACTTTGGCCACTTGATGCGAAGAATGGACTCATTAGGAAAGACTCTGTTGCTGGGAAAGATTGAAGGCAGGATGAGAAGAGAACTACAGAGGATGAGATGGTCGATGGCATCACTGACTCAATGGACATGAGTTTGACCAAGCTTCAAGAGATGATGATGGACAGGGAGGCCTGGCATGGGGCAGTTCACGGGGTCACAAATACTGAACCACTGAACAACAACAACAAATGTTTGGTTTAGCAGACAAAATGTTTCCAGGCACGGACACTATTGGTGAATTACATCGGAATTCAACCCATTTCTCCTCAGCAAATGGACATTATTAAATTCATGGTTTATATGACCCTGCTATTCTTTTTTCACAAGTAGAAGGAAAATTAACATGTTTAATATGCATTCATTCCCATATGCAATCAACCAGCTTCAATTGAACCCCCTCCCTGTCCCCTCTCTACTCCCACTTCTAAGCCAGACTTAAAAAACTGCACAGCCCCCAGGCTGAATCCAGCACACATTTGTTGGGGAATTGTTTTTGGGGAAAAAAGAAAAAGATAAGATGCTAACATTTAAAATAAAGAAACTGTATATAAATATCCAGACTTCTGACTTCTCTTGAAAACTTGGCCGGCTTTCCAGCATGGCAGCCTCTGGTTGGAGCCGAGGAGAGGCTCCCCCAGTGGGAGGGTCCATGATGGCCCGTGTCCAGGATGCCCACCAACCCTTCCATCATTTCTCTTGCCTCCTGGGCCACAAGTTTGTGAGAACTGCCCTAGACTGCTAGCCTCTGAGGATACGGACCACCTGTGTCTTATACGACTTTGACTTTTCAGCATCCTAGCTAGACCCCAGCACAAAGGGCTCTCCTTGTATGTTTACTGGATGATACAGTGTCTGGTGGATGCCTGCATCACATTTCTTCCAATACTGAAACTGTGCAGTTGTATTACTGCTCCAGTCGAGATCTTTGACACAGATTGGCGTCAAAGGTACCCCTAATCTGTGCCAATGTCCCTCTGCCTAGTCACTCCAATGTCACTGGGCTGCCCTAAAGTCTTCACTTTGCCATTTGACCTTTTGTTCCTCCTAGCAATCTCCTCCCCAATTGAGCACAGCCACGCACATCTTGTGAACTGTTTGGAAAGACCACATGAGATCACGAATGTCTAGCATGGCCCCCAGCATTTACTTTTATCACATTATTAGCAGTGTTTTGTGTCCCGGTTGGCAAGAGTTTCGCCACTCTTAGTTTAGTTTAATCTTCCATCCAAGCCTCAAGGAAGAGATTACAGTAGTCTGTCTGTATTTTGAGAATTTTCCAAGTCGAATACACACAGAGACTGATAGAGGTAAAGATTTTATGGAAAGTTTCATATTTCTTATCAGATCCACCATTAGCCTAAAGGGGACAATTAGGGCAGGTCAGAGTATATATAACTAGGAGCTCCTGTTCACCACTGCAAGCTCAGAACTCGATATTCCCTGAGTACTTGAAACCAGGAAAGAAGCATGAAGTGGCTTGTGCTTCTCGGGCTGGTGGCCCTCTCAGAGTGCATAGTCAAGTAAGTACAGGGACTATTAGTGGCATCATCTCTCTTTTTGGGATTTCTCTTGTCATCCTCTTATTCTTCCACCCACCAGGGTAAGAAGAGAAAGTAGTTATTCTCTGGCAGCCTTAAAGATCAACTCTCATGTACTGATGAGACTGTGTCATGGGCACTGTGGGGCCCAGGTGTCTTGGGGTACACCTGCAGGGTTGCACAACTCTGCAGGTGCCAATCACCTCATGATCTATGTAAAAATGGCACTTCTTGGAATTGTTCAGTGCACAACCTGTGCAACTGTATGTGTGGTCCTGTGAAACAGCATTTCTCCTGCATTTGCTTCTAGGTCTTCTCTCTGCTCTCGCTCCACTTCTGTGTGTATGTGTCAGTGTCTTCACCTGTGTATCTCTCTTTTTTATCTCACCATCTCTTGATATCTCTGTGCATGCGGAAGTCTCTGGTTTTTTGTTTTTTTTTTTTCTATTTTGATTCTTCCTTACTTCTCTAGACTCTTAACTTCTCTAATTTATTCTCCATTCTCTGACATTTACTCTCATCCATCTTTTCTGTTAGCGCCCTGGAGGAAGATGAGGAGGGCTACTTCTATGCCGTTTTATCTCTAACAAAGCTGTATGACCACAAACAAGTCACAAACTCCCTGCACTTCCTTCCTTCCCCTGTAAAAACAGGATAATGATCGCCTTCTATGTCACTCCCCAAGATTCCTTGGAAAAGATACAGTGGGATGGCAACAGCAATGGTTGTCGTTGTTGAGACTTTTTGTATATTAGAAACATTATATCCATCATCTCACTTAATACCCAAAACATTGCGAATGGGGGTGGGGGTGGGGGTGGGGATTATTACATTTCACCTTTTTACCAATAGGGAAATTGAGACTCCAAATAGTCATACGGCTTACCCAAGATTACACGACAGAGCCGGTAGTCAGACCTAGGTCTTTGCCATGGTCTCTGCACAGCATTCTAATAATAAAAATGACACATAAAAAGGCTTAAAAATTACAAAGTGCCATTACAATGTCAAGCATGACAGTCATACTATAACAGGGACAGCTGACTGCCCCTTCCTTGCTTCCTTTTCCCCACGCGCGGTGAAAGAATCCCTCTAACGAAGAAGACCACGCGAGAAGCTATCACGGAAAAACAATTGCTGGAAAAATTCTGGATGAACGGTCTCACAGCCTGTCCCAGAAATCTGATCCTCACAAGAAATTCTCTTCTCACCGACTGAGGAATCTCGAGAATGTGAGTGTTGGGAGGGTGGTGCTCCACAGCGCCCCCTGGTGGTCTGGCCTAGCGCTGGGGTTCATCTGGAGGTGCCAGGTCGGGGACTGGGGTGGGGCTTCTGCAAGAGGCGGAAACAAGGGGGAAAAAGGACCCCGTTCCCAGAGGAGAAGTCACTCTCACCTTCAACTCTTGGTTTGTTGTGACTGGGTCCAGCATGACCAGGGGGCAAGTAAACATCCATTTCTGTGTTAAAGATGTGGCAGTAATTTGAGAGAAATTGTTCTTTCTGAACAAAGTGAGCCACTCAGTTACAGATGAAGGGTGAGCCATGACTGATCAAAATGTATAGCCGACTGCATCAAATGTGAAACCCAGGCAGAGAAAGTTCACCCTCTAAAGATCCGGGAATGACATCAATAAAAAGTCACTGAGCCCCTAAGGCATGTGAGATCATAAAAAATTAACACTATAGTGATTAAAAGAAAAAAAAAAGCTTTATCTTCTTCAACAATGTATAGGCTAGGCTGAGAGAAAGGCAAAGATTAAATACATGTCAAACGAAAGGCCACCTGTGTGCTGTTGACAGGACATGGTCTGAATTTAGAGGGAGTGGCCTGGGGTGACCTAGGAAGGCCACCTGGAGGAAGAGGCACCGAGACGGGGCCTTAAAGAGGAGGCTGCAGAGCTTCTCAAATGAAGGGGTTGGTCTGAGCAGAGGCTGGGCGGTGGGGGGCAGTGGGAAAGTGAATTCTGGAGACCTGGGATGCCCAGAGGGAGGCAGTACTCCAGGAATCGGGAGGTATCCAGGCAGCCAGGTCTGCCCTAAACTCCTCTGCCCGGCCCCTGCAGATTATGTACTATGGAAAGATCACCATTGGAACACCTCCTCAAGAGTTCCAGGTCAACTTTGACACCGGCTCATCTGACTTGTGGGTGCCTTCTGTAGACTGCCAAAGTC